>VDFB02179234.1:96235932-96305810 GCA_007258455.2 Sequoia sempervirens
TTTGGGATGATTCTTGGGATGGCCATCCTCCCATTCTCATTCAGTTCCCTGATTTGGCGGCCCTGAGTAGGTGTTTTGGTGAAGCTGGTTGGATGAGGGTTAGTGATTTTAAAGTGCTTTCTTTTCAGGGTCAGCTTGTGAGGGCTCGGTGGAAAACTCCCGAGGAGTGGCCGGTAATTGGTATGGAAGAATATTGTAGGACTTTGCATAATATTCTTTCGAGCAGACAGTGCAATCCCCTTAGGGATAGGGATATTCTTGCATGGTCTCCTAATCCGAAAGGGCATTACACGGTTGCCTCGGGATATCAGAGGTTGCTTGCTCAAAGAATTGAGGGGGAGGAGGTTCCTTGGTGGAAGCGGGTTTGGAGTAAGTTTTCTTGGCCAAAGTGTAATTGCTTTGCCTGGATCCTAGCTTGGAATAAGTGTTTAACCTGGGATAATATCCAGAAGCGTGGGTTTCAGGGTCCGTCTAAGTGTGTGCTATGTGGGAATGGTATTGAGGACTCCTCTCATCTTTTCTTTCGGTGTCCGTTCTCTTTATAGCTCTGGCACTCGTGGTGGAGTGTGTGGCAGGGCCCTTGTGTCCATGCCTCCTCCCTTGTGGATTTTTGGAATAGCTTGGGAAGACCTCCCTCGATGGCCTCTTTCCTGCAGGATGCCTGGTACGTTGGGCCTATATTCTTGTTGTGGCAGGTTTGGCTGGAAAGGAACAGGAGGATTTTTAGAGGGGAACTTATGCAGGTTCAGCAAGTGTGGTCCAGAGTTCTTGGGATGATTCAGGAGACTATTCAGGCCAAAGGGGTGGTGGAGTTGCCGCTTGAGAAGAAGGATGCGGAGTTGGTGGCTAGGTTGGGTATCCAGGGGTTATCCCCTGTTGCATTATGTTGCCAAAAAGGTAGGCGGGTGGGGCAACGTGTCCAGCGACAAGGGAGTTGGCAGCCTCCCCCGGTAGGTACTTTGAAGGTTAATACTGACGGCTCTTCCAGGGGTAATCCAGGTCCTGCTGGAGTTGGTGGGGTGGGCAGGGATTCCTCTGGTTCTGTGGTCTTCCTCTTTTCCATTCATAAGGGGACTCAGACTATCAACCTTATGGAAGGATGGGCTATTCTCCTTGCCTTGGAGAGGGCCTACGAGAGGGGGTGGCGTAGCGTTATCTGTGAATCTGACTCTCAGGTTTTGATTAATTTGCTTAATCAAGGGAGGACATCGGGTGTGAACTGGCAGCTGGCTGTGATGGTACAACAGATTTTGCAGATCGGTAATCTCATGGAAAGAGTGTCTTTTGTCCATATTCCGCGTGAATGGAATAAGACTGCTGATTGTTTGGCCAAGTGGGCTTCTGAGCATTTGGAGGATTGGAGGATTGACGATTGGGCACAGATTCCTCAGGAGCTTAGTCTGGAGTTGGAAAGAGTTCTTGCTGAGGATAGCGGGGGTGTTGACTGATTTGGCTTCTTCGCCTCTTGGCTTTTGTTGTACTTTTGGGGCTTGTGCCCTTTGCTTGGATGTAATGCTGGTTTCTAAATTTCAATAAAATTTTTACCCCTCTTCTTTTTAAAAAAAAAAAAAAATATAGGTTTATAAATAAATATATATAATATATAACTTTTAATATATGATATTATTATAGGTTATATAGTTAACCTATATATAGGTTATGATATTAATATATTTATAATATATAGGTTAATCATACATATTTATTAATATATGATTATAATATTAATATATAGGTAAGATCTATATATAATTACATTATATTTTTATAATATATTTACCACATTAATGTGTCATAATAATTATAACTATTCTTTATTATAATAATATATTATAGGTAAATATATTATCTATAATATATATTTATCCATTATGACTATAATAATTATATTACCATACATATATGATTATGTTTAAGTTATATATTCGATTTATTTACATTATTAATCATATTATAATTTCTATCAGATATATAAATAATTTATAATATAATGGATAATATAATATAATATAATATTTAATCTGTTAATAAAATAGGTTTATATATTAGGTAATTTTCCCTATTATTATTAGTTTTAAATCATATTATCATTGATGTAGTAAGTGCATCAATATATTATATAACCTATAATGTGGCATGACTTATGTAATTACATATCCTATACTCAATTGAATCTAATTTAATAAATTATGCATATTTCATAGGTATATGTTATGGTCATATATTTGTAGTTTCAAATCATTATAAATATTTGATATATAATTGGTAAAATCTTTGATAGCTATTAGGTAAATTAAGTATATTTATTAAATAAAAACTACAATTTCAAGGCTTTATTTTAACATATTTTTGCCAATTATATATAATAAACTTATAGATCTTAAATAAATATTATTGGGGTAACCTTGTTTGATAATAATATAGTTATTTTACTTATAATAATCTCAATTATTTATCTAAAATAATTTATATTACTTATAATACCAATTATAAATTATTAATTTCAAAAGGTCAACTTGAGAATGATACCTATAGTTACCTAATTTAATACAATTGCATGATAACACATTTTTTATAATGATAATATATATAGTGTATTTTATTTTTACCTTTAATAATAACTACTTGTTTATTATACATATTTTTGTGTCAAATATTATATAAAAAACTACAGTAAATTTAGTGATAAAAACATTATTAATCCCTAATAAAATTTATAAGATCAAAATTTCAAATTAAATTTTGATGTGAAATCTGACCTAAAATCTACAAATAAAAATTAATTAAATATCCATTTGACTCCTTTTTATCCATTCAAAAAAAATTATAACAATTGTTCTTATTTATATATTGAATCAAATCATATTACAAATATAAAAAATAAAAATAAATTTAGCAACCAAAATGTCCTCGCACTATCATACATAATAAAAAATAATAATTGAATTTTTATGTTAGTTCTTTCAGTGAGTTGATGCTTTTTCCATATTGTGTAGTTATGAAATGCATGTGGCATGGAGAATGCATGGCTGGGCAATGGTGTATTTGTGAGGATGGTAATAAAAACACATTGTACAACCCCAACAGAAAATGGAAAAGGGAAAAAATATTGATCGGTCAAAGATTAGTGTGTGATACTTAAGCCCAACCACTTCAAATGATATTAATGATCCTGCATTGCACCATCAAAAGATCAAAGCAAGAATATCAATAGTTTAGAGACATTGAATTAGGGAAAGATACAAAAAAATGAAAGAAAAATACCAGACATACAATTCCAAAAAGATAAAATAGAATTAATATATTTAAAATAAAATAATTTGTTAAAAACTTACACCCAATCAACCTTTCCTATGCACATGTGTTCTAAGTCTAGAAATTCTCCTAGAATGTTTACATAGCGGAAAAAGTGAATCATGTCTAAGAAGATAATTTTTCTTAGTGATCTGAGAGTTGTAAATGCTTCAAGGTTTGCATTTGTGCATAGAATTCAACATGTTGGCAAGTAGATATCTATCTCCTTGATATAAAAAATTTCTTCTATCATAAGGCTCACTAATCGCAGGAAATTTTCTATCATTGCTTCGATATAATAGGAGATATTGAGAGAAATAAGATTGCTAGAACATATCTTTAATCTCTCAAGTCCAATGCAATTACAAAGGACTAAGTTTTCCAAAATTGGACATAATTGTAACATTTTTTCAATGGTATTGTCAATCAGATCAATGTTATAAAAATTGAGTGTTGTCAGGTTGGCATAGCCACCAAAATTGTTGGGTATGTTTGTGAGAAGTAAATTCTTGAAAGCTAAAGATTTGAACCTCTAGCATAAGAAAATAGATGTGGGAACCTCAAATTGAGAATTATGATTATTTTGAATTCTAATCTCTCACATCCTTCATAGTAGCATCCTTGATCCACTTACAAATCTTGTCACTTGTACAGAAGGAATGTTGGTTGTTAAGCTCAAAAATTTTAAGGGGACCAGAATGAAGCTTAAAGATACCATCAATTATATCTTGGAATTCAATGAGGCTACATGAAAATTATACGTTTTCTAAGAACTTCCAAAGGCATTTCCATCTGTTAGACACAACAATACAACACACTGCTTGCTTCAAGGAAATTTTCCTTAGAATTGAGCTCAGTAAGCTATTTGGTAAATCATTTATGCTCTTACAAGCCATAACTTGATGAAGGGTCTTCCCCTTACCTACAAAATCTCACTACATACACACATAAAGAACAACCAAATGCAATAAGACAACAAACATTTTTCTATTACTAGAATGAATTTATATAATATGCGCCATCCTATGGGCTTCTTATTACATGCATTTTCCAATAGGCAGATCTGAGTTTCCCTTTATCCTATACTGTAGGATATTCTTACACTTCCCTTCAACCTGTTCTTGTACTTGCATTCCTTTGTCGTTTATTTCTTTCTCTAGTTCTCCAGGTCGACCTTGATCTTTCCCCTCCTTCATGTCATGGTTTCCATTATCATTTAATCAGCTTCCGAATTCACCAAGTTGTTATGTCATTATTAGTAGCTCCACTGAGTTGGCCGATATATGGGTATTTCACAACAATGATGTGGAATAAACCAATATCGCTCTGCCAAGTGTCATGATCGAATTCATCATTCACCAATGTTAACTATCATCGTTCATCACCTCCATCGAAATGTCACCAAGACTTTGGGGGAACTCACACTAAAGTGAATATGTTACATCGATAGAGCTCTCTTCGGACATCATCAAAATATCAAACAGACCCTAAAATATCTCTCACCAACGTACGTATGTGACATCGACAAGCTCTAGTGGGATATCACCAAAATTTCTAAAAGACACCAGAGGATCTCACGCTGACACCACCCAGTCACACCGACATCGCTAACACCACACCGTCGATGAGACACACCTAGTCAAAGAGACTTAGGAGTATCTCTCGCCGACACCATAAGGTCACCTCGATGCAACAATCCACTAAGCTCACAACCCTTAGAATTTCCAACAGACATGTGATGTTGAAGAGACATCCACAAAACTCCCATCAATGTTACTTTATCTCTTAGATGAAAATAACAACACCAAATCTGAATGTTGAAGAGACTTTAATGCAAGTCTCACCAAAACGTGCTTGTCACATAGACATGAAAGGAATCACCAAGTCAGGAGGTTAGTGAACTTGTGAACACCGCGACATGAGTTAAAAAAAACTTGGATCTTTACGACTCTTCACAACTTTGACCTTTATTCAAAACAAACAACCACATAATTTTTTTTGGCGATGCAAGATTTCTCTTTTCCTAGGATGCTCTTGCATCAGACACCTCGGGTAAGTGAATTGTTCCTAGATTAGGTAAACTTAGGAACATTGGATGGTGCATGGGATGGTAATCCCATGTTTATTCTTGACCCATAGCTACTCCTTATCCATGGGAGCCTTCCCTCTTGTAGGGTATCGGCCTAAAAGTTATTAATCCCCGCACGACCAGCACCATCAACCCTAAGGATGAATTTAAATGGCCACAGCTAAGACGTTTGTGGGCTGGCATGGTTCTTTGCTTGGGATTTATCAGGTGCCGGGCTGAAACTGGTGTGGCACTGGGGTCAGGCAGGTCTTCCGAGAGCTTGATGTGAAACTTTGGCTGACTGCAGGGGTTTGGGTGGGAGATGGGGCGGGACTGGGACCCAGACACAGGTGCGTGGTGGAGTCCCCTCTATTGATAAAATTAATTATATTTGTTATGTGGATAAAGTCTCAAATATCGTGTCTAGGACAAAGGAGGCCAAGTTTATCCCTGATGTCTCTCAAGATGAGGATCCTCCTATTGGCTCGCATTAGGGTAGGGGTTTGTTTTGGGGGCTATGGATTTTTTGCAGGCGTCTAGTGTGGTGAAAGAAAGGGAAATATTTCTTTTAATTTATTGATGTGGCTAGTTCAAGAAGTGCATGACCTTCACAATAAGCATGACACTATTTCCCATTGCAATAATTCCACTTTGCGTAATCTTAAGGAGGACTCCATCTTTGGTTTGGCCAAGTCATTAAATTCCAATGTCAACTATGTGGTGGACGAGGTGGCTAATCTGAAGAAAGACTATGGGCCAAGGCTGGTGTTGCTAGAAAAACATAATAGGAAGCTTCGTAAGGGCATGTACACAATTATTAATATTAGCAGGGAGAAGTTCGAGGCTTCAGCTGAAGGTATGGTTTTCCTCAACCAGAAGGCTAAAGAATGGGTGGGCAAAGGACTGTTTGATGAGCACATGAGCAAGGATAGGGGGAAGAGTGTTGGCATGGAAATGTGGGCCATGGATTTGGGAGTTGGTCTGAGTGTGCATACTCAAAGTTAAACCAAAAAGTACAAAACGGTCCCTGGGCAAGATGTGGATGATATCATGGAAATGCACGATAGGTTGGCATCTAAGGACTTGGAAGCGCAAAGGATGCTCAAAGAACTTATCTAATGGTCATGTTTTGCTCTATTATTTTTGTTGTTTACTATTGTTTTCACTAATGGTCTACTAATGTTCTGTGAATTAGCTTGTTTTTGGTGTGTTGGGTGGGCAATCCATTGTTACATCTTTTTCTACCACTATTCCTTTTTGTACAAGGTTTAAAGTACCCTTCAAAACCTATTTATCGTTAATAAAAAACAACTTTTACTCACGTAAAAAATATTTTTAAAAAAATATAAAATACCCTTTTGTAGATCCATAAGTTTAGTTTTCAAAATGTATATATTTTAACAGTTTAATCATTATTTATATTTTCCTTTTTATTTTTTACTAATGGGTTATCGGCCACAAAACATTAAGGTTGATTACTATGTCAAGGAGAAAAATAGTAAAACTTACTAGAAAATTTTGAAAAAAATATGATGCCCTAGACATAAGAATCTATATCAAGATGGTATAATTTTTTTTCTATTTTGGATAAATAATTAATATGAAAGTTGACGTCGACTAGAAACAACTAAGTTTTAATACACACATTTTAATATTTATTTAAAATCATATATTTATCAAATTTGGAAATAAATATATCCATGCCCTCAAGTTTCAAGTTATAAATACACACAAAAAAAATTGAAAGAAAAAAAAAAATACTATATAAAGATTGACATCTAATGGCTTCATTTTTTATTTTATTAACGGCTAGAATTATGGTGTTGAATTTATAAAAAATATATTCAATTTTTAAAAATAAAATATATATAAAATATATAAAAATAAATATTTTATTAGTTTACATCATTCAAAATTCAAAACATATATATACAGTGATTCAAGAGTTTTAAAAAGTTGGATCCAATGGGGTTCCTTGCAAGTGTGTCACAACTTTGTATTTTTACCATGTACTCTTTTTCTCAACCTCAACTCTCAAGCCATCTCCATTTGTGTTTTCATGTCTCTTTGAACAACTTCTTACCACTAGATCACCTTTATGCCCACCACACCCTTTTGGGTTGCTACTCCTTGTGCCTATATTGTGTTGCTACCACAAATTAGAACTTAATTTTCTCTTTCCTCTTGAAACTTGATCTCTAAACGACTACAAATCATTGCAATTACTTCGTTCCTCTTCATCTAATTGTTGCTTCTCTACACTGCAACAAACAATAGAGCTGGATTCTTTCAGCTGCTTTTCCTTCTCTTTTAGAGAAGTCAACACATATTTCTGCCCATCTTTCCAGATGGTATACGCATTCCTCCTACCATCATAGATGGCTTCCCTATCAAATTTCCATGGTCTACCCAACAACATGTGGCACGCTATCATAGGCATCATGTCACGCAACACCTTATCTCTATAAGAACCAATCCGAAGACTCACTAAACACTATTCTCTCACAGTCATTTCGTGCTCCTTCTGCAACCAACAAACTTTTTATGGACTAGGATGCTTATTCCTTTTCAAACCTAGTTTTTCCACCATTTCTTATGAAACTAAGTTATTCGTACTACCACTATCAACAATAACCTTACAACACTTACCTCTAGCCTTGCACATACTCTGAAAGAGATTCCTTCTTTCAGATGGTTCCTCCTCCATCGTCTTTGGAGTCACCAACACTCTTCTCATCATGAGAGATTCACCTTCTTCTAGGTCTGCTACTTCTGGAAATGCATTACACTCCTCATCTTCTTGTGCCAAGTGATTTCTTGCCACACTCTTCTTGCTTCCCTCTTGTATTTGATCACACTTGGATGCACGATGACCAAATTCTCCACACTGGTAACACCTAAATGGAAACCCTCTACTACCGCTACCACGTCCTCTTACTTGTACCTCCTTTTCTTTGATGTTGTGGCCCACTTCTTTGCTCCACTTGGGCTTGGATTCTTCCTCAATTTGATTTCCTTTACTACTGCTCACTTGTCCCTTTTCAGTTCCAAATCTTCACCGACTTTTGGAATTGTTTATTTTCCTCTTCATTAATTTCTCCTCTGCCTTCAATGCATACTGGTATGCTTCCTCAACCGTGGTTATCTTCAGCATACTCATCTCATCCTGTATGTTAAACCTCAAGCCATTCACATACCCAGTTGTCTTTTCCCTATCAATTTCATGCCTTTTAGATTGAATAGCCAGTTTGTAAAATTATTCCATGTAATCTTTTACACTTATATCCTTTGGCTTCAAATTTTGCAATTTCTTGAACAACTCCATTTCGTAATCTCCAGGCATGAATTCCTTCTTCAACTTCATCACCATATGGTTCCACCTCATTATTCAGGGATCTCCATCCATTTCTCATTCTTTCTACAATCCTTTCCACCATAACGCAACATGCACTTTCAATTTTGTTTGAGCTATCTTCACCCGTTGCGGATCTTTAATGTCCTCCAATTCAAAGTACTCCTCCAGCTCTCCAATCCAATTGATCAACTCATTTGGATTTAATGTTCCAAAAAAAGTTCAACAAATCCATCTTATTGCTCTTTGTTATTCTCAAAAGAGCTCTCAAAAGTCTTTCTTGTTCGGAATCTACTGGTTGTTCCTCCTCCTCCTCTTCTTCTTTATGATTTCTTCCTCATTCTCACATTCTCTTCCTTTTTCTCTTCTTTCCCTTTTGTTACCAACACCTACTCCCCCTGGTTTCTGATACCTTCAACCACCATGTCACAAAATATTTCAAGTACAACCTCTAGTCTAGGTCTTCCTCTTCCTCTTCCTATTTGGAGTGGCATCTCTTCCAATCAATGGTTTCAACTCTCAACTATTTGGGATTCCACACACACCCACAACATTCCTTTCGAGCTTTGCACTTTCCTCACTCACTCCCATAGATCCTAGTGGATACCCTCCACTCTCAAAACCGCCTGCTCTGATACCACTTGATGAAGGGTCCTCCCCTTACCTATAGAATCTCACTACATACACACAGAAAGAACAACCAGATGCAAGAAGAGAACAAATTCTATTACTAGAATGAATTTACATAATATGCGCCATCCTATGGGCTACTTATTGCATGCATCTGCCAACATGCATATCTGAGTTTCCCTCTATTCTATATTGTAGGCTATTCTCACATTTCCCTTCAACCTAGTCTTGTACTTTCCTTCATTTGTCATTTATATCTTTCTCTAGTTCTCCAGGTTGGCCTTGATCATTCTCGCCCTTCATGTCATGGTTTCCATTATCGTCCAATCAACTTCTGAATTCACCAAGTCATTATATCATTATCAGTAGCTCCATCAAGTTGGCCAATAGATGGGTATTTCATAACAATGAAGTGGAATACACCAATATCACTTCACCAAGTGTCATGATTGAATTTTCCATCCACTGCCATTGACCATCATTGTTCATCACCTCCATTGAAATTTTTCCAAGACTCTGGGTGACCTCACACCGAACCAGATATGTTACATCGATAAATCTCTTGTTGGACATCATCAAAAAGTCAAACGGACCCTGAAAGATCTCTCACCGAAGTACATATGTCACATCAACAAGCTCTAGCAGGATATCACCAGAATGTCTAAAAGACATTGAAGGATCTCACGTCGACACCACCCAGTCATACTGACATCGCTACCACCACACTATCGATGAGACATGCCTAGTCAAAGAGACTTAGGAGTATATCACGTTGACACCATAAGGTCAACTCAACGAAATAGTCCACTAAGCTCGCAGTCCTCAAAATATCGAATATACATGGGATGTCAAAGAGACATCCGTAGAACTTGGTGCAATTGAGATCGAAGGGCCTTGTCAAGCTATCCAATCACAAAGCCAAAACACAAACCACACGACATAAAAATTGACACACACAGATCAAAAACATTCTTTTATTCATTTAGAGCAACATTACTTTCAATAATTACATCTACAGGGAATTTCCCTATTCCTATTGGCTACTTGACCAGTGCTACTTCTCTCTCTGCCAGTACCTTTCCTTCAGGTTGGTTGGTTGGTTAGCTATTCTGCCACCTTCACTTCTCTACGAGCTCCTGGTTTCTTGCCTTCTATCCCCCCTGTTGCATCCCAGTCTCAGGCTATCCTTTTGTAGCATCATCCTCCTACATGTCGTCTTGGTCATTATTCCTTCTCTATGTCGTAGTATGACCATTTGGTTACCTCGCTATCTGTAGCTCCAACTATCGACTAATCAACATTCAAAATCACCAGGCGATTACCTCTTCACTAATTCATCCAATGGGAATGAATTTCACAACAATGATGTGGAATTCATCCGTTCTCGATCTCCCAAGTGTCATCTTGTCATTCATCATCTACCACCGAATCATACTGCTCATGCTATCGAGTCCACCATTGATTTATCAAACCATCGGACTATCGGCCAAACTCAAGTCACCTTTCATCGATATCTGTAATCCTTCTTACGATACCACATTGTCCTCCATCTCTTGCTCGTCCTATCGGGGAGACTCAATTTGACTCCACTGATGAAGGTCACTCCTCACCAATCAACGTATCATTTCGATGTGGGTCCACCTTATGCTTTCTTCATCATTCCATTGCCATGTCATGCATCATAATCCACAACACAGATGTGGATTACCCAACCCATCATGCCATGCATCTGTACATGTCATCATCGAATCGGGCCTCACAAGTCACCCGACCTTTTATCGCCCCATCATTGGGACCTTGATGTATCTCTCACCAATACACCTACATCTTGCCGATCATTGTTTGTCGGCCCATCACTAGGAAAAAGGTTAATGTCTCGCTGATATGGAACACTCGCGATGAACTCGTTACTTCCCGCATAGAATGTTTAGATGTGGGGGAAACATCATGTCGATAAAGCTGAGTTGAACAATGTGGGGCCAAGGATTTGACATGATGCTCTTGCATCAGAATCCCTAGGTGATTAAATTTCATGTGCTCCTACACATGCCATCTATTAGGACATCCTTTGGTTCTAATTTCTTCTTCCGCACCTTCCAATTGTTCAATCTTCTCAACTGTTGCTTTTTTAGTTTGACTATCTACACTTGTCAACTTTTCTCCTTGTAGGCATACCTTCTCCTTCGGATCTCTTTGCAAACTTTAGATCCCCACCATTCTTCCTCATGTTCTTCTACCTTTTGAGGGAACTAACTCCATTGTAATTTGTCCTCCCTCCGAGATCATTCCTTCCATTGTTCATCCACCGCCATACTAAACACAACATTCAATATTTTGTATCTCCTCAAGCAACCCTTGATCCTCATCGAACACCAGACCATCGTGCAACATCAAATCTTCTTCTTTACTAGCTAATTCTCCTTCCAAGAATCTTTTGATTCTTCTCATCTCCTCTTTTAGCTAGAGATCATCCTTTCCAACTTCTTCATCGAACATAGGGCTCATGGAGTTTGTTTTCTACTCATTTTCATCTCTCTTTTTCTTTTATAGTTGCACCCACAAGCACATCCTCTGTACTTTTGGAAACCTCCACCCCTGGTGCAACCCTCTGCAAAGTGAAAATTGCCTCTATTTTCACAATCTCTTCTACAAACACAATCTTCCTCATCTGGCCCTTTATCAAACACAAGACCTCTGCAAATCTCCATGTTCTGCATACCTGCATTCATATCATTAGAAAATAAACTAAGAGACCAGGTGGTCTCATCGAGTGTCTCCTCTCTGGACACGTCCTCTTCCTTTCTCACTTCTTCTTTCAGTGCTCTTTGTTGCACTTCCCTTGCATCTTTCTTTGTGAACCCCTCTTCAAGGGCATCCAATCTTGCTTCTATTTTTCTCAATTCTTCAATGAGCTTCATTTCACTCATCTTTTCTGAATAGTCTTCCCAGAATTGGATTATCACTAGTCTCTTCATGACCATTCTTATCCTCTTACCTGAAGACATCTTCAAGAACTCGCAAATTCCTTTACAGTTACAAGTCTTCCTTTCAACACTTCTCTCTTCTCGATTAGGGTATCCACCCTCTGCGGTTATAGGTCCTTCCTATAACAAATTCACACTTCACTCCAAGCTTATGTGCCTCCTCTACCCTCTGCAGTCATAGGTCCTTTCCTATAACAAATCTCTCTAGGGTTCAAGTTCTCTGCAGTTACAGGTCTTCTCTCACCTGCAACAATATCCTCTTTTAGAACTCAAATCCTTTGCAGTTAAAAAATCCTATTCTGCAAAAAACTCTAGGGTTTCTTTCTGAGACAACAAAAAGCATCTTCTCGTGATCTCTTTCACAAATTCACTTCCATGCCAGCAATCTCTTGCTCTGATAGCTTTATAACCTGCTTTGATACCACTTGGTGTAGTCGATATCGGAGGGCCTTGTTAGGCTATCCAATCACGTAACCAAAACACAGACCACGCAACATATAGATTGACACACACAGATCAAAAACATTCTTTTATTCATTCAGAACAACATTACTTTCAGTAATTACATCTACATTGCATTTCCCTATTCTTGTTGGCTACTCAGCCAGTGCTACTTCTCTCTCTACTAGTGAATTTCCTTCGGGCTGGCTGGTCAGTTGGCTATTCTTCCACCTTCACTTCTCTGCGAGCTCCTGGCTACTTGCCTTCTATCCCCGTGTTGCTTCCCAGTCTCGAGCTATCCTTTTGTAGCATCATCCTCCTACGTGTCAGCCTGGTCGTTATTACTTCGTTGTGTTATAGTATCACCATTCAGTTACCTCGTTGTCTATAGCTCCAACCGTTGACTAATCAGTATTCGAAATCACCAGGTGGTTACCTCTTCACCAATTTGTCCAATGGGAATGAATTTCACAACAACGATATGGAATTCATTTGTTCTCGATCTGCCAAGTGTCATCCTATCATTTGTCATCTACGGCCAAATCATACCGCTCACGCTACCGAGTCCACTATCGGTCTATTGGACTATCGTCCAGACTCAAGTCCACCTTCCGCCAATATCACCATGTCTTATCGATACCATATTGCCACTCCATCTTATCGTCCTATCGGGGAGACTCAAGTTTGATTCCCACTGATGAAGGTCACTCTCACTGATCAATGCATCATTTTGATGTGGTCCACCTTATTATCTGTTCATTATTCCATCGCCACGTCATGCATCGTAATCCACAACATGGATGTCGATTACCCAATCCCATCATGACATGTGTTTGTACATGTCACCATCAAATCGGACCCCACACGTCACTGAACCTTCTATCACCCCATCATTGGGACCTTGATGTATCTCCCACCAATACACCTACGTCTCGTCGATCATCATTTGCCGGCCCATCGTTGGGACAAAGGTTGATGTCCCGCCGATATGGAACAATCATACCGATGAACCCATTACTTCCGCCACCATTGGGCCATCACTAGAACGTGGGGAAACGTCACGTTGATAAAGTTAAGTTCAAACAACATTGGCCAAGGAGGGGGTGGAGTGTGATGCTCTTGCATTAGAACTCTCATCGACCCTGCTTTGTCTCTTAGATGAAAATAACAACACCAAATCTGAATGTTGAAGAGACTTTAATGCAAGTATCAATGGTCTTCAATATATCAATTGCAAGCTTTTGCAACATGTAGCATTGCAGAATTCTTTCCCAATCTCATGCAAGAGATTCTGATTTCTCTGAAACTGTACACACAAGCTGTGGATTTTGTACAAAGATGGGGTTTTGGAAAGTAAACTTCAATGTATGTTTTTCACCCATATGTTGACACTTTGATGAAGTGAGGACAGTATCCTGAGTAGGAGGCCCTATTAACTTCTGTCGATTGCATATTGCGTTCCATGATATGAACTTTCTTTAAAGATCCACAATCTCCATTAATTTCACTATTGCTGCGCTAATGGCAATTCCATAAAAATTGTGCCAGATCTTTTATGCAAATAATGCATCATATCTTCATAGCACCTTTAACATCTAATACTTCCTTTCTCAACAACTTGTGAATCCAAGACATACGCCATATAATCGCTTTCCTTCTTATTATTTTATGCAGATTTCACGTACCTGTGTTGTTTTCCCCTCTTAATATCTTTTGAATTATTAAAAGATCCCCATTAAAATATCTTGAATGGTGAATAGCGCCCATATATATCTATAGAGTTCAGCGAGAAGAATAGCCCATACGGTTGTCATAATGATCTTCAGTTTCATTTCTATTTCTTGTAGTGCCTCTTTTTTAATCTGCAAGCTATCCAAATTCGATAAACTGCCTTTTAATGATAGAATATGCATTTGAAGAGCTCATGCGATGGAGCTAAGCCTATATCTTTCGCCTATTGCAGTTATGATGTCAGGGCTTATTCATAAGACTTGTTAGCTACCAATTTTTTGAAGCAATCCTGTGCCCGTGGATCTAAACTCAAAGTTTCATTAATAGAATTCTCACTGTGATCTCCACAAAACTCGTAAAAAATCCTTTATGTCAGAAGGTGCTTGTTTGCATTATCTCTGCCATTTCATCGATCAATTTATCTTCCCTTATTTGTTCCTCATTGGGATGATTGGAAGTTACCCCTCAACTGATAATTTTGTTCTCTCATTACTGCTTGTTTTGGTGTCTTATGATTCTCTTGGCAGATCGATATTCCACTTCTTCATAATTGTGAACACTTAGATTACAGATTGTCAAATATTGGCCAATTGGGGCCATGGAAAGAGATACACTTGGATGAGTGAGTTAGCATCATCAACAATAGATGCTTCTATCACTTGCCCATCGACTGCATTGCTTTTAGCATAATGACATAGGACTTTTAAAATTATTAGATTTAGGTTAACCTTTAATGAATCCTCAATTTGGCCAAACCTCTTATCAAGGGTGTGAGTTTTGATAAATGTTCCTAACAAGCCCTGAATTTCCCAAAGGGATCTTTGATTTCAAAATATTTGAATGTTGTTGACTGAGTGATTAATCTCTAACATCAAGAATTAGTTATCAAGTGCTAGGAGAAAGACAATTATGACACTGAGAATAATTAGTTTCTAACAGGTCAAGGAGATATTTCTTTGCTAAAGCTCATTTGAGTTCCACAACTTTCTTGAGTGTGCAATAAGTCCAAAGTGTTTGAAAGTGTTAATATATGAGATGGGGGATATTGTATAAAATTCTCAGCCCTAATTCATCAAATTTGAGAACTTGCACCATGAAGAATGAGTCAAGTAGCCTCAAAACCACTCTAGAAAATTAAACAAAACTTCTCCTTGAGCCATGAAAATTGCACCAGCATGTTGTGCTATGATAGGGGAATATAGTGGCAAAATGGTTTTGCACGAGCTCATCAAGATTAAAAATTGTCAATGTTCAAAGTAGCTTAGTCATTTTCTGCAAAATTGCATCTGTCAAACTGTGTAAAACTCATTCTGTTTTGACTTTGAAAAAATACCAAATGATGTCCAAAGACCCTGAAAATTGGCATGGAGGTAGATTTGTGTGTAGAGAATCAAAGGAACCAATCAGTTTGTTATGATCATCATCCATTTGCTTAATATTTACCCTCAAAGTTGACCATTTTAACATAATTTTCACTGTACTGATAGAGGATTTTCTCAAGAAACCTTCAACTTGTCACTTTGAAACTTTGTCAACTCAAATCATATGAATCTGAAAAATGGCATACACACTTACATATGTTAGATGAACACACTTGCAAGATGGAATTGCATGAAAATGACCAGATTCAAAGTTATGATTTTTCAAAATGTGCTCTTTTGGGCTGCTTTTTCAACTGAGTTTCTGAGTGTTGTATTAAATTTTTTGACATGGCACCTTTAAATTTTGCCCAAATTTGAAGGTTCCAACATGTCACAACTTTGTATTTTTACCATGTACTCTTTTTCTCAACCTCAACTCTCAAGCCATCTCCATTTGTGTTTTCATGTCTCTTTGAACAACTTCTTACCACTAGATCACCTTTATGCCCACCACACCCTTTTGGGTTGCTACTCCTTGTGCCTATATTGTGTTGCTACCACAAATTAGAACTTAATTTTCTCTTTCCTCTTGAAACTTGATCTCTAAACGACTACAAATCATTGCAATTACTTCGTTCCTCTTCATCTAATTGTTGCTTCTCTACACTGCAACAAACAATAGAGCTGGATTCTTTCAGCTGCTTTTCCTTCTCTTTTAGAGAAGTCAACACATATTTCTGCCCATCTTTCCAGATGGTATACGCATTCCTCCTACCATCATAGATGGCTTCCCTATCAAATTTCCATGGTCTACCCAACAACATGTGGCACGCTATCATAGGCATCATGTCACGCAACACCTTATCTCTATAAGAACCAATCCGAAGACTCACTAAACACTATTCTCTCACAGTCATTTCGTGCTCCTTCTGCAACCAACAAACTTTTTATGGACTAGGATGCTTATTCCTTTTCAAACCTAGTTTTTCCACCATTTCTTATGAAACTAAGTTATTCGTACTACCACTATCAACAATAACCTTACAACACTTACCTCTAGCCTTGCACATACTCTGAAAGAGATTCCTTCTTTCAGATGGTTCCTCCTCCATCGTCTTTGGAGTCACCAACACTCTTCTCATCATGAGAGATTCACCTTCTTCTAGGTCTGCTACTTCTGGAAATGCATTACACTCCTCATCTTCTTGTGCCAAGTGATTTCTTGCCACACTCTTCTTGCTTCCCTCTTGTATTTGATCACACTTGGATGCACGATGACCAAATTCTCCACACTGGTAACACCTAAATGGAAACCCTCTACTACCGCTACCACGTCCTCTTACTTGTACCTCCTTTTCTTTGATGTTGTGGCCCACTTCTTTGCTCCACTTGGGCTTGGATTCTTCCTCAATTTGATTTCCTTTACTACTGCTCACTTGTCCCTTTTCAGTTCCAAATCTTCACCGACTTTTGGAATTGTTTATTTTCCTCTTCATTAATTTCTCCTCTGCCTTCAATGCATACTGGTATGCTTCCTCAACCGTGGTTATCTTCAGCATACTCATCTCATCCTGTATGTTAAACCTCAAGCCATTCACATACCCAGTTGTCTTTTCCCTATCAATTTCATGCCTTTTAGATTGAATAGCCAGTTTGTAAAATTATTCCATGTAATCTTTTACACTTATATCCTTTGGCTTCAAATTTTGCAATTTCTTGAACAACTCCATTTCGTAATCTCCAGGCATGAATTCCTTCTTCAACTTCATCACCATATGGTTCCACCTCATTATTCAGGGATCTCCATCCATTTCTCATTCTTTCTACAATCCTTTCCACCATAACGCAACATGCACTTTCAATTTTGTTTGAGCTATCTTCACCCGTTGCGGATCTTTAATGTCCTCCAATTCAAAGTACTCCTCCAGCTCTCCAATCCAATTGATCAACTCATTTGGATTTAATGTTCCAAAAAAAGTTCAACAAATCCATCTTATTGCTCTTTGTTATTCTCAAAAGAGCTCTCAAAAGTCTTTCTTGTTCGGAATCTACTGGTTGTTCCTCCTCCTCCTCTTCTTCTTTATGATTTCTTCCTCATTCTCACATTCTCTTCCTTTTTCTCTTCTTTCCCTTTTGTTACCAACACCTACTCCCCCTGGTTTCTGATACCTTCAACCACCATGTCACAAAATATTTCAAGTACAACCTCTAGTCTAGGTCTTCCTCTTCCTCTTCCTATTTGGAGTGGCATCTCTTCCAATCAATGGTTTCAACTCTCAACTATTTGGGATTCCACACACACCCACAACATTCCTTTCGAGCTTTGCACTTTCCTCACTCACTCCCATAGATCCTAGTGGATACCCTCCACTCTCAAAACCGCCTGCTCTGATACCACTTGATGAAGGGTCCTCCCCTTACCTATAGAATCTCACTACATACACACAGAAAGAACAACCAGATGCAAGAAGAGAACAAATTCTATTACTAGAATGAATTTACATAATATGCGCCATCCTATGGGCTACTTATTGCATGCATCTGCCAACATGCATATCTGAGTTTCCCTCTATTCTATATTGTAGGCTATTCTCACATTTCCCTTCAACCTAGTCTTGTACTTTCCTTCATTTGTCATTTATATCTTTCTCTAGTTCTCCAGGTTGGCCTTGATCATTCTCGCCCTTCATGTCATGGTTTCCATTATCGTCCAATCAACTTCTGAATTCACCAAGTCATTATATCATTATCAGTAGCTCCATCAAGTTGGCCAATAGATGGGTATTTCATAACAATGAAGTGGAATACACCAATATCACTTCACCAAGTGTCATGATTGAATTTTCCATCCACTGCCATTGACCATCATTGTTCATCACCTCCATTGAAATTTTTCCAAGACTCTGGGTGACCTCACACCGAACCAGATATGTTACATCGATAAATCTCTTGTTGGACATCATCAAAAAGTCAAACGGACCCTGAAAGATCTCTCACCGAAGTACATATGTCACATCAACAAGCTCTAGCAGGATATCACCAGAATGTCTAAAAGACATTGAAGGATCTCACGTCGACACCACCCAGTCATACTGACATCGCTACCACCACACTATCGATGAGACATGCCTAGTCAAAGAGACTTAGGAGTATATCACGTTGACACCATAAGGTCAACTCAACGAAATAGTCCACTAAGCTCGCAGTCCTCAAAATATCGAATATACATGGGATGTCAAAGAGACATCCGTAGAACTTGGTGCAATTGAGATCGAAGGGCCTTGTCAAGCTATCCAATCACAAAGCCAAAACACAAACCACACGACATAAAAATTGACACACACAGATCAAAAACATTCTTTTATTCATTTAGAGCAACATTACTTTCAATAATTACATCTACAGGGAATTTCCCTATTCCTATTGGCTACTTGACCAGTGCTACTTCTCTCTCTGCCAGTACCTTTCCTTCAGGTTGGTTGGTTGGTTAGCTATTCTGCCACCTTCACTTCTCTACGAGCTCCTGGTTTCTTGCCTTCTATCCCCCCTGTTGCATCCCAGTCTCAGGCTATCCTTTTGTAGCATCATCCTCCTACATGTCGTCTTGGTCATTATTCCTTCTCTATGTCGTAGTATGACCATTTGGTTACCTCGCTATCTGTAGCTCCAACTATCGACTAATCAACATTCAAAATCACCAGGCGATTACCTCTTCACTAATTCATCCAATGGGAATGAATTTCACAACAATGATGTGGAATTCATCCGTTCTCGATCTCCCAAGTGTCATCTTGTCATTCATCATCTACCACCGAATCATACTGCTCATGCTATCGAGTCCACCATTGATTTATCAAACCATCGGACTATCGGCCAAACTCAAGTCACCTTTCGCCAATATCACCAAGTCTTACCAATACCACATTGTCACTCCATCTTATCATCCTATCAGGGAGACTCAAGTTCGACTCCCACCAATGAAGGTCACTCTCACCAATCAATGTATCATTTCGATGTGGGTCCACCTTATGCTTTGTTCATCATTCCATCGCCACGTCATGCATCATAATCCACAACACGGATGTGGATTACCCAATCGCATCATGCCATGATGTATTTGTACATGTCATCATCGAATCAAGCCTCACACGTCACCCGACCTTCTATCGCCCCATCATTGGGACCTTGATATATCTCTCACCAATACACCTACGTCTCGCCGATCATTTTTTGTCGGCCCATCGCTAGGACAAAGGTTGATGTCTTGCCAATATGGAACACTCATGCCGATGAACCCGTTACTTCCACCACCATCATGTCATCGCTGGAACGTGGGGAAACGTCATGCCGATAAAGCTAAGTTTGAACAATGTCGGCCAAGGAGGGGGTGGAGCATGATGATCTTGCATCAAACTCCCTAGGTGATTAAATTTCATGTGATCCTACACATGGCATCTATCAGGACATCCTTCGGTCCTGATTTCTTCTTTCGCACCTTCCAATTGTTCATTCTTCTCCATTGTTTCTTTTGTAGTTTCACTATCTGCACTTGTCGACTTTTCTCCTTCTCAGCATACCTTCTTCTTCAGATCTCTTTGCAAAATTTAGATCCACACCATTCTTCCTCACAGTCTTCTACCTTTGAGGGAACTAACCCATTGTAATTTTTCCTCCTCTAAGAACATTCCTTCCATTGTTCATCCAATGCCATACTAAACAATCATTCAATTTTTTGAATCTCCTCAAGCAACCCTTGATCCTCATCGAACACCGAACCATCATGCAGCATCAAATCTTCTTCTTTACTAGCTAATTCTCCTTCCAAGAATCTTTTGATTCTTCTCATCTCCTCTTTCAGCTGGAGATCATCCTTTCCAACTTCTTCATCGAACATAGGGCTCATGAAGTTTGTTTTCTACTCATTTTCATCTCTCTCTTTTTCTTTTATAGTTGCACCCACAAGCACATCCTCTGTACTTTTGGCAACCTCCACCCCTGGTGCAACCCTCTGCAAAGTGAACATTGCCTCTATTTTCACAATCTCTTCTACAAACACTAAATCTTCCTCATCTCGCCCTTTGTCAAACACAAGACCTCTGCAAATCTCCATGTTTTGCATACCTGCATTCATATCATTAGAAAATAAACTAAGAGACCAGGTGGTCTCATCGAGTGTCTCCTCTCTGGACGCATCCTCTTCCTTTCTCACTTCTTCTTTCAGTGCTCTTTGTTGCACTTCCCTTGCATATTTCTTTGTGAACCCCTCTTCAAGGGAATCCAATCTTGCTTCTATTTTTCTCAATTCTTCAATGAGCTTCATTTCACTCATCTTTTCCGAATAGTCTTCCCAGAATGGGATTATCACTAGTTTCTTCATGACCATTCTTATCCTCTCACCTGAAGACATCTTCAAGAACTCACAAATTCCTCTACAGTTACAAGTCTTCCTTTCAACACTTCTCTCTTCTCGATTAGGGTGTCCACCCTCTGCAGTTATAGGTCCTTCCTATAACAAATTCACACTTCACTCCAAGCTTATGTGCCTCCTCTACCCTCTGCAGTCATAGGTCCTTTCCTGTAACAAATCTCTCTAGGGTTCAAGTTCTCTGCAGTTATAGGTCTTCTCTCACCTGCAACAATATCCTCTTTTAGAACTCAAATCCTTTACAGTTACAAAATCCTCTTCTGCAAAAAACTCTAGGGTTTCTTTCTGAGACAACAAAAAGCATCTTCTCATGATCTCTTTCACAAATTCACTTCCATGCCAGCGATCTCTTGCTCTGATAGCTTTATAACCTGCTCTGATACCACTTGGTGCAGTCAATATCAGAGGGCCTTGTTAGGCTATCCAATCACGTAACCAAAACACATACCACACAACATATAGATTGACACTTACAGATCAAAAACATTCTTTTATTCATTCAGAACAACATTACTTTCAGTAATTACATCTACATTGCATTTCCCTATTCCTGCTGGCCACTCAGCCAGTGCTACTTCTCTCTCTACTAGTGAATTTCCTTCAGGCTGGCTGGTCGGTTGGCTATTCTGCCACCTTCACTTCTCTGCGAGCTCTTGGATACTCGCCTTCTATCCCCTTGTTTCTTCCTAGTCTCGAGCTATCCTTTTGTAGCATCATCCTCCTACATGTCAGCCTGGTCGTTATTACTTCTCTATGTTATAGTAGGACCATTCAGTTACCTCGTTATTTGTAGCTCCAACCGTCGACTAATCAGCATTCGAAATCACCAAGTGGTTACCTCTTCACCAATTCGTCCAATGGGAATGAATTTCACAACAACAATATGGAATTCATTTGTTCTCAATCTGCCAAGTGTCATCCTATCATTTGTCATCTATCGCTGA
Source organism: Sequoia sempervirens (assembly GCA_007258455.2). Lineage (NCBI taxonomy): Eukaryota > Viridiplantae > Streptophyta > Pinopsida > Cupressales > Cupressaceae > Sequoia > Sequoia sempervirens. Next base: position 96,258,163 of record VDFB02179234.1, read on the forward strand.
ATCATACCGCTCACGCTACCGAGTCCACTATCGGTCTATTGGACTATCGTCCAGACTCAAGTCCACCTTCTACCAATATCACCATGTCTTATCGATACCATATTGCCACTCCATCTTATCGTCCTATCGGGGAGACTCAAGTTTGATTCCCACCGATGAAGGTCACTCTCACTGATCAATGCATCATTTTGATGTGGTCCACCTTATTCTCTGTTCATTATTCCATCGCCATGTCACGCATCGTAATCCACAACACGGATGTGGATTACCCAATCCCATCATGACATGTGTTTGTACATGTCACCATCAAATCGGGGCCCACACGTCACTGAACCTTCTATCACCCCATCATTGGGACCTTGATGTATCTCCCACCGATACACCTACGTCTTGTCGATCATCATTTGTCAGCCCATCGTTGGGACAAAGGTTGATGTCTCGCCGATATGGAACAATCACACCGATGAACCCATTACTTCTGCCACCATCTGATCCGATGGATATTTTTAGTGAAAATTGAAGTGTCTCCATTCTCTCTAGAATCTACACCATCAGAAAGAGCTTGATGTCCTGATTCCAACGCAACTTGAACAGAGTGAAAAGGAGTCCGTTTGTGCAAGTTATGGCCAGTCAAACCTCGGGTCAAACTGGGATCAGAGGGCATCCAGGAAGCAAAAAAATGATGTCGTCAAAAGTTGTCGAAGTTGGTGTCATCGTGAAGAGCTTGTCACAAGCTTTCCAATGCAATTCATTTCGTCGAAATCCGACATCGTAGGCGCAAGATATCATCAGTCAAAGTTCGTGCAAGGAATGTTGACTTTTGAATGTCATCATTCCGTACTGTATGGATAATCAAGTGAACCAGTCAGAATCTGACACGTGGCATCCACGTCAACATTGTATGGACCTATCGCAGAGCGACATGTGTCATCCATACACGAGTCAGCGCATAGTTAGCGTACAATCAGCAGGACACGTCATTATCCAGTGGCAGACACATCAGCGGTTTAGTCGGCACTGTTAGCGAATCAAAAGTTGACACGTGGCACCTCCTCAGTGTGCCACGTGGCCTCTCTTCAATCCTCTGGCAGTTTGGATGTTTTGTTTGTTAAAAGATTTGTTGGGGGATTTGAACCCCCAACCTCTCTCCACCGAACTTAGCCCCTAGCCGTTCCACCATATCCACGCTCTTTACTATTAATAGAGCCGGTTTTGTTTTGTTAAGGAACCGACAGGATTTTGAGATTTGAATGCGACCGCTGGGATTTGAACCCAGATGTTCGAGCTACTAAAAATATAAGTAGCCGTTCAGCCACCGATTTCCTTTGAACTGTATGTGGCATCGGTTTGTTTTGTTGTATGATGTAAAACCGAATGCTTTATTTTTAAAACCAACTCCCCTAAAATTATAAAACAAACAACTTTTTATAAAAAAATAATCTCCCAAATTTGTAAAGCCCGAGTCAAGAATATAAGGGCTAAAATATTATTAAAGATTATTATGTAAAAAAGGAGATTATTAAAGATTTATTATGAAGAAATGGGGGGATTATGTGAGATTTGGAAAATATTGTAAATCAATTGGTTAGTAACCAATTTGAGCCATTTTTTTTGTATTTAAAGGGGTGAAAGGGAGAGAGTTAGGCTAAGTGTGATTTGAAGTGTTTTTGGAGGAGAATTTTGGCTAGGTGTTTTGTCTAAGCATTTGGAAGGAATTTCTGGTGAAGCGAGAGGAGGTTATTCTGGAGATTTTATTCTTCATTCCTGCACTTCGAAAAGTGGTGTTGTGTGGATAGGGGTGATTTTTGTAACTCATTGTGCACTCTTTTTCTGGAGATTAATTGGATCGGTCTTACTCCATTGGAGCGGACCCGGAGACGTAGTCACATTGTGGCGAACTCCGTAATCAAACTCTGTTTGCATCTCTCTCTTTCTTTCTCTCACTTTCTTTCCTTCTGTTGTTATCACCTTGTCATTTTAATTATTGTAATTATTTCCATGAGTTAATTTTTTTCTAATTAACTTGGAATAATCATTGTAAAAGTTAAGCATTCAATACTGCATATAGTCTAGATCCTATATAGATCACCATCAGGCCATCACTAGAACGTGGGGAAACATCACGTTGATAAATTTAAGTTCAAACAACATCGGCCAAGGAGGGGGTGGAGTGTGATGCTCTTGCATTAGAACTCTCATCGACCCTGCTTTGTCTCTTAGATGAAAATAACAACACCAAATCTGAATGTTGAAGAGACTTTAATGCAAGTATAACCAAAATGTGCTTGTCACATTGACACCAAAGGAATCACCAAGTCGGGAGGTTAGGGAACTTGCGAACATCATGACATGAGTTAGAAAAACTTGGATCTCTGCGACTCTTCACAACTTTGGCCTTTATTTGAAACAAACACATAATTTTTTTTTTGGCGATGCAAGATTGCTCTTCACCCAAGATGCTCCTACATCATAACTTCACTTCTATAAGCCATGGAAGAGAATCGATGGGCCTCTGTAAATATTTAAAGGCAACGAGTGTAGTAATTAAAATCCTATCTCTAAAGAAAGCGTGAGTTGTTTTTGCTTTAGTTTTAGCTTTTAGCTTTTGGCCTTAAAGCATAATAAAATAATAGTTTTCTTTCTATTGTGTAGTTTTTACTTAGCTTTGTTTTCTTTAGCTTTATCTAGCTTTGTTTTTTAATTAAAATCTATCTCACCAACTCATTTTCATTTGCATGAGAATCTACTGTCATTGTGCACGAATCCAATGGTGATACTGGAAATAAAAATAAGCAAATAGTGGATGAGGGGGATCAAATTTCGATAGACTGGAGTGCATTCCAACGGTTATTTTGGAGTGTTGGAATTGCTTTAACAAGATCCATTGGTGCCGGTTCACTAGCATCATTAGCTAGCTCTGCAACTTGAACTCATTCCCTCTATTCACAATGCCCAGCTGATTTTTGAAATCCATGACTCACCTTAATCTGAGAGGATAAACATAATCTTTATCGTTCATTTTGGTCAAGTTGCTTTGTCACTGAACTTTGTACACACATAAATTATCACACATAACTGTCCATTGTGTTTTTTCATTTTTTCGTATTGAGTGTGTGACAAATACGCTAGTTGTCCGACAAATTCCAGAAAGATTATATTTCAAATATTTAGATCTCCATAAGTTTGTAGATAACTACTATTTTATTAAGATCTCTAAACATGAGTTGAATGTATATAATTAAGTGATACTACATCGTATAAACTTGTTTATTTGTTTCAAGGTTGTAATTACGTATTATATTCATTATATTAATATATTTATATATAATAACAAATCTATATTAATATATTTATATTTAACTTATATTTATATATTTATAATATATATAGGTTAATCTATATATATATATATATATTATAATTACAAGTTATATATTAACCTATATATTTTATCCTTATAGGTTACATTTATATCATATATATGATTAATCAATATATTTATTATAGTACAGGTAATATTTGACCTATAATATCATAATATTATCTAATTGTCATAATATAGCATATTTTACTTATATAATTATATAATTATTGTAAATTATATATACATTAACCATTGTATATAATTATATAATAAATAGCCTATAATATATAGTATATAATAATAATATAGGTTTATAATTAAATATAAATAATATATAACTTGTAATATATGATATTATTATAGGATATATAGTTAACCTATATATAGGTTATGATATTAATATATTTATTATATATAGGTTAATCATATTGTAAAGTCTATATAAGGGGGGAAGGATGTAAGTTGCTTTGATAATTCCTTGTGAAGGGTGCTTGTAAAAATACTAATTGAAAAGTGAATAATTATGTTGTTTTTTATAAGATAAGCAACATTTACAGGGTGTTGTACCCTTTACACAGAGAGCCCAGAGGGCCAAAGGAAGCTAGTTCAAATCAACTGAACTAGGGGAGAAACAAACAGAGACAGTTGACTGACAGCTGTAGAACAACAAAAAATAAATAAACAACCCCAGAACTAGAGGGGACCAATCTGACTCCCAAAACCCAAGGCCGCAAAGAGGCAATGGATTTGGGAAGTCCCTCCTCCTTCCTCAGCACAACCGACCAAGAATGCTCAGAATCAAAATCCACCGAGCGAGGTGAGGGGAGCGGATCCACAGTAGCCACCCCGGGCGAGAAGCCATCACATAATGAGGTAGCTAGCAGTGAAGAAGAGGAGACAAGAGCGATCAAAGGACCAACAAAATCAAACGATAAGAGACGAGCAGGAACCGAAGGCACATCGACAATAGATGGTTCTACAGAAGGGCAGGTCAGAAGAGGAGCCATGGAAGGCTCTGACTCCAAGGGAGCAGTAAGGGGAGGGTTTACCTCCTCAGAGGAATCATCCAAAGAGGGAGAACCAACCATGAGATGGTTTGCGAGAGCATTCTTCCACCGAGTAGCAGCACCCTTGCGGTGAGCAAGAGGGCAGCCAAAGGCTAGGTGACCAACAGAGAAACATCTCCTACACTGAAAAGGGAGCCCCTCATAGTCCAAAAGCTGCTTCCAAGGTCTATCCTCCACCATCAAAACCACATCACCATGGAAAGGTTTGGAGATGTCCAAATCAATTAAAATACAAGCCACCGTAGTATGCCCAAGATCCTGACACATAGAATCCACCTTCAAAAAGCTACCAACAACGTTGCCAATAGCTTTAAAGCAAGAAATCTCCCACAACTAGAGTGGGAGATTCGACAGTCAAACCCAAACAGGTCTAATATTTAGAGGCTTCATAAGAGGATTGAAAGAGCGAGACTAAGGTCGAATGAACAGTGAATGAACACCCCACATCCACACCCTATCTAACACTCTGTCACAATCCTTCGACGTTGAAAAAGTTGCAAAGAAAAACCCTCTCGCACTGGGATAAAGCTCAATCTGTCCCGAAACAATGGGCTTCCAGGAATTAGAAACCCATACATGGAGATCAGGTAGAGAGGGCCATAGTCCATTAAACCTACAGACCACACCCTGCCATACATAGTAGTCCTCATTCTCAACTACCTCAGGCCCACAGACCACAACAGGGGAGGCCCATGCACAAGGCAAAGGACGAACCCTGGCTAAAACCTGGGCATGAGCAGCATCAAAGAAGGATTTACGAATGCCATTAGAGGCAACAGGAGGGGGGGGCCCAGCCACACCCCGCACAACACCCGCAAAGGAAGTAACAGGAGGAGAGGGAGGACGCAGGTCCTCACAGACCATAGGAACCCCACCCAAAAGAGCCACGCAGTCACCCGCGCACACATTCTGGCCTAGAACTTGTAAAATTTCCAAAGGAACAGAGGGGCCCCTGCACCCAAAGTAGAACCCACGCCCAAGTCCTGCAACTTCGAGCCGTTCAAGCCGTTCAAAATCCTCCCGCCCAGCGCATAGTCATTCTTTCATGTCATTCTAGATTGGGTAGCTTGACATAATTATGTTGTTAGTTTTGTTTGAGTGATATGTTTTCTCACATGAATGATGCATTTTATTATGAAATAATTGTTACTATGTTCATATACTTGATTTTGGAAAAAGGCATTGAAGTGATAATGATTTCATTAGTTACAATCTCAAGATTGGGTGCCTTAACTATGATTGTGTAATGAGTTCTATCTCTATGTTCTTTGGAGTGACTAGGAAATGCAATTTGTTCCTTGGGTGTAGATAAATTAAGTGTTTTCCTAATAGAACGATGTACCTTGAAATCGATTGAATGCATTATAAAAATCAGCATTGTTAATTTTTAAAACTATGTTCTTCTATCATTGCATGATATGCCTAAAATGTAAATGTTAACTTATATATCTTGATTTGAGATGCAATTGTTATATGCATGACTAAGTGAAATTATAATGAAAGGGATGTTGTGCTTATGGTGCTAATGAATTGAACGATGTTTTCTTTGATGTGTTGAGCATTGAGTAGACTTGTTTGAGAAAATATTTTGATGAATAGCATTAGTTAGAAAGACTCGTTTAAGAAATTAGAATTATACTAGATCTTGTTTGAAATCGTTTAGATGTTGATTTAATAGACAATGTATCATGTAAGTGCATGTGTGCTGATACACCAAATTGTGAGTGAAATCCATGGATCTCATGTGGCTAGTATATATTTACTTATGTGTATTATTGAGATAAAATTAGAATGTGTGGTGATGCTCGCAATTTTACATCTATGAGTAGATTTTACATATATTGGAAAGAGAAATCTTGGAGGATGATTCTTGAAATATTTATGGAAGTATGATTAATTATGTGTAGGGGAAATGGTTCTATTGTAGTAAAAGGTGAAATTTGGAAAAATAAATTTAATTTGTATTCCCTGTGAATGTGAATATCTCGTAATGGTGCATATGTTGTGTATTATGGCAAGTTTTGTGATATACCAAGTTGTATGAGTTAGTGTAGTCATCCATGTTAGACTCATATGGAAAGAAGTAATATGATTCTTGATAAGTTAATGTGATTTGTCATGTGGAAACCTATAACTGATGTGTATTTGTCTTAAGCGTGTGATACCAAGGTATCTGACTTGGGGTAAGGGTTGGTCGATGTCAAACATGATCCCCTATGTGTACCCTATATAATCATGTTATGTGTGTGCATGTGCATACTAAATGGAATGTGATATCTCCTTTGTGTAAGTATTGTTCTTATATTTAATATATATCCCTAGTGTATGGCTCCCCTACGGGATTGAGAGCCTGCTAGTGTAATTAGGGGTTGAGAGATGGAGAAGCTCCATCGAAAATCTTAGGATTTGAATGGTTGTTAGTTTCCATAAGTCTCCCCCACACTCTTGGATCATGCTAGTTGATTCATCGCGCAAGCCTAATTTCTTGATGTTTACCGATGGATTGAGGATGGACCTAAGTGTACCTTGGAGATATACGATGGATGGTTTAGTTATTACATGAGATTTATGTGGTTTGAGACCACTGTGGTTAGAGACCACCATTTTTCAGAATGCTAATATATTTTGTGGTTTGAGACCACTATGGTTTGAGACCCCCATTCCCCTCCTCCCCCTTAGGTGATTTATTTAAGTCATGTCGTGATTGTGATTTGAAATTTATGGAATTGTTTGAAAGATATGTTATTTATTATTTAATATTATTGAGACTTTCTATTTTGTTTGATTAAGCCGACAGTGCTAAAAATTTTAAAGTTGTTGATTAATTAAACTATGAAATTGTCCTCTTTGCCCCAAGGACTTATTTGATTTCATTTTTAGAATTAAAATTTGGATGTTGCAATGTAGCTACAATTGAATTTTATTTTATTTTATTGAATTTTTCCTTTTTTTATGGGACATTTATTGAAAAACTTTGGTTTGAATTTATGTTACTCGGTTTGAGGCTTTACTTGTTATTAATAAACTATTGGCATATGTAGTAATGTAACTATGTGAAACCGTCATACTCATGAGGGGGTCCCTAATAGGTTGTATTGGGGTGGGGAGTAGATGGCCTGGGGAATTATTGTTAAAGGGGTTAATGAGACCAGTATGGGACGGTTATAAACCATTTCCCCTAGATCTATCTAATATTTTTGGTGGCACTATGATACTATGCATTCTCATAGGAGAATTTTGGACATTGGTCATCCTCATCCCTCATCCCTTTGTGTGAGTTCATGATGTGATAAATGTGAATTTAAGTTATGTGATGTGTAAATAATGAGATATGTCTATGGGATGTATATGAGTATTGCAATATATTGTTGAGAATTGAAATATGTTGTTGGGATATCAAGATTTTTACTAGACATGTGATGCAAATGTTTATATATAGATTTAATTATTTTGATGTTGGATAAAGAACATGTATAGAAATAAAAGTGAGATGTTTTCTAGTATTTATTAAGTGAATTTGAACCAATATGCTTGTTTATAACTCTTGTTGCTTGAAATAATTATGTTTAATGAATATAGGTGTTAGCGTGATTTTTGTTATACTCGTGTAACTAATTAAAATAATGTGTTTTTAATTTAAAAGCTAGATGGCAAATGTTGAAGTCCTTGTATTGAAATTTTAAAAAGAATCAATGTATTGTGTGTATGACTTTATCTCAATCGTGTCAAGATTCTTATGTTGTTGGTTAATTTTTATAATAAAATAGTTGTTTTAAAGTAAATAATTTCATTAGTATGGCCAGTAATGATCATCATTTCTAAAGTTTTATGCGTGATTTTGTGTGGGAATTCACTCCTAGACCTTAATAACTTCCAGGGGAAAGTTTAAACTAAGGGGAGAGGAATGTAAGGCCCCCCCTTCATTCAACATCTTAGTTCTTGATAATAATTAAAATGATATTATGATTCATATGTGTTGCTTAATGAGGTTATGTATCCAATCCTTAAAGACTTCCAGGAGGAAGTTTATATAAGGTGGGGAAGGATGTAAGGCCATCGATCAATTCACTATAATGCATCGTTCTATAAAATATTTTAAGAGTATTAGGTTTAACTAATATTAAAACTGGTAGACATGCATTGGTAAGTAAATTGGCTATTTACTTCTCTCTACTGCAACATGGTATCATTTGAACATAGGTTACTATTGGGTGAAGATTTATAATCTTGCATTTTAAAGACAATATCAAGTTAATTGCATTGCTTTATCAAGTTAATAGTTAGTGCTCTCTTTTTGTACTTTATTGCATTATCTCACCATATGGGTCTTGTTAATTGAAAAAGACATTCATAATTATATCTTACGTTATTATGTTCCTTGACCCATCTTAATTACTTTTGAAATTAACTAAGTTCCCTCCTTTCTTATTATAGCTCATCACTCCTTATCATGACTTTATAGTTTGGGCTCATGATCATTTTGTTTAGATTTATAGCAATAGAAATTAAATGACTTACTATAAATCTTATGCTTATGATTTTGGATACCATATTGACATATATATGTTTATCTTAACACTATACACATATACATGAGTTTAATAGGTCTTTAAGAGCCGCACCATCATTTTAATTTTCATATTGGAAAAACATTTTTATTCATTAATACCGTCTTTAGCCCACATATCCTTTGGTCCACATGTTCATATTAATGTATTTATTTTGAAACCTAATTGGAACTTTGAATATAGCTTGTTGACAACTCGAACTTCACTATGTAATACATGTAATAGTTTCCACATTTGATGGGAAACGAGAGTTTTGGAAAGGGAAACTTTTCCATGCAATTGCTAATAGCATCCACGGCCCGTAGATAATGGTGTGATATCTTGTATGAGCCAGTGAGAGTTCAGAGGAAGTTAGGTGGCAGGTTTGGATTTAATCAAAAGAATCTCTGCATGCTTGGGAGGGGCTTTTAAAAGGATCTTTGGCAGCGAGAAAAAGAAGAAAAAAGGGGAAACTCTGAAGTTTTTCCTAAAAGAAAAAAATAGAAAGGATGCAGCAGGGAGATATTCTTATTGATGATGGGGCGGCCTGTAATGGGTCGGAGTGTGCAGGTCGCGTGGGAGTTTCCTATTGAGGTCATACATAGGAGAGGGAGGTAGCGTGAGGAATTGCATGGTTTGCTACCTTCAATAAAAGGTGATATGGAGGTTGTAGAATTTGGCTTTCACCTGCCATCTGCATTTGCTTGAATGTTCCTAAAACCCATGTTACGCAAATCCTAGATGGGATGTCAGGCGAGGTTGCTGATTCTATGTGGGAAGGAGGAGCGTGGGGGCTGCAAACATCTATCCAAAAACATTGCGCAACCATATTGATAATCCATCATCCTCCATTCGCTGAGATCTCCAGGTATGTACAATGACATCCCTTATTGGGATATATTTAACTGTGCGATAAAATAGAGGAATCTAAAGGGTGTATCGATTAACAAGTAAGACAGGCTGAATAAGAGTTATTGAAATATTTTGTTATGTAATTCCTTCTCGCATCGATAAGGTGAGGTAATTGTTTATATTTTATTTTACCTGAAATCATATCGTGATCTTATTAAGGAAAACAGTCATATCAATAAAAACTAACGAAGGTAGCCTTTCCCCGAAAGTGTTGAATGCAACAAGACAAATACCAAAAACTTGTAAAAAGAAAGACACTCCGAGTCGCAATCAATCTCAATCTGAAATTCCGAAGTCGAAAGGAGGTATATCTGCTGCCAAAGTCTGCAAGTCAATTTAGGAAATTTGAGACTCTTTTGATAGTATCTTACATTATCTACGTTTGCATCCTATGCTTCATTTCTACGAGGGTCATGGCGATTCTAATTAGAAATTCAGAAGACATTGTTTGTATGTAGACTGATAGCTTGTTTATTGCCTGAGAAGTCTTATTCATTATTTTCTATTTCCATGTCTTTCAAGAATTTCACGCCAGCTAAGAGTACTCTTTATTTTAGGGCATATTGCTTTTAAGAATCATCCAAATTACTGAGGCAATCTATTTTAGATAACCATGTTGAAGCACACCTTACTTATCCAAAAGCCCCTATGCTTGATAATACCAGGAAGTGTGAATGTGACTTTGAGGTGTAGAACAGTTAATATGAAAGTAGTGGTTATAATAGCCTAGTATCGCTGTATTTCAATCAATATGAAAACATATCAGTATCAATGACAAATCGTAGTGAGTTGAAGTGACAGCAAAGCACCCAGGATTCTTCCCAATCTTATCTAAAGTAAGACGACCACACAATAACCGATTTATCCATGCAAGGGATAATTTTTGAACTTAGATATGATATTAAATGATACTCTTTTGGACATGAATTTTGAAATGGAGATGCATAAGAAAACAATTTTGTGTTGAAGATTTTGACCATTCAATTTATTCTTTTAACATTATTATTTTTGTATAATGCCTTTTGGAACAGTGATGGCTTGAGATCTTTTAAGTTACAAGTGATTTTCTTAAAAACTTTTAAAAAACTAGCACTTGCAGTTGGGGGAGCTGCAAGGAATATGCCGATAGTTTATATAATTACCCTTAAATGAACTAAAACGTATAACCATCACTATGTATAAGAAACATACAATCGGGAGACATTCCAACACTTGGGATATTCCCTGAACTAAAACATGGCTTATCAATATCTAGTTGATTACCAATATTATTATATTTACTCACAGTATCTATGAAGACACTAATATTTAACATTGATGTTCATTTTATCTGTTGCTTTCTACAGATACACAGAAATATTTAGAATCTACTCTGTACCACACATGAGGTTTGAGATAAAAATTGGTTTCGATAGCAACTCCAGCTTGCTAATTATATAACCAACAGGGTTGATCACATAACCCCAAAATCTGTGCACTTTCCCTAACCCCCTTCTGCACAGATACTAGCTTACCCCCACACTGGTCCCATGCACTGAAATTATTGCAGAATATGGACAAAATGGATTTGTTGAAATATCTTGAGAAACTTTCTAGAAAATGCAACTGGCATGTGTAAAGATAGACTCAACAACCCTTGACAGCATTGTCATCTCTTGTGCCAAAACAGGAGCCTCAGAACAGAGCATCAACATTCGTGAAAGCATAATGGACAGGCTATTTTTGTCACAGGTTATAGTTGCTGCTTCCCTCACAGACATGTACGCAAAATGTGAAACCAGAGACAGGGCCCCTTAATTGTTTGGCAGAACAAACGACAAAATAACACCTACTGCAAAGGAAAAAATTCACAGTACAAGCCTGCATTAAAACTCCTGTTCACCACACAATCATTACCGAGAGCGTGACTTACCGAGAGCATGACTTTCAAATAGAATTCAGCGAGTCATCTCCTTCTGGGTTTTAAAAATATCCTCAAGTCTTTTTTTCACCATAGGAGAGATAGTCCTGTAACTATAATTACAAACCACACCTTGAGAACAAAAGGGACATAATTCAAAAACTCGGTCATAAAAATCAGCATAAAGGAAGAAAAATACAGATGGCTGCTCAAAGTGAAGTACTAGTTTGGAAACTTTACCAGACCAGCAAAGTCAAGCTCAGCTTGATGTGTGAGAACTACCACTGCTGTTGGCACTATTTTCTTTGAAGGACATATACATATTGTCTTGTCCTTGTGCTATTGATACCCTCATTCTGACTGAGGTATTTCTGTTCAGCTCATATAAATATTGTCTTGTCCTGACATTAGTTCTCAGTTAGATCATTCTCACGAGTATGTTCTGCGCAATGATATTGGTGACAAACAATTAAATGAGGGACTTTCAAGTTGTTGTGAGACCCCTGTTAGCCCTTAAAAGGGATACTGCTTATCTCAGTATTGAGAACTGAAGTTCATCAAGATGAATGCATGACTATTTCACTGTGAAGGTTGATAACTTACAATCCAATCTTTATCAGCATTTCCTTCATAATGAATTTGTAGTACCAACCAGTCCTTCTTTAGCTGTTTTGATAAAATCTGAATGAGTTACTTACAATTCAATCTTCATCAGCATTTCCTTCATAATGAATTCTAAGTAGTAGTAACTAATCCTCCTTTAGCTGTTTTGATAAGATCAATTACTTAGACAGTAGACCTATAAAAATTTATAATACAATTCACTTTGAAATTACTTTAAAAATTGTCCTTAAAGGTTGGCTCAATGAATCACATCCAAAAAACTAAACCTTTATAAATGTGGAAATTCTGGCCAAAGCCCAAGATATCCTTGTCATAGAATGATGAAGTCGATAGAACCTTTTTACACAATCAAATCAACTTGACATTTTGTGTCCAAACAACAATGGGGTGAAAAAACTAGATTAATGCAACACTTGTGAGTGAAAGCAAAGACAAAAAGAATTTAGTAGTCAAATTGGAATGACCAAACAAATGGAAGGTTTATGATTTATAGTCCCTTATTAATTGCTAATTGACACTTTATACCCAGTTTAATGATTCGTAAAGGTGTGTTAAAACAATACTCATCATATAAATTTGATAGGCAGAATTATCTAGAATATTGGTCGAAAATGTAAATTTTCCTGTATTCATTTTGTCTTAGTCACTTTTATAAGGTAAAAAACCATCCATTTCCTAAGTAGTCAGATACTCTAAAACCAGTGTAATCCAAGTCAATTATGTGGTACAAGCTCATTGTCAACTCTGTTCTGGTAGCATAAATTGCATGCACAGTAGTTACATGTATTGCATGCACAACAGTTGTCTGTATCACATGCACAATCTTCATGAGGTTTATTTTCTGCAGCACTTCCACATTATAAAATGTGAGCTTCCACTTTATAAAATGTGAGCCAGTTCTTATCGTGCTAATGCCCATTCCATGGTAGCAGGCACCACCACTGCTAAGAGAAGTAGCCACATTTTGAGCAGCATCTTCACCAGAGCCCCCTCACTCTATCTAACGAACCTATGAAACAAAAATCACAATGCTATAGTGAATGTAAAACCGACAACAGAATAACTGATTTAATTTCTCTCTTATTTTTCTAAAGCTTCTATATAAAATGATATTCTCCTGCAATGCATACCACACAGCAGCAATGTAAGAGAAATAAACAGGTATACATTGCTCTTAATTTCTAGAATCATTGATGGATTTTATAGGTGCTCTAACAATGTTAATGAAACAAAAAATTGAATGCATAAATACAATTTAGCTCCCTTTGCCGGATTTTTCAATAGCCTGATATAATAAACTTCTTGTCCCTACCATCTATAATCATTTCTGATATTAAGACAGAGATCGAATAAAACATCCTACTTGCTCAGCAATTATTTTTGATAATCTACAGTGGCTTTAGAAAATAATGTGGTTCGGTGTTGGCGGTAATAGTTTTGTAGGTAACACATGTTGGCATCTTGTAGTTTACCATGTGAGACCTTGTGTGTTTTTTTGTTTGGTCAATGAAGGTTTACAGCAGATCTGTCAACCTTCAGATACAAATGAGTGCCCAGTCCCTGGGCATGTTCCTACACATGCTTTTTGGCTTGCTTTGTGATGGCTGTAGTGGTGCTGGAAGCAAGTTCAATGGTTCCCAGGTTGAGATTTGAACCTTCGCGTTACATTGTGGTAACACCCCTGCCTCTACCGCTCTGTCACACCTGGTGGACATGATATCTTGATATTATTGTTGGTGTTTCTCCTTTTTTTCCCTGGTTGGTTTAGTGATTACTCTTTCAAGAATATTTGACTTGTGCTTGTGCATGCTTATGGATTTCTCCACTTGTACAATAAGCATGCTTTATGTGCAAGTCTATATATTTGGAGCACTCGCTTTCATTGTACAGATTTTTTTTGTCTGCATTCACTTTGTTTTCTGTATATTGTGTGCATGTCATTTTCTTTGTACTCTTTTTCTTTTGCTACTATTTGCTCTTCATCTTAGAAAACATTGGCAAAAGTTGGGTTTTATATTTGCTTATTTGTGGGAAATAGTATCAAGGAAAAACTTGTCAATGTTTGTTGATTTGAAATTTTGTTATCCAGATACAATTATGCTAGAGAAAAAGCACATTTTCTACCAATGAAAGATTCAATAAAAATATATTGGACGTTTTATTAATAGTTTCTGTAATAGAAATGGACTAAAACACTAGGAACGTAAGGAATGTGTCAAATTACACCCAGCTTATGAACAAGGAAAAATGAAGGAACACAAAATAGTTTAAATTTACAACAGCCTGGTTTTATGAACCAGTAGATAAGTATACTGTAGACAGATAAAAATGCTAGACCAATTTTTTATACTATCCACTTTATTGTTTGAAATGGATAATCACACCACCCCATTGTTGGTAGTTCTGTAATACGATTTCTTTAATTTTCCCTTTGATCAAAGATCATTTTTCCTGAAGCAGATAAGTAATCATATTTCATGTTAAAATCCAAAGGTTCCTTTCCTTCTAATTTACCACGTCATGTCTTCAAAGATTTGGTTATCCTCAAAAGAGTGGCTTGAAGATAATCTGAAAACAGAGCTTTTATCAGATAGAGAAACCCTTGAAATCTTAAGCACACAAAATTTGCTCAACACATATCAAAGATATCGAGTTGAATTGATAACTTCAAAAACTAGGAAGGTTAATATCTCTGATCCTCTCAGCTATATGACAGATCCCCTGGATATTCTTGAAAAAAGGGGAGACCATTGCATGACTAGATTACATGGGCATCCAGCATAATCCATTATGGCAAATCTTGAAATTATTGTACGAGCAAATTCTGTACAGAATTAAAAAAAGCGAGAACCTCACCCTAGAATCACTAGGGACTTAGTTGTGGGTGCTGTTTGTTCGGGTTTTGTTTTTTCATAGAATGTTGGGTTACTTAAAATGTACTCGTGGAATATTAAATCTTTCTTGTCATTAGGAATGATACGCTTTGACAAAAATAAAATAAAAAATCTGTAAAGTGTAATGTTATTGCTAGAATAAAGAACCGTTCGTTGAATTTAAAGATTATATAGAATAATCTGTATCTACATAAAATACGTCTGCCTCGAATGCAAAGGGATTGCCCTAACAACAATTTCTTCTTCAAAAATCATCAGCCAAGGAAATTACATCCTCAATAGCATTCAGTGACGTTGCATGGTATTTCTGCTATCAGAAGGAATCACCTTAGCACTGAAAACAGGATATTTTTGTAGGCTATCTGCTAAAACAAATTCCTAACAAAACCTAGATCCTAAAAATTGAGCTCTTTTCTTTTCGAAAGTAGACAAAACCTACATATCCAATTACAACTGTATGTGCTAACAATAGGTTTATGCATCCTAATAGGTATTCTCTAAATCTGCATAAGTAAATAGCAACACAGTAAAACAGCAATAAACAGATTAACCGTAAAACAGTGGATAAGCATACCAGTATGTGTTTGTATTTGTCTGCAAACGGTTTGGAAGTGGCTTACAGTCTGGAGCATATTTATAAGAAATATTGGCGGTGATCCAAGCAGCTCCGTAGCAGGTTAAGAGACGATAGTTTGAGCGTACAGTGAGGTGGGTATACGTATTGCTGCCAGTAGGGGTAAAAATTAAGGTGAAAACAGCATTGAGTTTGCGGGAGGAAAAATCCAACTAACCTGAAAACAGCCAATTGTTCGGGAGGCAGGTTTCCGGTAATCAGGCGTGAGACAACATTCCGGGCGAAAGCTAACACAAAATATAGCCTATCGGTTAAATAATGAAACCTTTTCATCATTTTAACATGCGGATAATCTATTACTAGCACTTGCATGAGAGGGGTGCAAGGGTTATGCCGATAGAATATTATATAAAAATAAATATGGTATAAAATGTATTTTTCAATTTGTATTGATTATAAAACTATACGCAAAGATTTTTTTGCCTTTCCAAAATAACCAAAAAAAACAAATCAGAATTATCTCTTTATTTTTAAAATATAAACCATTTCATTTTAATCTATTACTAGCACTTGCACAAGAGGGGTGCAAGGGTTACGCCCATAGAATATTATATAAAAACAAATATGGTACAAAATGTATTTTCCAATTTGTATTGATTATAAAACTATACGCAAAGACTCTTTTGCCTCTCCAAAATAAGCAAAAAAAAAGAAGTCAAAATTACTTCTTTATTTTAAAAATATACACCATTTCATTTTAATTATAATTTAATTAACCATAGCAATAATAATCACCTGAGAAGCAATAATAATAATTTGGATTTTGCTGCAAATTTTAGATGATGACTTTATTAAGATAAAGGAGTAAAGTTTTAGTAGATGATTAGTATAGAAACCATTGAAATATTCAACGGTCAATTTTTGAATTAATCTAAAAGAGATTAAAATACATATAAACAAAATATAATGTCTCTTGAAAGTCAAGTTTTATGATTTAGTTTCTTAGTAGTGAACATAAAATCACAAGGTCTCTTTTTTATTTGTTGGTTCAAGAAAAATTGCTCTTAAAACATAGGGGAATCTTGTAGATTTAAATGCATGAATAACCCATTTCCTCGTATTGCAACTTTTCGCTTCAATACATTTGTCCTTTTGCAACATAAATTCTTGGACATATTAATTCCAGAGATTGGAGCGTGTCATCTACTTACCTTTCAATTGGTGGCGAGTTGTTAGCTTTTGAAGCCACTCGTCTTCTACGTGTCACTTTTGCCTGCTAGTAAATCAAACTTGTTTGCTAGTTGAGACCTTCCTAATCTGGCAAAAAGAGTTTTGGAAGATTTTGAGCATTTGTTTTTTTCAGTTTTATTAAACTAAATATCATTGAAGATATTTATTACATTGAACGAGATCAATACCCACATCACAAATTCTCCAGTTGAAGATAA
This sequence comes from Sequoia sempervirens, assembly GCA_007258455.2. Lineage (NCBI taxonomy): Eukaryota > Viridiplantae > Streptophyta > Pinopsida > Cupressales > Cupressaceae > Sequoia > Sequoia sempervirens. The sequence continues at coordinate 96,275,493 of VDFB02179234.1, forward strand.
AATTGAATGGCCTGATGCTTGAAGACAAAGGTTTTCAGAATTCAAGAAGTTGTGCCTTTTATCAAGGCTTGTAGTACTCGTCATGCTCTTCAACTTTTTACTCTTTGTTGTGTCCCAAATGTTTGCAGGTCACCTGGGAGAGTTAGAATTAGCAGGAACTTGCATAGCAAATGTCGAAATTCAAGGATTTGCCTATGGAGTTTTGGTTAGTAGCATTTTGAAAAAATTGTAGGAAATTCAACATTGGTATTTTTTTTAATTTACTTTCAAATACTTCATAACATAGTTTATTTATGTTCGGACAACATAGATTGGAATAGAAAGTGCAATACAAACACTCTGTGGGCAAGCTTTTGGAGCCAAGAAGTACAAAATGCTTGGAATCATATGCCAACAATCTATGTTGCTAATGACAGCCAGTACTATGCTTTTGAGTTTACTTTGCTTTTGCAGAGCCTACATTGCATGCCATTGGGCAGAATAAAGCAATAGCTACTTAGGGAGCTATCTTTGCAAAAGGGCTCATTCCTCAACTGTTTGCCTTTGCTCTGAGTTGTCCCTTGTAGATATTATTACTGGCTCAGAATATAGTGGCTCCTCTTGCCATTGAACATTTGAGCATTTATAAACTTTGTGACATATGATTTATAGACTTAAGGAAAACTTTAAGGAGCCCTACCACAACAAAAAAATTTAAAACTAGACAAACCAAAACTAATCTCCCTACAACCTGCTTCATCTATAAACAAATGTATTTGTGGGCTAGGATGCTTTGGCTCAGTCAACTGATTAAACAACTGGTGGGTCTCAATTTGGTTCTTTACTTCAATCACAAAAGGCAGGATCTAGCTCTTCACCTGCGCGTGTTACACCACTTGTAGGGAGGGTATCATACCCGCAGTGCTCTAGCTACCCCTACTCATGTCTCTCCTTTCATCCCCAATTCCGCTCCTGGTGCTCCTATCGTATAGTAAGTTGGCTGATGCTGATGCTTGTCAAGTATTGGTATCAATACAGAGGGAATTTTGTTCTCAATATGCTCCCATGTATATCGCTAGTGCCAGTTGATCTCCCTACAGTTGTTGCTTCAATCTATAAACAAAAGGTAGATCTAAAAAAATTTGGGTTTTAGGGCTCCCTAAAATGTGATTAGATTTGGAGATCTGCATATTAAATATGAATTAACAAAAATCTATTATGTGGCATGATGGGAGAGGTTACCTTTTTTCTGGCTAAGTTTACTAGACAGACGAGAGGTTTTGTAGCATGATAGGAGTGGTTACGACATGAGACAGGTTTTATTTGAAAGCTCATACAATATAGTCTATCGGCTAATTACATAGTGTATAATATGAAGACTCACCATCAAACTAATTAATGTCAACAAGATCATAGCATAAACAGTTCAATAATGCTAAAACTCTAGTTGGTTATCTAGCCGTAGTCAATGCATACTGTGCCTTCTCATTTAATGCCTCCATTTTTGCCCAATGAATGAATGAATGAGGGATTTTAATGTCGTCCACGAGACCAAAAAGTCTAAGGGACCGAGAACCACAAAACTATGGAGTCTCCAAATTCTTTTCGATGTTGGATCTTCTACTATGGATTTTGATCAGAAAACTTGCAGTCTTGATGATTTTTTCTTCGTCAAATAGTTCAAGTAGGTTGCTGATATTCAAATTGCCTTCATATTGATTACGAATATCCTCATATGTCATGCACTCCATGATAAAATGCCATCCAGTCTCTACCACCCCTTTGCTACAGAACATGCAAGTTCTATCCTCACATGCTTCCTTAGGTATAGTCCACCTTTTGGTTTCACACCTTAGATGATGCGACCGAGTCCTCAATTGAGAAATTAGCAGTCATGCTTTACCCTTAATAGAAGCTCCTAAATAATTTTTATCTCCACGCTCCCAAGTTGGGTTGAACTCTTTAACATAGTGAGCTTTCTTTAGCCCAATTTGCTTTGTCCACATGGCAGCCAAGAACTTTTTTGTGACATACTTTTTAATTTCCTCATTGGTGTTAGGGAAATCATGCAAGTTGATGTCCCACTTGCTCAGCCAATTGTTATTTTGTTTCATCCATGTTTTCTTCCTATGGCCTAAAACCTCCTTCACAACCACTTTGGGCCAACAGTGGTTGTCCATGTTCTCAACCTTCTTTAAATAATTTAGCAAGTGAGTTATAGTTGACGCCTCCAAAGGTAAGGTTCCCAATTCAACCAAGAGAATTTCATAAGGGACCGTGGTTTTGACTTTGAGGTTGCAAGTGATCATATGCTTTTGGATTCTTTCTAGTTGTCTCCATTTGTACTTTGACATGGTGTTGCCCTAGACTTCACAGCCATAGAGAACCACCGACATGACCAGCAAACCAAAGAGAGTTTTCCTAGTCTTCCAATCCCAAAGTTCGAATTTCCTGCACCTATTTTGAAGTAAGAAAGAAGCTTTCCAACCCCCTTGTATCCTTTTTGTTCTACTAGTCTCCCAACTGAGCTTATAATGAAATCAATCCTAAGGTATTTGTCTTTCACTATCTCCAAGGGGCTACCTTCAAAAAGAAAGTTATTTTGATTCCTTTTCTTCATTAGGGAGAAGATCATGATTTTGGTCTTGGTAGTGTTCACTTGCATTCCCACTTCCTGACAGAAAAGGTCCAAGGCCTTCAAAAGACCCCTCAAACCATGGGCAATTTTTGAGATTAAGATAAGATCATATGCATATAGCAACAACCTCACCACATAACCTACCAACTGAGTGCCCCCCTCACCAGTTTCGTTTAACCAATCTTCTAGTTTATCAATGTATAGCCCAAAAAGAGTGGGGGATAAAGGACAAGCCTATTTGACCCCAATATCACTGCCAAAAAATTCAAACATACCTTCACTTGTTTTGATTTTAGCTCTAACCTACTCATAAAATTTATGCACCACAACCCTATATTCGTCTGGTATATTTAGCTCATCCATTCTATTCCATAGTTTGTCTTTGGACACTGTATCGAAGGATTTTTTAAATCAACAAAGCAACAAAAAGCTTCTTCACCCTGAGTGTCCCATATTTTTTCAATTAGGTTCCTAAGAGTGACGCAGTGGTCAATCGTAGAGTATTTAGGCCTGAAACCGTTCCTCTCATCTTCTTTCTTTTGAAAAACGCAAGCTTCTAGGACTCGGTATTAAGTTTATCCCTCGTCCTCCTCCTATGCCCCTTGAAGAAATTCACAAGGAATTCAGAGCTTTTGCTAGTTGCCTCCGGCTTCATGCCTTTTTTGGTCTTGAAAATATGGATTCAGACACTTCCTTTGCTGACATCACTACGCTTCGCAATCTTCCTCACCAATTTCAACAGAAGAATCCTTTTTGGCATCGCGTGGAGCCTAACTTTCAACTTGAGGAAATCATTCAGAAAGAAGAAGCTATCCTTCAGAGTCATATGGCCTCTTGCTCCTTCTCTAGGCATTCCCCCCTTCCTATCAGGCTCATGAAAAGCCTTAAGGATCTTCGGGGTGATAATTCCATTGTTATCTAGCCTACTGACAAGAATCTCGGTTTTGTGATTCTTGATTCTTCTTGGTACCGGAATGAAGGGCTTAGGAAAATCTCTGATTCTCTTGTGTATCTTCGTGCAAATAGTGTCCCTTGGGTTCCCATTTGGAGCAAACTTAACTTCATTTTGGTTAAGTACAAAAAGTTTCTTGATCATGTTTCTCATTTTTTGAAACAAAATCCAGTCTCCTCTGCCAGAGCTTGTGCCTTCTATTTGCTTCCTAAGCTTCATAAACTAGTCTTGGTTGGTAGGCCTATTTGTAGTTACTCTGGTTATATGTTGGAACCTACCTCTTTGTTTCTTCATCGTCTGTTCTTTCTTATTCTCTTGTAGAAACAATTCCATCTTCCAGACTCCCTCTCTCTCCTACGATATCTCCATCAGCGTTCCTTTCCATCGGAATGTCTTCTGTTCACTTTCAATGTGGAATCTCTTTATCCCAGTATTTCAACCAATGTTGGTCTTTCTACTCTTAAGGAGATGGTTGTTGAGTACTTCATTTCTCATAAGTTGGACTTGCAGCTGATTGATATGATTATGAACCTTGCTGAGCTGGTTCTTCGCGAACATTACTTGGAGTTCGATGGCATCTTTTACAAACAAATCAGAGGAACTTCCATGGGTAGTAACTTTGTTGTGGTTTATGCTTGTTTATTTTTGTCATCTCGAGAAACGTCTCCTTGCTCAATTTGATTTCTCCTCCATTGCCTTCTACAAAAGGTTCATTGATGATGCTATAGGGATTTGGATCAGTGATGAGACTACTCTGTTCACCTTCTTTGAGCACTTTCAGAGTTTTTATTCAGATATTAAGATCACTCCTTCTGTCTCTTCCTGATCTGTTGATCTTCTTGATGTTACCTTCTTCAAAGGTGATCACTTTAGTGTCTATGGTATTCTTGACACTAAATGCTTCCAGAAGCCTCTCAATGCCTATTAGTATATTCCATACTTTTCTTCGCATCCTCTTCACCAAAAGAAGTCTTTTATTGTGAGTGACCTCAAAAGGTATCTACTTCGAGAATATGATCACTACAACTTCAATCAGCTCTGGAAACAGTTATATTCTAGATTACGTGCTTGTTATTATCCTAAAAAGTTCTTGCTTTCCTGTTTCAGTAAGGTTTCTCAAATGGACAAGTTAGTGCTTCTTTCTCGTCTTCGTGATGGTCCTCTTAAGAAGAAGCCCCCCACCCTTGTTATGAAGCTCGATTATAGTTTTTCAGCTAAAGCTTTGAACTTGGGGGCCACCCTAAACCCTATACTTCATCGGCTTTGCCAAGAAGTCCCCTCATTGCAACACATCCCTTTTTCGAAAGTCTGCTGGCGGAATCCTAGAAAGTTGGGTTCCTTTCTCCTTCGAAGCAGGTTCAGATCACAACATGTTTCACCTCCCTAGGGCTTTTCTCCTTTCCTATTCTCTTGGCCCTTTCCACACCAATTTTATTTTATTAGTATGTTTATTTTATTATTTATGGCGGGGGTTTTGTCTTCATGCATGTCGGCCTTTATTTTGGGATTTGCTATCTTGGGAGGCTGGGGTGGAGTTGGGTTTAAATATTTCACCTCCTCCACTCTTTTGCACATTCAAAGTTCACTTTCTCATCCTCTCTTTCACACTTTCTCTCTCTGTTTTGATGTTCTATTATTCCAACTGATGAGGGCTTTGAGCCCGAAACTAGTTTTGGAATCATCTATGGAGTAATTTTGCAGAGATCATTTTGAGGATTGTAATTTTTTTATGCAAATATATTTTATCTTTTTTGGTTATCTCTTCATTTATGTCTACTTGTATTTTTATTCGGAGCTACGAGTGATATCATAAATTTTTAGGGTTTAGGGTTTGTGTTTTAGGGTTTTAGGATTTCAGTTTAGGGTTTTAGGGTTTTTGGTTTAGGGGTTAGGGGTTAGGGGTTAGGGTTTAGGGTTTGGGTTTAGGGTTTAGGGTTTTAGAGTTTAGGGTTTGATTTAGGTTTAGGGTTTCAATTTAGGGTTTAGGGTTTTAGGGTTTAGGTTTTTAGGTTTTAGGGTTTGGGTTTAGGGTTTAGAGTTTAGGGTGTTTAGTGTTTAGGGTTTAGGGTTTAGGTTTAGGTTTAGGATTTTAGGGTTTAGGGTTTAGGGTTTTAGGGTTTAGGGTTAATAAAAATTTAGAGTTGATAAAAAATTATGATATCACTTGCAGCTCTGAAGAAGAAATACAAGTAGATAGAAAGGAAGAGATAACTAGAAAAGATAAAATATATTTGCACAGAAAAATTACAATCCTCAAAATGATCTCTGCAAAATTACTCCATAGATGATTCCAAAATTAGTTTCAGACTCAAAGCCCTCATCAGTTGGAACAATAGAATATCAAAACGAAGAGAGAAAGTGTGAAAAAGAGTATGAGAAAATGAACTTTGAATGTGCAAAAGAGTGGAGGAGGTGAAATATTTAAACCCAGCTCTACCCCAGCCTCCCAAGATAGCAAATCCCCAAATAAGGGCCGATGTGTGCAACATGCATGAAAACAATCCCAAAATAAAGGGCTGACATGCATGAAGACAAAACCCCCGCCATAAATAATAGAAGAAACATACTAATAAAATAAAAATGGAGAGGGAAAGGGCCAAGAGAATACCAAAGAGAAAAGCCCTAGGGAGGTGAAACATGTCGTGATCTGAACCTGCTTCCAAGGAGAAAGGAACCCAACTTTATACGATTCCACCAGTAGATTTTCAGAAAAGGGATGTGTTGCAGTGAGGGACTTCTTGGCAGAGCTGATGAAGTATAGCGTTTAGGGTGGCCCCCAAGTTCAAAGCTTTTGCCAAAGAATTGTAATCAAGCTTCATAACAAGGGGGGGCCCCTTCTTCTTAAGAGGACCATCACAAAGACAAGAAAGAAGCACTGACTTGTCCATCCGAGAAACCTTACTGAAACAAGAAAGCAAAAAAAAAATTAGGATAACCACGAGCACATAATCTAGAAAAGAACTATTTCTGAAGTTGATTGAAGTCGTAGGGATCATATTGTCAAAGTAGATACCTTTTGAGCTCACTCACAATAAAATACTTCTTCTGGTGAGGAGGATGCCAAGAAAAGTATGGAATATACTGATAGGCATTGAGAGACTTCCGAAAGAATTTAGTGTCGAGAATACCACAAGCACTAAAGCGACCACCTTTGAAGAAGGTAACATCAAGAAGATCAACAGATCAGGAAGAGATAGGAGTGATCTTAATCTTTGAATAAAAACTCTGAAAGTGCTCAAAGAAGGTGAACAAAGAAGTCTCATCACCGATCCAAATCCCTATAGCATCATCAATGAACCTTTTGTAGAAGGCAAGGGAGGAGCAATCAAACTGAGCAAGGAGACTTTTTTCGAGATGACAGAGAAATAAACAAGCATAAACCACAACAAAGTTACTACCCATGGCAGTTCCTCTGATTTGTTTGTAAAAGATGCCATCGAACTCCAAGTAATGTTCACGAAGAACCAACTCAGCAAGGCTCATAATCATATCAATCAACTACAAGTCCAACTTATGAGAAATGAAGTACTCAACGACCATCTCCTTAAGAGTAGAAAGACCAGCATCGATTGGAATAGTGGGATAAATAGATTCCACATCGAAAGTGAACAAAAGACAATTTGATGGAAAGGAACATTGATCAAGATCTCACGAGAGAGAGAGGGAGTCTAGAAGATGGAACTGTTGCTGCAAGAGAATTGGAAACAATAGATGATGAAGAAACAAAGAGGCAGGTTCCAACATATAACCAAAGTAACTACAAATAGACCTACCAACCAAGACTAGTTTATGAAGCTTACGAAGCAAATAGAAGGCACAAGCTCTGGCAGAGGAATTGGATTTCATTTCAAAAAATGAGAAACAGGATCAAGAAACCTTTTGTACTTAGCCAAAATGAAGTTAAGTTTGCTCCAAATGGGAACCCAAGGGACACTATCCACATGAAGATACACAAGAGAATCAGAGAGTTGCCTAAGCCCTTCATTCTGGTACCAAGAAGAATCAAGAATCAGAAGACCAAGATTCTTGTCAGCAGGCTTGATAACAATGGAATTATCACCCCGAAGATCCTTAAGGCTTTTCATGAGCTTGACAGGAAGGGGGGAATGCCTAGAGAAGGAGCAAGAGGCCATACGACTCCGAAGGGTAGCTACTGCTTTCTAAATGATTTCCTCGAGCTGAAAGTTAGGCTCTATGGGATGCTAGAAAGGATTCTTTTGTTAAAACCAATGAGGAAGATTGTGAAGCGTAGTGATGTCAGCAGAGGAAGTGTTAGAATCCATATTTTCAGGACCAAGAAAGGCACGAAGCGAAGGCACCTAGAAAAAGCTTTGAATTCCTTGTGAATTTCTTCAAGGAGCATAGGAGGAGGACGAGGGATAAACTTAATACCGAGTCCTAGAGGCTTGCATTCTTCAAAAGAAAGAAGATGAAAGGAATGGTTGTGAATAGGAGCATTAGAAATACGATTTTCCATTTCCTTGGCAGTCTTTCTGAAGAAGAAGCAAGAGGCCATGAAGGTCTGATCAATAGTAGGACCCAAAAAGTTTAGGCGGGGGTGTTCTAATGACCTTTGCCTCAACCTTGTCTGCGTTTGCCTCTGTTCTGACCATGATTCTAACCACAATTCTCACCCTTGTTCTGACCTTGATTCTGATTCTACACTCTTAACATGCTCCCAAAAAGCTTGCCAAGAATAGGATTCACCATAATAGTGCAGTAATTAGATGGGTTATTGATATCACCACTTTTGTAGATGGGGATGACGACACTAGTTGTCCATTCCGATGGAAAACCATCACAGGTGACATCATTAAACATCCTTTTGATGTGTGGAGCAAGGATTTCAACTCCCTACTTAAAAAATTCAGCTTGCAACCCATCTATGTCCAACGCTTTCCCATTTGCTAAATTCTTTATACCTTGTTTGATATCTTCAATCGTGAAGAGTTCCATAGATGTGTTAACTATGGGAGGAGAATTCTTCCCTTGGGTCCTCTCATAAAGATACTTTGCATAATCTAACCATTGCACACTTTGAGGTGACTTATGAAATTGCATAGTGAATTTATCAGCTTGATGGGACCGTGCTTGATTCAAAAAATTTATTCTTGAAACTAATATATATAAGATTCTATGACCATTATACTAGATAAGACATAGATAAGACTTTTATTCTATGGTTCTACCTGTGCCTTCTAGGATCAATGGAATGAAATATAAGATAATGTAAAGAAAAGATTTTAGTGATTGGTTGCAATTGAAATATTATTTTAGAAAAAAGGATTAGTCATTAATCAACCATCCTCACCTTTACAAATGATCTAATAGTGGCAAATCACATCTTCATTGGTTGTTGACTCCATTGTTTTTAGTTATTTGATAAATCAACCAAAAATGTATGATGATAGAATTGCCTAGAAAGATTAAGTATGTTAATTTGACTTATTAACCTATCACCTCCTAATCTTAATTTGTGTTATATTGTGACCCTTGGTATTGTTTAAAACTACAACTATAATTTTAATCATCTATGTAAGTTTTGATATGATCTTTTTAGATTACTCTTGGTTATTATATTTTATCAAATGGTCTTTGCGTAGTGTTATAATTATGATTGTTAATCATTCACTATATAGAAAAAAAGCCCTTTTTTATTATTCGTTGTTGTCCATGTTATGTATGTACTAAACTATTGTGAAATTGGTGGCAAGTTGAACCTATATGTTTATATCATTATTGACCAACCCAAGTTATGTGAAAATTCAATGTATTGAACTACGATTCCTCTGCGACATATATACATAGGCAAGACCATCAGAGATGAGCCAAAGAATTAGGTCTAGCCCCTTAGGTTCCCCGTAGTTGTTGGAAAGCTAACTTTTGTGTGTGTGGGCTTGTGTTGTGAATGAAATTTATAATTTGTGTCTTGTCCTTAGCATAATTTTGGTTGTTAAGTTTTGGGCATTACAAATATATATTTATTAATATATGATTATAATATTAATATATAAGTATGACCTATTTATTATTACATTATATTATTATAATATATTTACCACATTAATGTGTCATAATAATTATAATTATTCTCTATTATAATAATCTATTATATGTAAATATGTTATCTATAATATATATTTATCCATTATGATTATAATAATTATATTACCATATATATATGATTATGTTTAAATTATATATTTGATTTATTTCCATTATTAATCATATTATAATTTGATATCAGATATATAGATAATTTATAATATAATGTAAATAATATTATATATAATATAATATTTTATCTGTTAATAAAATAGGTTTATTTATTAGTTAATTTTCCCTATTATTATTAGTTATAAATCATATTATCATTGATGTAGTAAGTGCATCAATATATTATATAATCTATAATGTGGCCTGATTTAAGTAATTACATATATCCTATACTCAATTGAGTCTGATTTAATAAATTATGCATATTTCATAGGTATATATGTTAAGGTCATATATTTGTAGTTTCAAATCATTATAAATATTTGATATATAATTGGTAAAATATTTGATACCTATTAGGTAAATTAGGTATATTTATTAAATAAAAACTACAATTTCAAGGCTTTATTGTAACATATTTTTGTCAATTATTTATAATATACTTATAGATCTTAGATAAATATTATTGGGACCTAACCTTGTTTGATGATAATATGATTATTTTACTTATAATAATCTCAATTCTTTATATAAAATAATTTATATTGCTTATAATACCAATTATAAATTATTAATGTCAAAAGATCAAATTGAGAATGATACCTATAGTTACCTAATTTAATACAATTGCATGATATCACATTTTTTATAATGATAATATATACAATGTATTTTATTTTTACCCTTAATAATAACTACCCATTTATTATAAATAAAAATAACTAGAACTGCAAAATATCCTTGCATTATCATACATAATTAAAAATAATAATTGACTTTTTATGTCAGTTCTTGCAATGAGTTGACATGTTTTCCATATTGTGCAGTTATGGAATGCATGCAGCATGGGGAATGTATGGATGGGCAACCAAACAAAAATGAATGGCGAAGATTATGTTTATCCTCTCAGATTAAGGTGAGCCATGGATTTCAAAAATTAGTTGGGAATTGTTCATAGAGGGAATGAGTTCAAGTTGCAGAGGTAGCTGATGACACTAGTGAACCAGCACCAGTGGATCTTTTTAAAGCAATTCCAACACTTCAAAATAACCATTGGAATGCACTCCAGTTTGTCAAAAGGTGATCCCCCTCATCCACTATTCACTTATTTTTATTTCCAATATCGTCGTTGGATTCCCACACAATGGGAGTAGATTCACATGCAAATGAAAATGAGTTGGCAAGATAGATTTTAATTAAAAAAAAAGATAAATCAAGTTAAAGAAAACAAAGCTAAGTAAAAACTACGCAATAGCAAGCAAACTGTTGTTTTATTATGCTTTAAGGCTAAAAGCTAAAAGCTAAAATTAAAACAAAAAAAAAATCACGCTTTTCTTCAGAGATAGAATTTTAATTACTACAATTGTTTTCTTTAAATATTTACAGAGGCCCATTAGATTCTCTTCCATGGCTTACAGAATTGAAGTTATGGCTTGTAAGAGCATAAGCGATTTACTAGATAGCTTACTAAGCTCAATTCTAAGTAGAATTTCCTTGAAGAAGGTAGTGTGTTGTACTGTTGTGTCTAAAAGATGGAAATTCCTTTGGAAGTTCTTAGAAAACCTACAATTTTCATGTAGCCCCGTTGAATTCCAAGATATAATTGATGGTATCTTTAAGCTTCATTCTAGTCCCCTTGAACTTTTCGAGCTTAACAACTAGCATTCATTTTGTACAAGTGACAATATTTGTAAGTGGATTAAGGATGCTACTCTAAAAGATGTGAGAGAGATTAGATTTCAAAATAATCATAATTCTCAATTTGAGGTTCCCACATCCATTTTCTTATGCTAGAGGCTCAAATCTTTGGCTCTCAAGAATTTACTTCTCACAAACATACCCAACAATTTTGGTGGCTTTGCCGGCTTGGCAACACTCCATTTTTATAACATTGATCTAATTGACAACACCATTGAACAAATGTTGCAATTATGTCCAATTTTGGAAAATTTAGTCCTTTGTAATTGCATTGGACTTGAGAGATTAAAGATATGTTCTAGCAATCTTATTTCTCTCAATATCTCCTATTATATCGAAGCAATGATAGCAAATTGCCCACAATTAGTGAGCCTTATGATAGAAGAAAATTCTTATATCAAGGAGATATATATCTACTTGCCAACATGTTTAAGTCTATGCACAAATGCAAAACTTGAAGCATTTACAACTCTCAGATCACTAAGAAAAATTACCTTCTTAGACATGATTCCATTTTTTTGCTATGTAAACATTCTAGGAGAATATCATGCCCATATTTTACTATGGGTTCTAGCACCAACATCACAATTTATTTTTTTTAAACTACATAAGTTCACAACCTATCCTATACCCAACCTGCCACCTTTGCACAAAGTGACCTCTAAAGTCTAACATCATTTGATAATATTGAAGTGACAAGTAACAATGCCTGGTTTAATTTGACAAAGATCCTCGTCGATCAACTTCTATAGGCGAGTATTATAAATGTTCACCTTAGGACTCTTATAATTGTCATGCCTTCAACTAGGGGGAAGGGCTATAACTAATCCACCACATTTTTCTGTTTGATGTATGGTTATACCATCTTTTTTAACAAGGCACAACCTAATCGATAGCCATCTAGATTAGAAATTGTCTAGGTGAAATGCTTATACTCAAGGTGATGGCTAAACTAGAAATTCCTTAGAGCTACAATTTGGTAGTATTATATCATGGATTCAATGTTACGCTCAAGCGAGACTTGGTAATGGATGGTTTAAGTCCTCCAAAGGTCATTTCTTCCAAAAACATTATTATGAATTACCTTCATATCTCTCTATATATGAATGTGTTATTAATCACATATTAATATAAATACATATATTTTTATCCACATATTAATTAATATATATGTATATACATATGTATATTATTAATATTCACATTTCTACGTGAACAGTGACTCCTACATAAGGGTACAACATTAAGCTAGGGATTTGCAATAGTAATTTCCTTCGAAGTAGATAGCTAAATTATTATAAATTTGATATTTGATCTTGAGTCGTAATATAACTTATAAGTTTAGCATTTCAATAGTCATAAGGAATTTTCTTTTACGTGTTGGGTTTCTTCTTCATATAACTTGTACTATAATGATAAGTACTAGTTTGAATAATGCATGCAAGCCCTAATTAATAATATCACACTGTAGGCAAACATGAATGCATTAACTAGTTTGTTATTATGTTTAATAGTTTCGTTCTAACAAGGATTAAATGCAATGGCTTCGTTAAATTTGTGATGATTGAGAGACCAAATTTCACCTCAACATACTACTTCTACAACAAATTCATTCAATTGCTACCATCTTCATGCCACAAATTCACTACATTAATGTGAATTCACCATCGCAAAGCATAATTAAATGATTATTATACCATTATAATGTCTGTATGTCACGTGCATTTCATATATATACATGTAATAATATACATAAACACTACTATGGATAAAGTTACTGAGGCCCATATATTGACTGGATATAATAGTTCAAATTGACAAAGAAAATAAATAATGTATTATTTAAGTTACAAAGAATATAATAAAATATAATTTTATTGAATATTCTTTTAGATATTAAAAACCCTTACTTCGAGTTATATATTAATAATTATTATCATTTTATTTGCAAAGTTAGACGTTATAATACTTGTTAGATATTAATATTTTTATTTCACTTTCTTCCTTTTCTTTCTTGTTATCAATTCTCATAAATTAAATAAAGCAATAACATAGTGTTACTATTTCCTTATTTATTTTAAGAAACCTAAACATTGAATAATGATTAGTTATATATCATTACTTTAATGCACCTGAATAAACTCGAGTCATTAATTACTTATTTATTTAAAAGAATCAGTCTTCGTGGCATACATTACATTGTACTTCGACTAATGGCTAGTGTGGCTGAAGCCTGGGCGCTCCATTTGAGTTTTATTCTTTTTTAATAAATTAATTTGGGAAATTGTGTACCAAATCCTTTCTATTGCCAAGCATACTACAAGTTTCCACACCACGCAAATTTTAGGGAGATTATTTAGGGTGCGAAGGTTCCTTTCATAATTTGAACTGTTATCCATTACTAGAAACATTTAATGGTTGCTAAACGGTGTACTCCCATACTGAATGGTTCACCTTAAGATTAAGATAATTAATATATTAATGGCCCTTCATCTATGTTGTGGTTGAAGATAATTAATATATTAATGGCCCTTCATCTATGTTGTGGTTGAACAGGTCTAAACGTAGGTACAAAACTTGTAGCCTTATTTAGTCTAGTGGGCTAGCTCAAGTGGTTATTGTTGTTATACTTCATGTGGGAGGTCTCTAGGTCCATTCCCTCGGACTAACCACCTCTGTCATGTTGGGGCCCTCTTGTTGTATCCATCGGGTTAGGCACTCGTAGTGGTGTTGACGTTTTACTTCGCGCCCATTCCTCGACTTACTAGGGGGTGTGCGTGAGGGTTCACCTCGAAGTACATTTCTTCGGAAAAAAAAAACTTGTAGCCTTATACAACACGTTAAAAGAGGCTGCCCACCATTGGGCGTGTAATTACTAGGGGAGAGGGGCCCATAGTAGTGCAACACACTTCTGGGTTTTCAAATTTCATAACATATGATTTCAAAAAAAGTCTTAATTTTGTACAGCAGTTTACTTGCCAGCTCATCTACTTAAAAAAATTATTTTTAGGGTCACATCATTAAATATGATGCCACATCTACATGTTTTTTGTAAAAACACATAAAGTCCCATAGTAGGGCACTAAGTCCCCTGAACATGTTACGCTGATGTGGCATCACAAGATTTGTCAGATTATGTACTTTATAGAAAAAAACTGTTTTACAAGTGGATATTAAATGCTCCACTGTGGGGTCCATTGAAGACTACTTCTATCCCTACTATTGGTCCTTGTCCTACTATGGTCCCCTCTCCCCTATTCTTAAAAGGGGGTGGACATGGAAAAGACCCTGAAAATGGTTAAAGATCAGTCTCTAGGTCCCATAGATTGATGGTCTCCGTAGACGTTATTAAAATCATTCATTCATACATTACAATTCATTAAAATGTGAATGCAATTATAATGATTGTCCCACTTGATTTTTATGCCTACTCAACACCCTCTCTCCAATTAAACAATTTAAGAATTTGAATTCAAGATTTCTGAATTAGATTGTGTATAAATTTTTGCATCAACGTTCGGATCACACTCCGTGATCCGTGATCCATCATCAGGATGAAATGAGAGCATAAGAAGAAGAATGTTTTCTAAACAGCTAGTTTCTAAAATATCTTCCTAACTCCTACGTGTCACCTTAATTTTAACCGAAACCTGCCCCAATTCTTACCTATGGTACCTCAAAATACAACCCTAAATTTCTCTTACGCATTTCACTTGTCTCACCTACAGAGGAAAGGAGGAGCGGCGACCATTCTCAGCAGATGAGACTATAGAACACGTTTCAAGAAACTGAATCAAATGAGGAGGGCGCAAAACTATTTTTTGGAGGGCGATGAGTTTATTTGGCTTCATATTTTAGTGGTCCACTTTTTAACTGCTCTCCCAAACCGCCATATGTTTGTTGTGTAAGGAGGAGAGAGGGTTTTGGCATAGTAATTGTAGATACAACATTTCGCAAGGATTCCACTATTGCACAGGTTGTAAAGATTCACAATAAATATTGTAGGAATCAACTTTACACCTTTTGATTTCAAAGGGAGTCGTGCCACGTTCCAATTCTGAAATGCGTTTCTGTAAAGATTGCACCGATTGCCTCAATTCCAATGCCTGGCTTTCGTTAGACTTCCTTACCTTTTCCCTTGCATGCAGGACTAGATGGTTCTGGTAGGTCAAGTCTTAAGGCACTAAAGCATGGATGTGGGTGACTGGAATACAAGAAGCAGCTCACCGACCTCTTTTCTTAGTCTATTTTTAGTTTCATTTTGATTTAGATTTCTTCTTCCTTTTTTTCCTTTCTTTTTCTGCTTTTTCCATTTCATTTAATGGACTGAAAAAAGGGAGACCACCTTAAAGGGTTCTTGGAGTCCTCTCTTTTTTTCTTCTTCTTGGTCTTCATGCCCAGTAGGGTGAATTTTCAACCACTACATCCCATATTCACCTAACCCTCTTTATTTTTTACCCAGGACTAGAGTTATGTTGCATTAAATCATTTACTTGCTTTATCCTTTATTGCAGGCCTTCCCAGAATAAAAACTCATATCAGAATCCCCAAAAGAAATAAAATAAAAATAGAAAGGATACCAAACAAAGGACCATTTCAATCTTATGAATGCATTAGAAGAATACACCATATATATATATATATATATATATGCAGATGCCTCCATTGACAATTATATGGAATCAGCCATAGTTTTCATTGAGGGGTACATAGGTATTCAATCAAAGGGGAGTTTATTTAGAAAATTTAGTTTACAAAATGTTAGTTGTCAAACTGAGACCACCTCCAAAGATTTATATACCGGTCAATAGTTAATGCATCATTACCATATTTATACTTGTTTTATACATGCAAACTACAATTTCTTTTTACAATAGCAAGGATATTTACCTTCATCTATTTACATAAAATCTTCTTTTTATAGTTTATATCTCTCCAATAAGATTTTTATCATGAAAGATTCTATACATTTCTTTTACGCACCATATTTTGCATCTGAATGAGATTTCACAAACTACATAGGTAAGATTAGATAATGATTAACAATCTCCAGCTTTCCTTCATGACCCCTGTAATTCCAAGCAGCCAATGGAGACAACTAATGGAGAGTGGACGCTTTTCCACCCAACCATTAATGGGTTGATAAGCCACGAAAGCTCTCACCATTACCCCCTAGCCCAAAGAACCCTCAAGGACTCCTTACCAGAGCACATAAAACATAGAACAACTACCCCCACCTCCACAAAAAAATCAGCCTACGGTTAACCCACAGTGCACATAAAATTACAGTCACACTATTTCAACCTTAGATTCATGCATAAAACACATAAATTTTAGTCACACAGATTCAACCTAGGATTTATTCACCAAAGAAGAGAATTCAGCCCTGTAAAATAAGGATCATGTCCTTCCAAGTAGCAACAAATTACATACCAAAAATAAAGATAACAATCCACTTAGTTTCACACCCAATTTCACTAACCCTTAAAAGCTCAAAACCCATAGAATGTGCAACAACAAACAATGAATACCAACAACAAATAATGAATACCAGAAAAGTAAACAACAATTAACACCAGAAGGAGTACCTCTGAAGATGAACAAGGCGAATCACCTAAAAAAATAGGTCCAACCAACCCATCCCTTCTTCCAATATTAACCTTTTTTTTCCCATGACTCCCCCATTTTCCAGTAGTCAAATGAATCCCCCCAAAATTTTCTCCCTCCTCTTCATAAATCTCCATCACTTAGCTTCTTTATTGTGATGGTGACATTTCTACCCCCTCCCTTTAATTATTCCAACTAAAATTGGAGTTTGCATGTATAAAACAAGTATTAACTATTGACCAGTATATAAATCTTTGGAATTGTGTCCAAGAAGGTAATTTTTCTCAATGATATGAGAGTTGTAAATGCTTCAAGGTCTGCATTTGTGCATAGACTTAAACATGCTGGCAAGTAGATATTTGTCTCCTTGATATAATTTTTTTCTTCTATCATAAGGCTCACTAATCGTGGATAATTTGCTATCATTGCTTCGATATTACAAGAGATATTGAGAGAAATAAGACTGCCAGAACATATATTTAATCTCTCAAGTCCAATGCAATTACAAAGGACTAATTTTCCAAAACTGGACATAATTGCAGCATTTGTTCAACGGTGTTGTCAATTATATCAACATTATAAAAATGGAGTGTTGCTAGACCGTGAAGCCACCAAAACTGTTGGGTATGTTTGTGAGAAGTAAATTCTTGAGAGCCAAAGATCTGAGCATCTAAGAAAATGAATGTGAGAACCTCAAATTGAGAATTATGATTATTTTGAATTCTAATATCTTTCACATCTTTCATAGTAGCATCCTTGATCCACTTACAAATCTTGCCACTTATACAAAAGGAACACTAGTTGTAGACACATAAAAATGAACTAGGTCTGCAAGCTTCATTTTTCATCTTTCGTCCTAGCATAATTATGACATTTAATTATGTCCTTGGTCCACATTCGATTATGAATTAAATAATTCATAATTATTTAATTAATTTATGTTTGTTTATTCTTCATGATTATTAAATAAATAAATTTTATTTATTTATTCGATACGTCACTAATGGTCTATTATCTTCTTACAATTAAATAAATTTCTTAATAATTTCCTTTATTCATTTATGTCTTTTTGATTATTAAATAAATGAATTTTATTTATTTATTCAATGTCACTAATTCTCATAATTAAATGAATTTATTAATTTATTTAATTATCAGTCATAATCCTCTAAATTAAATAATTATCTTTAATTATTTAATTACCTAATTTAACATTTCTCTTATTTTAAATAAATTAATTATTTAAAATGATCTCACATTATTAACTGTCAGTTCATTTTGGTAAATAATCTGAAAATTGATTTATTTAAAATGATCTCACATTATTAACTATCAGTCATTTTGGTAAATAATTTGAAAATCATTATTTATTGTCACAAAATCCATATTTGAATTAATTTAATTCAAAATGGCAATTCTTCCAAAAATCAAGTAATTGAGCAAATTCTTGATTTTTCAAATCTGCTTTTCAGTTCAACCTTTATCTTTATTGATTTTTTGAATCTTACAAATCCAGCAGTCTTTATCTTCTTGATTTCGAAAATCTTTATCTTTTTGACTAATTGTCACATTTATTTTCGACCGTCGATTTGATTTTCTCAAATGGCATCTTGACCTCTCATTTAATGATTTTTCCCTAACCCTGATTAGGGATTGTCACATAAAATCTCATCCAAAGATTTTAGGCTTTGTTAGCTTTCAATCTCGTCTGTCCATCCAAAATTGTATTTTCTATAAAATGACAATTTTGCTCACATTTTCGACGACTCACGCTCATACTTACATTTTTCTTTGCAGCATTCATGATATTTTTGGCATTTTCAATTCTAGTCTTAGGCATTATAGATATTTTCTCGTAGGCATAGTCTTTATTTTGTCATTCAAATCCTTCAAAGCTTGTTTAGGACATTGGCATAGTCAAAGATTGCTCACACACTCAATCTGAGGGCAATAGAATCAACAAGTTAGAAGGTGTTGTGAAGGTGAATCATGGAAGCTTCAACTAGTGATAGGTATAATCGTTCTTGTTTTAGTTTTCATTGTTCTTGATAGCTTATTTGGGTTGGTATGCTTTATTATTTGATAATCTAACCTTAGGAAATTAACCCATTGATACATTGGTGAACCCGACTGCTTTATTTTTTTTGTTTTGTATGTTTTTTTTTGTTTTTTGTCTTTTTTGTAGGTATAGGTACAAAAAGCTGCATTTGGTTTTTATCGCGCCGCATCTGATGTGTCGCAATGCATTCGAAGGATAAAATGATGCAATCGCTTTGAGGTGCCACATACGCAGTACGAAACGCCACATTCGACATAAACGATTTGCATCTGCCTGTCAGACCGAGACGCATTCGCTCTGCTGCGATGCATTTTCTTGGTAAAGTTTTTTCTTCCTTTTGCATTATGGTTTTTCTATTTTCTGTCATTCTCTGTTTTGCATTCTATTTTTTGTTTTTTTCTGTTTAGCATTTTCTTTTTCTTTTCTAGCATAGGGTTTTTGTGTTACTATTTTTTGTTTGTAGCATGTGGTGGTTATATTTCGTGAGTCCAAGATGATTTAAGCAAACTACTAACTTGTGGTTTTGCGGGTTTGAATGTCGAAGACTCAATTCTAAACATTATGCTTGTTATTTTTAGATTACAACACATTTTGGTGCACTTAAAATAAACATGTCTTATATTTTGTCTGATTGTGTTTGAAAGTGGTAGGCGAGTATGCTCTCACCCTATGCAAACTAGGTGATCAAAAAGCCAGACCCACTTTATCCTTGTGTGACCCTGATGCAATAACCGAAGTATCATCTCCCCTTGCACAGTAATGCGATCCTGGATGTAAGAGAAACGATTATTGCCTCTAGAAATTAGGCTTGCTTGGGGATTTCATCACCCCAATGCGACTCAAACCAACAACTGAGCTAAAGCCAAGCTACCCCCGACCAGTATATAAATGTGAATCTTAAGGGAAAACCTAAGATTATGAGTGCAGATGTGTCATACGAACAGAGTAGTACTCCCCTAAACACTGTTGAGTTTAACCTCTTCAGGCTGGAGTGCCACCTAATTGGTGATTAATCTCTTGCCCCATGTATGGCCACTCGAACAGGGGTCCCGAATTAAACACCATTGTGTAGTAAGCCCAAAACCTTCTATTTGTTAGTACAACACCAGTCGGTGTGAAGACATCCACATCTTCGCAGTCTATAGTAGAGTTGATCAATCTGCCATAGGAGTTTCATGGGGGTTGGAAGCTTGGTTGGCTTGAGAAGAGAGTGCACTATAAGGGGGAGCCTGTGCAACCAAGCTTCTAAATTCACATGCTATTGATATGCGGCTGGGGAAACCCACATGGAATCTAGCGAATAATGTCCTGGCTTAGCCATAGGATCGTACTTGTTCTCTTATGTGCTTGTTTACTTTTCAAAACATCGTGCTTGCCACGTGTTTGCTAGATACTGAAACGAAACAAACAACACCCAAACATCTGGAAACAAATTGTCAAACTTTAAACAATTCGGGTTTTTGACCAAACATCAAAAAATTTGACTTTTTACATTTTGCAACGCATTTGTTAGATTGCAATCGCTCTGTCACACCACATTTGTCAGCTTTTGCAACACATCTGCTCTGCTAAAATGCATTTTCTTCTTCAAACACCGCATCTGTTTGTCTTGCACCGCATTTGAAATCTACAAAGCCACATTTGATATATTGCACCACATTTGATGTCTACAACGCCGTATTTGATAAACTGCACCGCATTTGTTGTCTATAGTGCCACATTTCACCACTGCAATGCATTTGCCACTTGAAACAACACATTTTCCTGGAAGCAAAATAAACCCTATTTTAGACCAAAATTCAAGATGAGACATCTTAGCCTGTTGTCAAATATCTTCTTCAAAAAGTCTTTGTCATAAACTAGAATTGAAATTGCTCAAAATGTCCATTGGATTAGGCTAACTCACCACACTTTGCAAAAACCATTGTTTCCAAAATAGGTTATCTTGGGACTTAGTCATTATTCCTCTTTTTAGTGATTGTCCTTTTGTGCGAACCTCCAACTCAACAATCTAGTTAGGCAGGATCACTCGTCATTTAGTCCCCTTAGCAAGTCCTTTGATAACCACAATTGAGACATAAGTTAGGCTTAGAGTGGTTAGACAAACTTTTCTCCAAATATTGTCCATCTTAGTCCTCATTTTGCACCTAGACTTTGTATCATAGTCCTCATTTGGCATCTAGACTTGGCATTGGTCATTTTCCTTAGTCAACATTTTCATATTAGTCTTTCTTGTCACCTTGGCATTTGGCATCATTTCTTGACAATTTTATCACCTTGCATTAGTCATTTCCCTTAGAAAAACATCATTATCACTCTGCATTTAACAACATCATGACATCCACCACCTTGTCTTCCCTTCAACAAAATATTGATAGGCTTGCTAGTAAAGTTGAATACCAGTTACTCTGTAGAGGTCAATACCAACAAGCCTTCAACTTTAAGAGACAATTCCTCTTAACCGAAAATCAATGTCCTTCATACCAACAATCCATGAGTCCTAGTCCTTTTTCTGTCTACCCTCACTACCAAAAGTCACTTAACACCATCCATGACATTAGTCTACAACAAACATCTATTAATCAGCCTTATCCTAACTTTGACAAGGGAAACCAACTGTCCACTAGTCCGTTACAAGTCTCCACGTCATATTCTAGTCCTTCACCTATCAATCTCGTCCACGTCTACATGCCTTATCAACCATCTACCAACTCATGTCAAGTACCCACATCATACCATATCGATTCGGTCCAAGTATCCATGCCCTATTTTAGTCAACCTTACACCAATCCAATCCAAGTCCCCATTTCCTATCCTAGTCCTTCACATACTAGTCCAGTCCAAGTCCCCATGTCATATCCTAGTCCTTCACATGCTAGTCTAGTCCAATTCTACATGTCATATCCTATGTCATCACAAACTAGTCTAGTCCAAGTCTCCATGTCATATCCTCGTCCTTCACATTCTAGTCCAGTCCAAGTCTCCACATCCTATCCTAGTCCTTCATCCATTAATCCTTTTCAAGTCACTCCCTCCCAAGCCACATTTAGTCATGAAAATTCTATCATATTCCAAAGTCAAATCCCATTGTCTAAACTTGAGGATACATGTCAAAATGAAAGCCCAAAGCATGACATTATAATGTCACCTTCATGTCAGGATCAAGGTAGTCTGTCCCATGACCCTATCTTTCACCCCATTCAAGAAATCCTTCAAGACAATCATGACATCCAAAATACACCGACCTTTGACAAAGACTCCAATCTCAATTATATTGTCCACGACAACCCCATCTTTGACCAAGACCCTACCATTGACCAAGAAGTCCAAAACGATCCACTCCTTGACTTTTACGCTATTCATGATCAAACACTTGTCGACCCTATACAAGCCTCAAATATTGACCCTTTCCAAAATGAGACACTTGCCTCCATGACACACATAGATGATATTCCTCAAGAACAAGAGTCTTCCATTATGGACATATTTGCAAATGATCGAGCTATAGCTGAATTTACTGGACTCTATGATACTGACCATAAAAATGGCTTCGACATCAACTTGGAAGCACCAATAGAATCATTTGAACCTGACATGTCACAAGATCAGACCAAAGATATTAGTCAGAAATATGTCCAACATGACAATAAAGCTAAGAAACTTTATCAACTAGGGTCATTTATCTTTGTTAGAGCAGGCTTCCTTGCAGACAAAAACATTCTAGGTAACAGTGTCCACATACATCATGATGGGTTAGCATTTTGCTTTCAAAACAATAAATACCCCATCACAAATAGAATCTGTCAAAGCATGCAATATCGAGGCAAAGGACTAGGCATACATGAGCAAGGCATTCAAAAACCAATACAACTTCAAGAAAATTACAGACATCAAGGTCTTAGCTATTCTTCAGTTAGCAAATCAAACGATGTCAGTGGAACCTCCTTGATACTGAGGGAAACCTTGTTAGATACAGACATCAAAGTAGAGTCCATGAGAAATCCTTGTCATAATATTGTTGCCAACACCCCATCCACCCACACCATAAACTGTCATTCTCAACATCTTAAACCTTCCCTTTGGAACCAACAAAAAAAAAGTCTTACAAAGTCAAAAATCAAATGTCAAAGGCCATCGAATCAGACAAAAAGACAAGTGGACAAATAAAATTAAAATGGATCCCAAAGAAAAGTGGATCAAGCAAACAAAATATGTCAAAAGGAAAAGTTAATTACAACGTGGAACCACAAGACAAGAGGACTCCCACATACAACAAATGTCCACCTCCTTCAAAATGGTTATCAAGAAAGGCATCTAAAGGTGTTGGTTCCAAATGCCATCCCTCTAAAATCTTTCATCCACCATCCCAAGTTTGGAAAATAAAAAGTGATTCGTCCAAACGTCCAAACAACATTTCCATGTCTACCATCATTCGTCATAATCCTATATATCGTTTAAAGTCCAAAAATCCCACGTCACACATCCGTCACATCTTGACAACAACTCTTTACCATAAGGACTCTCATGGAACTCTATTGCGATGTGCGTATTCTGATAAGGCCAACTCTAGTATCATAAATGATCACAATGACATCGATCAATTGTATGCAAGCACTATGATCCTAATAAGACAACTCCTTCAGCAAGGTCATTATTGGCATATCATGTCACTAGTCTCTACATCGACACCATTAGTGGTCATCTAAAGCATCCAGGCTATCCACAAAATCAAAAATTCACAAAAATTGAAAAATGTAAAACATCATCATCCTGATGAAAACCTGGCAAACAGGCATCTTGGTGACACCAAAAAATCAAAAAATCAAGAAAATAGTAAAGAGAAAAATTTCATCCAATGGTGAAAACTTGGCAAACAGGTGCCTTGGATAAGTACCATGATGAAAACCTGGCAAACATACGTCATGTGTAAAATAAATCATCTATGTGGACTTTTACACTTGGGGGCAAGTCGTCTCATTTCCCATGCCTTCCTCATGACATTTACGTCCATTTAAGCCCTATCATTTCCACGTAGTTTTCCCACCTACCTTGGTCTTGACATAAAACTAACACACATAAATCATGCTTTGGAATTTTTTTTGACATGCCTATCCTTTGGTCATACATTATCCATGAAATTTCATGTCATTGCTGACATAATCTCATTATCCTTATGTGACATAGTCCTTAAAATCATATGACAATTCCCTTAGTCTCATGTCTCCCATCCTTTACCAAGGCCACCTCTCATCCTTTCATGCCTGTCACCTATTTTGGCTTTCCCTTGTCAAATAGTCTAAGGATACTCCATCATCCCTTTTAGTCCTAACCAAGCAATTCCAAATTCAATGAGTCTAATATATACAAGCACATTATCCAAAGCATTACTTGACTTTGTTCCTGGCCCGACTGTAGACCTTGATACTTTCATCACATTATCGTCATCCTCACGTTGTTTCAGGATGCGTCCTTCCCACGTCAAACAACGTTGTCATCACTTGTAAATTAGTATTCAACTTGACCAAGAGCACAATCATGTTTGTCCTTGGATTCTTATGTGTAGGCATCAGTCACATGCATTTGTCATTATCCTCTTAAACCATTCAAAAAGACAAAAACATCATAAAGTGTCTTGGAAAAAGACAAAAACATCATAAAATGTCCTAAAAAAAGACAAAAACATCATAAAACGTCCTAAAAAAAGACAAAAACATCATAAAATGTCCTGAAAAAATGATAAAACATCATAAAACATTATGAAGAAAGACGAAAAACATTGTAAAATGTCCTGAAAAGAAAAAAAACTGACCTAAAAATTGAAAAACGTTTTGAAGAAACCACAACAAACGTCAAACTATCTCAAGAACGCAAAATGAAGTCATTTCCCGTTGAAAGTACGTCATGACAATCCATCAATCTTTGTCATTTGTCTGAACTACGTTGTCTCTGCACATTTGCTATGTAGGAAAGACTCATTTTTGAGTCCCTAAGACATTAAGTCAGTCCTTTTAGGTTTGTCAAAATAAAATCACGATTCAATCTTTGGTCATCAAGACAAAGTCATTGGCCATGTCGAACTACGAGGTCTCTGAGTGCATGACATAGGCAAGGCCATCTGTCAATGAGCCCTCGAGGCTGCACTAGGTCAGTCCATTAGGGTTCATGACACTACACTGGCACACACGTAAAAAAAGTCCTTAGGTCAAAGCAAATCATGTCTAAACGGGAAAACTCCTAAAACGAATTACAACAATTATTTATTCAGCATGACAATCTCATCAGCACGTCAATCATGTCATCATGATAATATCGACATATAATTAACACAAGTCAAAATTAGTCAAACTTTAGTCAAACTCAGTCAAGACAAGTCAAATTGTCGCAACTGGTCAAACTATCAACTTTGGGTTATCTTTCAGATGCGTTACAGAATGTAAAAAGTCAAATTTTTTGATGTTTGGTCAAAAACCCAAATTGTTTAAAGTTTGACAATTTGTTTCCAGATGTTTAGGTGTTGTTTGTTTCATTTTAGTATCTAGCAAACACTTGGAAAACATGATAGTTTGAAAAGTAAACAAGCACACAAGAGAACAAGTATGATCCTATGGCTAAGACAAGACATTATTTGCTAGATTCCACGTGGGTTTCCCAAACTGCATATCAGTATCGTGTGAATTCAGAAGCTTGGCTGCACAGGCTCCCCCTTATAGTGCACTCTCTTCTCAGGCCAACCAAGCTTCCAACCCCCATGAAACTCCCATGGCAAATTGATCACCTCTACTACAGACTGCGAAGATGTGGATTCTTTCACATTGACCGGTGTTGTACTAGCAAATAAAAGGTTTTGGGCTTAGTACACAATGGTGTTTAATTTGGGGACCCCTGTTCGAGTGGCCATACATGGGGCAAGAGATTAATCACCAATTAGGTGGCACTCCAGCTTGAAGAGGCTAAGTTCAATAGGGTTTAGGGGAGTCCTACTCTATCTGTATGACACATCTGCACTCATAATAGTAGGTTTTCCCTTAAGATTCATATTTATATACCTATCGGGTGTAGCTTGGCTTTAGCTCCATTGCCAATTTGAGTCGCGTTGGGGTGATGAAATCCCCAGGCAGGCCCAATTTCTAGAAGCAATAATCATTTCTCTTACACCCAGGATCGCATTACTGCGCAAGGGGAGAGGATACTTCAGTTATTGCATTAGGGTTACACAAGGATAAAGTGGGTCTGACTTTTTGATCACCTAGTTTGCACAGGGTGAGAGCATACTCGCCTACCACTTTCAAACACAATAAAAAAAAATATAAGACATGTTTATTTTAAGTGTACTAAAAAGAAATATGTTGTAATCTAAAAATAACAAGCACAATGTTTACAATTGAGTCTTCGACACTCGAACTTGCAAAACCACAAGTTAGTAGTTTTGCTTAAATCATCTTGGATTCACGAAATATAACCACCACATGCTACAAACAAAAAATAGTAACACAAAAACCCTATGCTAGAAAAGAAAACCATAATGCCAAACAGAAAAGAACAGAAAACAGAAAAAAAATAGAATGCAAAACAGAGAATGACAGAAAACAGAAAAACCAGAATGCAAAAGGAAGAAAAAACTTTACCAGACAAATGCATCGCAGCAGAGCGAATGCGTCTCGGTCTGACAGGCAAATGCAAATCTTTTATGTCAAATGTGGCATTTTGTACTGCATATGTGGTACCTTATAGTGATTGCGTCATTTTATCCTTCGAATGTGTTGTGATGCATCAGATGTGGCGCGATAAAAATCAAATGCGGCTTTCCGTACCTATACCTACAAAAAAGACAAAAAACCAAAAAAAAACATACGGAACAAAAAAATAAAGCAGTCGGGTTCACCAATGTATCAATGGGTTAATTTCATAAGGTTATATTATCAAATAATAAAGCATACCAACCCAAATATGCTATCAAGAACAATGAAAACTAAAACAAGAATGATTATACATGTCACTAGTTGAAGCTTTTATGATTCATCTTCATAGCACCTTCTAATTTGCTGATTCTATTGCCCTCAAATTGAGTGTGTGAGCAATCTTTGACTATGCCAATGTCCTAAACAAGCTTTGAAGGATTTGAATGACAAAATAAAGACTATGCCTATGAGAAAATATCTATAATGCCTAAGACTAGAATTGAAAATGCCAAAAATATCATGAATGCTGCAAAGAAAAATGTACGTATGAGCGTGAGTCGTCGAAAATGTGAGCAAAATTGTCATTTTATAGAAAATACTGTAGACACATAGAAATGACCTAGGCCTGCAAGCTTCATTTTTCATCTTTTGTCCTAGCATAATTATGACATTTAATTATGTCCTTGATCCACATTCGACTATTAATTAAATAATTCATAATTATTTAATTAATTCATGTCTGTTTATTCTTCATGATTATTAAATAAATTTTATTTATTTATTTATTCGATATGTCACTAATGGTCTATTATCTTCTTACAATTAAATAAATTTCTTAATTTATTTTATTTCCTTTATTCATTTATGTCTTCTTGATTATTAAATAAATGAATTTATTAATTTATTTAATTATCGGTCATAATCCTCTAAATTAATTAATTATCTTTAATTATTTAATTACCTAATTTAACATTTCTCTCATTTTAAATAAATTAATTATTTAAAATGATCTCACATTATTAACTGTTAGTTCATTTATGTAAATAATCTGAAAATCGATTATTTATTGTCACACAAAATCCATATTTTGAATTAATTTAATTCAGAATGGTAATCTTCTCCCAAAAATCAAGTAATTGAGCAAATTCTTGATTTTCCAAATCTGCTTTTCAGTTCAACCTTAATCTTATTGATTTTTTGAATCTTACAAATCAAGCAATCTTTTATCTTCTTGATTTCAAAAATCTTTATCTTTTTGACTAATTGTCACATTTATTCTTGACCGTCGATTTTTTTTTTCTCAAATGGCATCTTGACCTCTCATTAATGATTTTCACATGAAATCTTGTCCAGAGATTTTAGGTTTTGTCAGCTTTCAATCTCGTCCGTCCATTCAAAATTGTATTTTCTATAAAATAACAATTTTGCTCACTTTTTCGACGACTCACTCTCATACTTACATTTTTCTTTGCAGCATTCACGATATTTTGGCATTTTTAATTCTAGTCTTAGGCATTATAGGCATTTTCTCATAGGCATTATAGGCATACTAGTTGTTAAGCTTGAAAAGTTCAAGGGGATGAAAATAAAGCTTAAAGATAACATCAATTATATCTTGGAATTCAATGGGGCTACATGAAAATTGTAGGTTTTCTAAAAACTTCCAAAGGCATTTCCATTTTTGAGACACAACAGTACAACACACTACTTGATCTTCAAGGAAATTTTACTCAGAATTGAGCTTAGTAAGCTATCTAGTAAATCATTTATGCTCTTACAAGCCATAACTTCACTTCTGTAAGCCGTGGAAGAGAATCTAATGAGCCCCTCTAAATATTTAAAGGATATGAGTGTAGTAATTAAAATCCTATCTCTAAAGAAAGCGTGAGTTTTTTTTTCTTTAGTTTTAGCTTTTAGCTTTTAGCCTTAAAGCATAATAAAACAACAGTTTGCTTGCTACTGTGTAGATTTTACTTAGCTTTGTTTTCTTTAACTTTATCTAGCGTATTTTTAATTAAAATCTATCTTGCCAACTCATTTTCATTTGCATGCAAATCTACTACCGTTGTGTGGGAATCCAATGCCGATAGTGGAAATAAAAATAAGTGAATATCAGATTGAGGGGGATCAACTTTTGACAAACTGGAGTGCATTCCAACAGTTATTTTGGATTCCTGGAATTGCTTTAACAAGATCCACTAGTGTTGGTTCACTAGCATCATCAACTAGTTCTGCAACTTGAACTCATTCCCTCTATGAACAATGCCCAACTAATTTTCAAAATCCATGACTCACCTTAATCCGAGAGGATAAACATAATCTTTGCCATTCATTTTTGTTAGGTTGCTTTTTCACCGAACTTTGTACACAGATAATCGTCCACTATGTTTTTTCATTTTTTCGTATTGAGCATGTGACAAATATGCACACATTTTGGAAAGATTATATTTCAAATATTTAGATCTCCATAAGTAAGTAGACACCTACTATTTTATTAAAATCTCTAAACATGAGTTGACTATATATAATTAAGTGATAGTACATCGTATAAACTTGTTTATTTGTTTCAAGGTTGTTTTAATTATGTATTATATTCATTATATTATATATTATATTATTATAGTATTGTATAATATTATTTATTATGTTTATATTATATTATTGCATTATTTATTATATTTATATTTAGAATATATAATATATAATACAATAATATATCATATATAAAATATTTATATATTTTGTATCATATTTAGATTTATATTATACAACATATAAATACAATAGTATATATTAACAATATTATTTATATTTTATTTTTATTGTAATTATATTTATTATATAATATATTAAAAATATTAGTATATATTAATAAATATAGTATATATAAATATAAATTATTTATTATATTTATATTAATACTATATATTCTACTATACAATATATAAATAATATTATATAGTTATGTCAAACATGTGTCATATTTGAATCAAATAGTTTGATCTTGGTGATTAATGACTGCGGATGCTCCTTAGACATGAAAGTCAGTAGAAATGATCTCGACCATTCATTTTTATGTAGTTTTGTGTGTTTCTACATGGATTTAATGTGTCATTCATGTTGGTCTTATTTGCAGTTACCAACATCCAAAATCATCTTAGTGGACATCCTCTTGGGGAGATGGAGAAGGAATGAGTGTCTTAAATGCAAATAATGGCAACTATGAGCATCACATGTTCACCATGAATGAATTGGTTTCCTAGTGACCTCTAGCTCTAGCTGGAGCACCAATGCTTACAACAGGTGCCATGTCACACATACACACACACTCCATGTTTCTCCCTCCCTATCTCTATGCATATATATCACTCTCTCTCTCATATACACTCCATGTTTCTCCCTCCTTGTCTTTATCTCTATCTATTTATCTCACCCCCCTTTGTATATCTCTCTCCCTTTATCTCTACTACTTGTCTCTATCACCTCCTTT
>VDFB02179234.1:96305910-96325381 GCA_007258455.2 Sequoia sempervirens
ACCGCCCCGCCCCAGCTTGTTCCCCCCAATTTTTCGCTAATTTTTGAATTTTTTTACACAAATCGATTCTGACCCAGTTCGTCATTTTTCCTAACGAACAAAACCCATGTCTTTGATTTTTCAAAATTAATTTTTGATTTTTCAAAATTAATTTTTGATTTTTACACTGACACTTCCGGAGGCCATAACTTTTGACTCGGGTGTCCGTTTGAGCTGAAATTTGACAGGTGGTTGCATTATGAGTTAACGAGTGGATTCCCAACCAGTTTTGTGACCCATTTTTGGGGCCTCAAAGTTTCATCTTGACCCCCAAAATCCCAATTTAGTGTTTTCTGAAAAATTGTTTCCACTCATAGCTCAAAATGCATATCTTGAATCTGGGATGTTTGTTGGCAATTCATCCTATCTCACCAATGGGTATTTTTTGGACAAAATTGGGACTCCCAAAAGTCTATCCATGAGGTTTCCTAAAATGGCAAAATTTGACAGTTTTTGAAAATTGCCAAATCGGGAAAAATCTGCTTGTCAACACCTTACATCCCTTAAAGCCCCGGAACTCAGTGTAGAATCAATTCAATCATATCCTTCAATCATTCTAGTCTTCGATCCAATCCTCATCTGAGCTTTAATCTTATCCCAATCTGAGCTTAGCCAAACCCCTAATCTGGGCTTTCATCCATCTGCAACAAAGTCTTAAGATCCCTCCCTCCATCTTCTTCAATTTTGTCCCATTCATCCATTCTAATAAATCTATTCACTCATTCCATGTAACCATTCATCTGCTTTGAACTTTCATCTATTATCTCAACAATTCATCGAACCTCCTATCATCTCAAACCTTCATCAAACCTCCTTCTATCATTTCAAACTCTCATTCCATAATCTTGATCAATCGTTTACTCATTCTGCATAATCTTACACCTATTCCTACCCTTCACCTTCTAGTTTCAAGAATCACTCATCCATCCATCTAGTCACCTTTTCCTCATCCAAATCCTTATCCTTCTATCCAATCCACCCAAACAAAAAATTTCCTTCCCCATCCTCTCCCCTCATCCCATCTCATAATCCCTTGTCATTAGTATCTAGCTATAGGCTTTTCCCCATGCAATCCAATGTCATCCATCCTATCATCATCACTTCTGCTTCTTTTGCACATCTTTTCTATCTCATCGTTCATCATTTCACCATTCATCTATATGGCATGTCATTCGCCCACTTCATCTTTGATGATTTGGATACCTATCCCATCCCTGAGCTTTATATAGTCACTATCCTCCAATCCCATCCAATCCAACAGGTTTATTTTGTTCCATCGTGTCGATCCAATCATTTTAACCCCTTATCTAGGGTTATCTCATCATCTTTCATCCATCACTTGTCTGTGGCCTTTTGTCGAACTACGTTGCCCCTGCGCTTTCACATAGACAAGGTCGATCATTTGATCCGCCCCTAGGGTTCCATCCATCATCGATCTATATTGTCCACTTTTCTCCTGTTTTCCATCCTATCTTGGTCATCCATTAAAATCTCCATCATGGTCCGTTGTCTGTGGCCTCTTGTCGAACTACGTTACCCCTGCGCTTTCACCACCCCCGGGGTTCCATCCATCATCGATCTATATTGTCCACTTTTCTCCTGTTTTCCGTCCTATCTTGGTCATCTATTAAAATCTCCATCATGGTCTGTTGTCTGTGGCCTCTTGTCGAACTACGTTACCCCTGCGCTTTCACCGCCCCCGGGGTTCCATCCATCATCGATCTATATTGTCCACTTTTCTCCTGTTCTCCATCCTATCTTGGTCATCCATCGAAATCTCCATCATGGTCAGTCGTCTGCCTTTTATCGAACTACGAGGGCTCTGCGCTTCCACGTAGGCAAGGCTAATCTTTGATCGGCCCCTGAGCCCCTAGGTCGCTAGGATGTGTTAGTCTCATGTCTTGTGTCTTGTCTTCCTTGTGTCGTGTTGTCAAGCTATGCCCTTATCTAACTGGTTCTTAACAAACAAGATCCACTTGTATCAATAAATCCAATCAGTTTTGAATATCCTATGTCATATTGATCTTTTAGCTTAGTATCCATCATCGGTCTCAACAGGATGCATCCTTCCTAACAGACCTCGTCAATCCCATCCATCCCCTTGATCCTATGGCAAAGGACATTTGAAATTGATTGCGATCTTTTGATGCTTTTGGTTTTTGTTTATTATTTGAGCTCCCTATCATCACTTGTCAAGGCCGCCATGATCTATTATATTATGGTGTGTTTTGATTGGTCAACATAGGGGCATATCTTGATCGTTTGTTTGATCGTGTCTTCTTGGTTGTCCCACATAGTACCCACCAAGATCCCTGAGGTCTTGTGTTATGCTGGGGCATCCTTTTGTGCTTGTGGTTATCTCCAATACCTGGCCCGACCAAGGTCTTCGTGACTTTGGGGTATTGGGATAGCCTTCTTGTCTATTGTGTTTGTTTTATGCATTAGACACTAATCCGCCTTGGTTCTTCATACCCTGGCATCTTGTGTCTTATGCTATAACAAAAATCAGTGCTCCAAAGATGGCAAATTGCATTAGGATTGCATTTCATTTTCTATTCTATCATCTTGCATATATCCCCATCCTCTTATATATCACAATCCCCCCATCCATTCACCCTCCAACCTTATCTCACATCTCTATCCAATGCCTATCCATTCCATTTAGCCCAAATCATCTAATCATATCCTTGGTCTTGTCCCCAGTCTCGTTACCGGCCTTGACCCATCATCATCATCATCCATTGGTATCCTTCCCTATCCCTTTGGTGTTGTTTTGGGATGTATCCTTCCCTTATCAACAACACTTTCATCATCATCATTGAGAGGTATTCTTCCCTATCTCTTTGGTGTTGTTCTGGGATGTATCATTCCCTCATCAACAACACTTTCATCATCATCAGCGAGAGGTATTCTTCCCTATTATTTAGTGGTGTTTTGGGATGTATCCTTCCCTCATCAATACCACTCAGTGGGATGTATCCTTCCCTATCCTCGTGTTGTTTTGGGATCTTTAATTCCCTCATTGACAACCCTCCATCCATCATCAACCCATTTTGGCTTGTACCTTGACTGGGGCAACATCACCTTTGTCCTCAAATCCATTTGTGCTTCATCCATTTCCATATCACTTACTCTCTTACCCATCACCTTCCATCATCTTCCTCATCTCCCCCTGCATCACATCATCTATTTCGAGAGCACACACGTGTTCTCTTCAACCCGCATGTCCTCTTGAGGGGGCATCCTTCTCCCTACTCTTTCATCTTTACCCTCATCATCTCCCTTCCTAGTCACTCCTTTGGATGACTGGGGCATCTTTTCCAATCTAACCATCTTCTTCTAGGTTCTATATTTTAATATTCTTTGAAATGATGCTACTTCGTAACACCATCTCAAAGAGGGGAAAAATGTAGACATCCAAATTTGGACACTTAATTTATCCAAATTTACCACTTTTCATCTAAACATCCTCTTATCCAAGTTAATTAAGTAATATTACTATTATTTAATTAATATCTTTTAATTCTGCTAAACTCTATGTATTTAATTAATAAATACCTACCCTCCTTAATCCTCTTTTTCATCAAATAAATTAAATAAATATTACATTTATTTAATTCCTCACATGTCATTTTCATCTAACCCTAATCCATTTCCTAATCTCTTCATTAAGGATGTGCACATGCCTAATCCTTGATTAGGATGTGTCACATCCTCCAACTTTTGCAAGTTGGCTTTTAATCATAATTAGCCCCTAATTATCCTCTAATTACTGATTAATTAAGCCTAATCATTCTCCAAGGAATTTTCAATTCCCTTTTATTCTTCCTAGATTCCCCTCTTTTATATGTGAATTTTTAATTCACATTTCATCCTTCCAAGGCTTCTAGAACCTTGGACTTGTCACAATCTCCACATGTGACCAACCTTGGACTTGTCACAATCTCCACATGTGACTAAGTCCCACCTTTTTGGAGCCCACTTTTTATCTCCTGCATCTTATTTCCATTTGACACCCCAAATCACACCCTTCTCATTCTCCCATGTGTTGTTTTATGTACCTGTGTCTCTCCTTTTTTCCTTTCATCCCACTGCATACAGTCTCACAGTCCTCCTGTCCCCAAAGTGTCCTTCCACCTCTTATTTCACAAACCACCTCCCAACTCTGTCCAAACCTCCCACATGAGTCTCCAGCTCCCAAACCCACCATAGCTCCTTCTTACCTTTGACCTTAAGGGGAGTCTGGTCTGGACCATTGAATTCTCTAGAGAATTCAAATTCTTCTATAAATCCCCCCTCCTTAAGGGCATTTCCAACACTTAGCTATCTTGCACCCTTATGCTGTCATATTGCATTCTCAACACTTTGCACTCTCATAACTACATGTTGTCCAAGCCTTTTTCAATCATTTAGCCATCTTTGCTCATCATCTTGCATATTGAATCTTGCATTTAGACATTCAAACAATCATCTAAGGAGCACACAACCAATCCAAGCAAGGGCCAATCAAAGAGGTATCAACAACAAGGGAGGTAAAATATTTGTGTTTTATCTTATTTGCATTCCTTTTCGTTGAACCACTATTTTGGCTAATCTTGAGGTGTCCTTGGTATTTTGTTATTCATGTTTCTTAGTTAGATTTGCACATTTAGAGCAGTAGGAATTCCAAGGTATACAGCAGTGATGGCATGTGAGTGGAGTAAGTTGTGTGAAGTGGAAGAAGGGTGTTTGCAAGCTAAAATAGTGAACACAAATGCTCCCAAGTTTGATGATGAGGTTGAGGAGAACGAGGATGAAACGTTGTTGAGAGAAGAGATGAGAATAATCCAAAGTTATTTCGATGGTGAGGGTGAAGGTTTAATGGAGAAGAAGAAATTGGTGGCACAAAAATGACCATTAGGGATATGTGATTTCTATAATCATTTTTATGATTTGTTTGTAGGTAAGAAAGAAGTTGTAGCTATGATTGAAGAAGTAGAAAGAGCAGAAATAATTTGTCCCTTGGAGGACATGTTGATGAAAGTTGATGGTGATGGAGAAATCATAACAGTATGGAGGCTTGAAGAAATCCTTGTGCAAGAGGATGAGGAAGATAAGAGCGAAGTGGAAGAAGCATGCCTTGTTGGAGGCATGAAAAAAGAGAGCAACCCAAAAGTTGCAGCAGTGTATGAGGAGAAAAATAAACTTATAAGTCTTGCAGAAGAGATATAAGTTAATTGTTGTAATTGTGAAGAATGTGTTAATTTTCATTCATTTGAGTTTGAGAAAGTAGAAAGTATAGAGATATTGTGGGTTGAGGTGTAGCCCAATAAAATCCATTATGTTGGTATGGCAAGAATGGAGGTTGAAGAGAAAGATGCCAGTGAAGAAAATTGGTTGGTGGAAATCTTTAATTTCTATAATTTTGATAATAATATGTTTGTAGATTTAGTGATGAATGAACATTGGAAGGAAAGTTCTTGGAGAAGGAGGACGGATTGTGGTGGGTTAATTCCCACAAAGGTGGAAGATGAAAGTGGAGATTTGTGGAGGTGGTCGGGTTATGTTGGGAAAGATCCCACAAACAAAGAGCATGAAGAAAGCATTGGGTGGAGGTGGATGGTTAATGGTGGGTTGAATTCTCCAAGAGGAGGAATGAGAGGAAGGTATAATTGGAAAAAGAAGTTAGCTTATAGTGGAAGAAATTTTGCACAGGGGGATAACAATGAAAAAAAGATTTGGTGGAGGAACATGGAAAGCATTCTGACAAAGTGTTGGAATAGAAGAAGAAAGAAAAATTTGTAGGGTATCAGTTTCAGCATGGGAGTATGTTGCAAGTTGTTCACAACTTGGAAGAGTAGTTCTACTACTTAGCTTCGTTTTGTGAGCCCATGCTCAAACTTTTTTATCGGGTGCGTCTGATGAAGGAGCGTCCGAATATTTTGGTTTTTGCATCGTTTTCATTCTCAATTTTATTTTGATGTTTGTAAATTATTTTTTTCTATTCAAAAACTTGATGATTTTATCTACTCGTTCGATTGGAATTTAATTTGAAGGTCATTTACAATAATATCCATTTCTGAGGGCCAAGTAAATCAACTTTGGGGAATTATTTAAAGGAAGATTTAAAATATTAAATGGAACCAAAGTATGTTGTCCCAGCTTGGAGTGAGTTAATTAGCATAGGCGTGGGGTTTTTGGACTATTCATGTGCCTTGTTTTTGGTAAGAAAAGACTAAGCATTATGTTGCCTCTTAGTTTGCATTGAAAAGGGGAATAGAAGTAGTCATTCATACCTAAGAGGAGGAAATTTAATGACCCAAAGTGAAGGAAAATAATTAAAAGAAAATATGGAAATGACCATGCTAATAAACATTCTTTTGGAAGAAAATCAGCCAATTTAAAAACTCAGGAAATGGTGTGGTTGTAGGGTGAGGAAAAGGCATTGATGGGAGGAAAAATCAACCTCTATAGTAGTTGGTAATAAATAGCATAAGAATGATAACAATTTTCAATGCACTGAGAGTGGGAATCGACCCATATTGGCTGGGAAAAAGTTTGCAGTTAAATTCAGTTGTGGAAGCATGATTCCAAAGTGATGTTGGAGAAATAAGAAAAGATAGAGATTGAACAAGAATAGGGGAAATAATCGTATTTTTGGCATGTCTTTATTTGCTTATGTAAATGCGAATTGTTGAATTGGAACCACCAAAATAAATTGTGAAATATGTACCAAAAGTTGTGTGTTTAAGTTTTTGGTTGGAATTTGTGATTGAATGAGTTTTGTTGCATTAGCTCTTGGTTTGATAAGACATAGAGCTCTTGTTTTGTATCACTAAATAAGAAAGATTAAAAGGGGAAAGACTAATAAAGACAAGAATGGAAGAAAGATTTGAAATAAATTTGCCAGACAATTAATATACTAGCAATCATACCTTAGTGTGTAATTGGTATGTCAAAAAGGCGTGGAAGCTAAAATAGGGAAAATTTTGGTCTATTTTTTGGTACATTTGTGCGTTACATGAGGCCAATTGGTAAGAAATTTAGAAAATGATGTGATTTTGTGTAGAAAAGGTCTCAATGGAGAAGTGGTAGCTCAAAATCAACTATTTCATTCAATTATAGGGATCCTAAAATGAATTTACGGAGATAGGATAGATGGGATGAGAAAGGGAGAGAGAGGTAGAGATAGAGAGAGATAGAGAGATAGAGAGATAAGGGGATAGGGAGGGAGAGAGGGAGAAATGGAGGGAGATAGACAGAGGGGAGATAGAGAGTGGGGGAGAGAAAGGGAGAGATAGGTAAATGATTGAGAGATAGAGAAGAGGGAGAGAGATAGGTAGAGGAGAGAGAGGGAGAGAGAGAGAGAGAGAGAGAGAGAAGAGAGACGAGAAAGGAGAGATACATAGAGAGGGAGAGATAATATGGGGGGAGAGGGAGATATATGTCAATATATAGAGAGGGAGGAGAGGGAGATAGAGATATAGATACATATAGAGGTATATAGAGAGACAAAGAGGGATAGGGAAAATGATAGAGTGAGGAATGAGAGGGAGATAGAGAGAAAAATATAGTTAGAGATATCAAGTAGGAGAGATAGAGTGAATAAGAAAGAGGGGGAGAGAGGGAGAGATAGCTCAATAGACACAGGAGAGAGATTGATATAGATAGAGGGATATATAGAGAGATAGGGAGGGATAGGGAGAGAGATATCAATCAACATCCAATTAATCTTTATCTCCCTATCTCTCTCTATATCTCTTTGCCTCCCTCTCCATCTGTATGTTTCTCATTATCTCACAATATCTCTCTTCCTCTCTCTCTTGTTTCTCTCTATCTCTTTCTTTCCTTCTCTCTTATGCTATATAATATATATAATAAATATAGCTATAATATTATTTTAAAATTAAATTTAGTAATTTCAAGTATATAAATATAATATAGTAGTGATACAATTTATATTATATAAAATATTATAAATACTAAATATAATTATATTATATGTAATTATCACTCTCGTAATAACATATTTTCTTATAGTCATCTCTTAGGCATACCCATTACACACCAAGGTGTGAAGGGGGGAATATAGAGAGATAGAAAAAGAGATAGATGTATGGATAGAGAAATAGGGAGTGTATGTGTGTAGCATACATTTGTGCATGACATGAGGTCAATTAGTAGGATGTTTAGAAAATGATGTTTTTTGTGCAACAATGGTCTCAATGGAGAAGTGGTAGCTTCAAATCAACTATTGCATTCACTTATAGGGATCTAAACATGACCTTAAATATATATGATATATGGGATGAGAAAGGGAGAGATGTAGAGATATAGATAGAGAGATATTTAAGGGGATAGGGAGGGAGTGAGAGAGGGAGATATGGAGAGAGATAGAGAGAGGGCGATAGAGAGAGGGGGGGAGAAAGGGAGGGATAGGTAAAGGAGGGAGAGATAGAGAAGAGGGAGAGAGATAGGTAGAGGATAGAGAGAGAGAGAAAAGAGGGGGAGAGATACATAGAGAGGGAGAGAGATGGAGGGAGAGAGGGAGAGATAGCTAGATAGAGATATAGATAGAGGGAAATATATAGAGAGAAAGAGGGATAGGGAAAGAGATAGAGTGAGGAATAAGAGGGAGGTAAAGAGAGAAATATAGATAGAGATATCAAGTAGGAGAGATAGAGTGAATATGAGAGAGAGGGGGAGAGAGGGAGAGATATATTAAAAGATATAGAATGGGAGAGAGAGTGATATAGATAGAGGTATATAGAGAGAGATAGGGAGGGATAGCATGAGATATATCAATCAACATCCCTATATCTCTATCTATTCATCTTTATATCTCTCTCTCTAGATATTTGTGTCTCCCTCTTTATCTCTATGTTTCTAATTATCTTTCAATATCTCTCTTGCTATCTCTTATTTCTCTCTAGCTCTTTCACCCCTTCTCTCTTATTCTATCTAATATACAATAATAAATATAACTATAATATTATTTTGAAAATGAATTTAGTAACTTATAGTATATACTATAATAAAGTAGTGATACGATTTATATTAATCATATATTATATAATACTAAAAATAATTATATTATATATAATTATCACTCTTGTATCACCTCTTAAGCATACCTATTACA
Source organism: Sequoia sempervirens (assembly GCA_007258455.2). NCBI lineage: Eukaryota > Viridiplantae > Streptophyta > Pinopsida > Cupressales > Cupressaceae > Sequoia > Sequoia sempervirens. The sequence goes on from VDFB02179234.1 coordinate 96,315,071, forward strand.
CACCAAGGTGTGAAGGGGGAAAGATAGAGATAGAGAGATAGATATATGGAGGGAGAAACAAGGAGTGTATGTGTGTAGCATACATTTGTGCATTACACATGAGGTTAATTAGTAGGAAATTTAAAAAATGATGTTGTTTGTGTAACAAAGGTCTCAATGGAGAAGTAGTAGCTTCAAATCAACTATTTCATTCACTTATAGTGATCCAATCATGACCATAAAGAGATATGATATATGGGATAAGAAAGAGAGAGAGTGGTAGAGATAGAGATAGAGAGATAGATAAGGGGATAGGGAGGGAATGAGAGAGGGAGAGATGGAGAGATATAGAGAGAGGAGGGATAGAGAGAGGGGGGAAGAAAGGAAGAGATAGGTTGAGGGGAATATAGAGAAGAGGGAGAGAGATAGGTAGAGAAGAGATAGAAGAGGGGGAGAGTGGGGGAGAGGAGAGATAGATCAATATATCTAGAGAGGGAGGAGAGGAAGTATGGATATAGATGGGGGTGATGGAGGCAGGAGGATGGGGAAGGGATGAAATTGTGAGGAATGGGAGGGATGAGGAGATGAAATGAATGAGATGTCGAGTGGAGGATGAGTGAATAAGAGAGAGAGAGGGAGGAGGGAGAGATAGCTCAATGAGTTGGAAAGGGAGGCGATTATGATATAGATGGGGGTGTGTATAGAGATAGGGAGGGATGGAGGAGATATCAATCTGACACTCCATATCTCTGTCTAATTCATCTTTATCTCTATCTTTTTCTATCTCTTTGTCTCCTCTCTATCTCTATGTTTCTCGTTATCTCTCTTCACTCTCCTCTCTCTCTTTATTTCTCACTGTCTCTTTCTTCCTTCTCTTCTTCTATATAACATGTATTAGTAAATGTAGCTGTAATGTTGGTACTTTTGAGTAGTTTAGTGATTTATATTATATAAAATATGATCTATAGTAATGATATAATTTTATATTATATCAAATCATTATAATAAAATAAACTCATATTATATATAACTATCACTCTTATAATAATATACTTTCTTATAGTCACCTCTTAGGCGTACCCATTACACACCAAGGTGTGAAGGGGGAAAGATACAGAGATAGAGATAGATAGAGATATGGAGAGATAAATAGGGAGTGTATGTGTGTATGAGGGAGAGATAGGGGGGGAGATAGGTATGTATAAATAGATAGAGAGGGAGGGAGAGAAATAGAGAGCGGAGAGATTATATATATAGGGAATTGATAGGGAGGGAGGAGAGATGGAGAAATAGAGAGGGAGGAAGAGGATGGGTGGGAGATATGGGGAAAGAGGGAATTGGTATGGAGGTAGGAGAGGGAGAGATGAATAGAAGAAGAGGGAGAGATAGGGATAGAGAGAGAGAGAGAGAGAGAGAGAGATAACTTGGGAAAGATAGAGGGTTGTGTGTGAGAGAGATAAATATATAGATGGGGGGGGGAGGAAGAGGGAGAGGGAGAAATGGAGATAGAAAGAGGGAGGCAATGTGGGAGGGGGAGATGGACAGATAGAAAGATAAATATATAAGAAGTGATATATATAGAGAGGTAGAGAGAGGGCTATATAGAGAGAGAGAATGACGGAGGGAATAAGAGAGAGAGTTAGAGACAATGAAATATAGATAGAGGGAGAGGGAAAGGTGGAAAGATAAAGATAGAGGGGGAAAGAGTAGAGATAAAGGAGGTGACAGAGACAAGTTGTTGAGATAAAGGGAGAAAGATATACAAAGGGGGTGAGATAAATAGATAGAGATAAAGACAGGGAGGGAGAAACATGGAGTGTATATGAGAGAGTGATATATATGCATAGAGATAGGGAGGGAGAAACATGTAGTGTGTGTGTATGTGTGACATGGCACCTGCTATAAGCATTGGTGCTTCATCTGGAGTTGGAGGTCACTAGGAAACCAATTCATTCATGGTGAACATGTGATGCTCATAGTCACCATTATTTTCATTTAAGACACTCATTCCTTCTCCATCTCTCCAAGAGGGTGTTCACTAAGATTATTTTGAATGTAGGTAATTGCAAATAAGACCAACATGAATGACACATTAAATCCATGTAGAAACACACAAAACTACATAAAAATGAATGGTTGAGATCATTTCTACCGACTTTCATGTCTAAGGAGCATCCTCAGTCATTAATCGCCAAGATCAAACTATTTGATTCAAATATGACACATGTTTGACATAACTATATAATATTATTTATATATTGTATAGTAAATATATAGTATTAATATAAATATAATAAATAATATATATTTATATATATTATATTTATTAATATATACTAATATTTTTAATATATTATATAATAAATATAATCACAATAAAAATAAAATATAAATAATATTGTTAATATATACTATTGTATTTATATGTTGTATAATATAATGTATAATATAAATCTAAATATGATACAAAATATATAAATATATATAATTTAATATCTAATACAAATATATAATTATTTTACATATGATATATTATTGTATTATATATTATATAATCTAAATATAAATATAATAAGTAATGCAATAATATAATATAAACATAATAAATAATATTATACAATACTATAATAATATATAATATAATATAATGAATATAATATGTAATTAAAACAACCTTGAAACAAATAAACAAGTTTATACAATGTACTATCACTTAATTATATATAGTCAACTCATGTTTAGAGATTTTAATAAAATAGTAGGTGTCTACATACTTATGGAGATCTAAATATTTCTAGAATTTGTGTGTATTTGTCAAACACTCAATACGAAAAAATAAAAAAACATAGTGGATGGTTATCTGTGTATGAAGTTTGGTGACAAAGCAACCTAACAAAAATGAATGGCAAAGATTATGTTTATCCTCTTAGATTAAGGTGAGTCGTGGATTTTGAAAATTAGTTGGGCATTGTTCATAGAGGGAATGAGTTCAAATTGCAGAACTAGTTGATGACACTAGTGAACCAACACTAGTGGATCTTGTTAAAGAAATTCCAAGACTCCAAAATAACTATTGGAATGCACTCTAGTTTGTCAAAAGTTGACCCCCCTCATTCGATATTCACTTATTTTCATTTCCACTATTGGCATTGGATTCCCACACAATTGTAGTAGATTTGCATGCAAATGAAAATGAGTTGGCAAGATAGATTTTAATTAAAAATAAGCTAGATAAAGTTAAAGAAAACAAAGCTAAGTAAAACTACACAGTAGCAAGCAAACTGTTGTTTTATTATGCTTTAAGGCTAAAAGCTAAAAGCTAAAACTAAAGCAAAAAACAAATCACGCTTTCTTTAGAGATAAGATTTTAATTACTACACTCGTTTCCTTTAAATATTTAGAGGGGCTCATTAGATTCTCTTCCATGGCTTACAGAAGTGAAGTTATGGCTTGTAAGAGCATAAACAATTTACTAGATAGCTTACTAAGCTCAATTCTGAGTAAAATTTCCTTGAAGCTCAAGTAGTGCGTTGTACTGTTGTGTCTCAAAGATGGAAATTCCTTTGGAATTTTTTTTACAAAACCTACAATTTTCATGTAGCCCCATTGAATTCCAAGATATAATTGATGGTATCTTTAAGCTTTATTTTGGTTCCCTTGAACTTTTCAAGCTTAACAACTAGTGTATCAATGGGTTAATTTCCTAAAGTTAGATTATCAAATAATAAAGCATACCAACCCAAAGAAGCTATCAAGAACAATGAAAACTAAAACAAGAACGATTATACCTGTCACTAGTTGAAACTTCCATGATTCACCTTCATAGCACCTTCTAAATTGTTGATTCTATTGCCCTTAGATTGAATGTGTGAGCAATCTTTGACTATGCCAATGTCCTAAACAAGCTTTGAAGGATTTGAATGAAAAAATAAAGACTATGCCTATGAGAAAATGCCTATAATGCCTAAGACTAGAATTGAAAATGCCAAAATATCATGAATGTTGCAAAGAAAAATGTAAGTATGAGCGTGAGTCATCGAAAATGTGAGCAAAATTGTTATTTTATAGAAAATACAATTTTGGATGGACAAATGAGATTGAAAGCTAGAAAAGTCTAAAATCTATGGACAAGATTTCATGTGACAATTCCTAATTAGGGTTAGGTAAAAATCATTAAATGAGAGGTCAAGATGCCATTTGAGAAAATTAAATTGACGGTCGAGAATAAATGTGACAATTAGTCAAAAAGATAAAGATGTTTGAAATCAATAAGATAAAGATTGTTTGATTTGTAAGATTCAAAAAATCAATAAGATAAACGTTGAACTGAAAAGCAGATTTGGAAAATCAAGAATTTGCTCAATTACTTGATTTTTGGAAGAAGATTACCATTTTGAATTAAATTAATTCAAAATATGGACTTTGTGTGACAATAAATAATTGATTTTTAGATTATTTACCAAAATGAACTGACAGTTAATAATGTAAGATCATTTTAAATAATTAATTTATTTAAAATGAGAGAAATGTTAAATTAGGTAATTAAATAATTAAAGATAATTATTTAATTTAGAGGATTATGATCGATAATTAAATAAATTAATAAATTCATTTATTTAATAATCAAGAAGACATAATTGAATAAAGGAAATTAAATAAATTAAGAAATTTATTTAATTGTAAGAAGATAATAGACCATTAGTGACGTATCGAATAAATAAATAAATAAAATTTATTTAATAGTCATGAAGAATAAACAGACATGAATTAATTAAATAATTATTAATTATTTAATTAATAGTCGAATGTGGACCAAAGACATAATTAAATGTAATAATTATGTTAGGACAAAAGATGAAAAATGAAGCTTGTAGGCCTAGGTCATTTTTATGTGTCTACAGTATTTTCTATAAAATGATAATTTTGCTCACATTTTCAACGACTTACGCTCATACTTACATTTTTCTTTGCAACATTCATGATATTTTGGCATTTTCAATACTATTCTTAGGCATTATAGGCATTTTCTCATAGGCATAGTCTTTATTTTGTCATTCAAATCCTTCAAAGCTTGTTTAGGAGACATTGGCATAGTTAAAGATTGCTCACACACTCAATCTGAGGGCAATAAAATCAACAAGTTAGAAGGTGCTATGAAGGTGAATCATGGAAGCTTCAACTAGTGATAGATATAATCATTCTTGTTTTAGTTTTCATTGTTATTGATAGCTTATTTGGGTTGGTATGCTTTATTATTTGATAATTTAACCTTAGGAAATTAACCCATTGATACATTGGTGAACCCGACTGCTTTATTTTTTTTGTTCCGTACGGGCTTTTTTGGTTTTCTATCATTTTTGCAGGTACAGGTATGGAAAGCCACATTTGATTTTTATTGCACTGCATTTGATGCGTCGCGATGCATTCGAAGGATAAAATGACACAATCACTCTGAGGTGTCGCATACGCAGTACGAAACGCCACATTTGACATAAACGAGCCGCATCTGCCTGTTAGACCGAGACACATTCGCTCTGTTGCGATGCATTTTCCTGATAAAGTTTTTTCTTCCTTTTGCATTCTGGTTTTTCTGTTTTCTATCATTCTTTGTTTTGCATTCTATTTTTTTTTGTTTTCTGTTCTTTTTTATTTGGCATTCTAGTTTTCTTTTCTAGCATAGGGTTTTCATGTTACTAATTTTTGTTTGTAGCATGTGGCGGTTATATTTTGTGAGTCCAAGATGATTTAAGTAAACTACTAACTTGTGGTTTTGCAGGTTTGAATGTTGAAGACTCAATTCTAAACATTGTGCTTGTTATTTTTAGATTACAACACATTTCTTTTTGGTGCACTTAAAATAAACATGTCTTATATTTTGTTTGATTGTTTTTGAAAGTGGTAGGCGAGTATGCTCTCACCTTGTGCAAACTAGGTGATCAAAAAGCTAGACCCACTTTATCCTTGTGTAAACCTGATGCAATAACTGAAGTATCCTCTCCCCTTCCATAATAATGCGATCCTGGGTGTAAGAAAACGATTATTGCCTCTAAAAATTAGGCCTACTTGGGGATTTCATCACCCCAACACGACTCAAACTGGTAATGGAGCTAAAGCCAAGCTACACCCGACCAGTATATAAATGTGAATCTTAAGGGAAAACCTAAGATTACGAGTGCGGATGTGTCATACAAACAGAGTAGTACTCCCCTAAACCTTGTTGAGCTTAACCTCTTCAGGCTAGAGTGCCACCTAATTGGTGATTAATCTCTTGCCCCATGTATGGCCCCACTCGAAAGGGGGTACTGAATTAAACACCATTGTGTAGTAAGCCCAAAACCTTCTATTTGCTAGTACAACACCGGTCGATGTGAAGGCATCCACATTTTCATAGTCTGTAGTAAAGGTGATCAATCTTCCATGGGAGTTTCATGGGGTTTGGAAGCTTGGTTGGCCTGAGAAGAAAGTGCACTATAAGGGGGAGCCCGTGCAATCAAGCTTCTGAATTCACATGCTACTGATATGTGGTTGGGGAAACCCACGTGGAATCTAGCAAGTAATGTCTTGGCTTAGCCATAGGATCATACTTCTTCTCTTGTGTGCTTGTTTACTTTTCAAAACATCATGTTTTCCAAGTGTTTGTTGGATACTGAAACGAAACAAACAACACCCAAACATCTAGAAACAAATTGTCAAACGGTCAAAAACTTGAATTGTATAAAGTTTGACAATTTGTTTCCAGATGTTTGGGTGTTGTTTGTTTCATTTCAGTATCTAGCAAACACTTGGCAAGCACGATGTTTTGAAAAGTAAACAAGAACACAAGGAGGTGGGTCATTGGGCTGAAGTGAACGACTGCTGAATTCCGTGAACTGTGTCGATGACATCAGACTCAGGCACCAGTTGTGAGCTCTCCCATGGCGGGTGGTCAGGCTGACCCCCAGCGGGGCTCCCGGCGGGCGGTTGATCAGCACTCTGGGCTGAGGTGCTGCAGCAGATGAAGGACACTGGTGGTCGTTGTTGGTGCGGTCGGTGGCGCGGTGAGAGATGGTCGCGGTGGTGGCGCGTCTGGGGTTGGCTCAGCAGGTGAGGGCTCTGTTTGTGTGACACGTCACCGCCGTCAGTCTGGGTTTTCACTGGGTCGCCTTGGAGTCGGTGTGGCTTTCTTGATGTCGGTTTGGCGGTCGGCGGATGGTGATGAGGCGTCGAACAAACTAATTCCCAGAGCAATGTCATTCTCTACACCAGAGACTGACCTGCAAGGAGAGGATACTTGATTGTTGCATCAAAGGTTACACAAGGATAAAATGGGTCTAACTTTTGATCATAGTTTGCAGGGGTGAGAGCATGCTAAGCCTGGCATGAGCACAGTGGGACAAGTATGGGAACATGGAACAGGTTGCCAAAGGGAAATGTGTTGCCAATCTAAAATAGCAGGCACAGTGTTTGGAATTGGGTCTTCGTTCGGACAACTGAAACCTGAGAGTTGAGTAGTTTGCTTAAATCTTCTTGGACTCACGAAATATAACCGCCACATGCCACAAACAAAAATTAGTAACACGAAAACCCTATGCTAGAAAAGAAAACCAAAATGCCAAACAAAAAAGAATAGAAAACAGAAAAAAAAAATGCAAAATAGAAAATGACAGAAAATAGAAAAACCAGAATGCAAAAGGAAGAAAAAACTTTACCAAGCAAATGTGTCACAGTAGAGTGAATGCATCTCGATCTGACAGGAAAATGCGGCTTGTTTATGTCGAATGCCCAGTGTTTCATACTATGTATGTGGCACCTCAGAGCGATTGTGTCATTTTATCCTTCAAATGCGTCACGACACATTAGATGCAGCGTGATAAAAATAAAATGTGGTTTTTCGTACCTATACTTGCAAAAAATGACAAAAAAATAAAAAAAATAAAGCAGTCGAGTTCACCAATGTAACAATGGGTTAATTTCCTAAGGTTAGATCATCAAATAATAAAGCATACCGACCCAAATAAGCTATCAATAAAAATGAAAACTAAAACAAGAACGATTATTCTTGTTACTAGTTGAAGCTTCCATGATTCACTTTCATAGCACCTTCTAACTTGTTGATTCTATTGCCCTCATATTGAGTGTGTGAGCAATCTTTGACTATGCTAATGTCCTAAATAAGATTTGAAGGATTTGAATGACAAAATAAAGACTATTCCTATGAGAAAATGCCTATAATGCCTAAATATTATGAATGTTGCAAAAAAAAATGTAAGTATGAGCGTGAGTCATCAAAAATGTGAGCAAAATTGTCATTTTATAGAAAATACAATTTTGGATGGACAGACGAGATTGAAAGCTAACAAAGCCTAAAATCTGTGGATGAGATTTCATGTGACAATCCCTAATCAGAGTTAGGGAAAAATCATTAAATGAGTGATCAAGATGCCATTTGAGAAAATCAAATCAACAGTCGAGAATAAATGTGACAATTAGTCAAAAAGATAAAGATTTTTGAAATCAAGAAGATAAAGACTGTTTGATTTGTAAGATTCGAAAAATCAATAAAATAAAGGTTGAACTGAAAAGCAAATTTGGAAAATCAAGAATTTGCTCAATTACTTGATTTTTGGAAGATTACCATTTTGAATTAAATTAATTTAAAATATGAATTTTGTGTGACAATAAATAATCAATTTTCAGATTATTTACCAAAATGAACTAACACTTAATAATGTGAGATCATTTTAAATTGTTTATTTATTTAAAATGAGAGAAATGTTAAATCAGGTAATTAAATAATTAAAGATAATTATTTAATTTAAAGGATTATGACCGATAATTAAATAAATTAATAAATTCATTTAATTATGAAAATTAATGACATATTAAATAAATGAATAAATTTATTTAATAATCAAGAAGACATATTTATGAATAAAGGAAATTATTAAGAAATTTATTTAATTGTAATAAGATAATAGACCATTAGTGACATATTGAATAAATAAATAAACTTTATTTATTTAATAATCATGAAGAATAAACATACATGAATTAATTAAATAATTATGAATTATTTAATTAATAGTTGAATGTGGACCAAGGACATAATTAAATGTCATAATTATACTAGGATGAAAGATGAAAAATGAAGTTTGCAGGCCTAGGTCATTTTTATGTGTCTACAACTAGTGTTCCTTCTGTACAAGTGACAATATTTGTAAGTGGATCAAGGATGCTACTATGAAAGATGTGAGAGATATTAGAATTCAAAATAATCATAATTCTCAATTTGAGGTTCTCACATCCATTTTCTTAGATGCTTAGATCTTTGGCTCTCAAGAATTTACTTCTCACAAACATACCCAATAGTTTTTGGTGGCTTAACGGACTAGCAACACTCCATTTTTATAATGTTGATCTAATTGACAACACCGTTGAACAAATGTTGCAATTATGTCCAATTCTGGAAAATTAGTCCTTTGTAATTGCATTGGACTTGAGAGATTAAAGATATGTTCTGGTAGTCTTATTTCCCTCAATATCTCCTATAATATCGAAGCAATGATAGCAAATTAGTGAGCCATATGATAGAAGAAGAAATTTATATCGAGACAAATATCTACTTGCCAACATGTTAAGTCTATGCACAAATGTAGACCTTGAAGCATTTACAACTCTCATATCACTGAGAAAAATTACCTTCTTGGACACAATTCCAAAGATTTATATACTGGTCAATAGTTAATACTTGTTTTATACATGCAAACTCCAATTTTAGTTGAAATAATTAAAGGGAGGGGGTAGAAATGTCACCATCACAATAAAGAAGCTAAATGATGGAGATTTATGGAGGAGAGAGAAAATTTTGGGGGGATTCATTTGACTACTGGAAAATGGGGGGAGTCGTGAAGAAAAAAAAAGGTTAATATTGGAAGAAGGGATGGGTTGGTTGGACCTATTTTTTTAGGTGATTCGCCTTGTTCATCTTTAGAGGTACTCCTTCTGGTGTTAATTGTTGTTTACTTTTATGGTATTCATTATTTGTTTCTGGTATTCATTGTTTGTTGTTGCACATTCTATGGGTTCTAAGCTTTTAAGGGTTAGTGAAATTGGGTGTGAAACTGAGTGGATTGTTATCTTTATTTTTGGTATGTAATTTGTTGCTATTTGGAAGGACATGATCCTTATCTTATGGGGCTGAATTCTCTTCTGTAGTGAATAAATCCTAGGTTGAATCTGTGTGACTAAAATTTCTATGTTTTATGGATGAATCTAAGGTTGAAATAGTGTGACTGTAATTTTATGTGCACTGTGGGTTAACCGTAGGCTAATTTTTTTGTGGAGGTGGGGGTA
>VDFB02179234.1:96325481-96337764 GCA_007258455.2 Sequoia sempervirens
AATAATTTTACTACTTTGCATGAATCGAGTAATGAAATATCGGATGATGAGGAAGATAGTAGAGCAAACACTGAAAATATATACTTCAATGAGGCAAATGAAGGGTGTGGTTCTAGTTCTACTGAATATTCCACTACCTATGCTCCTATGGATGACATAAGATTGAGCATTCAATCCAAAAAATTTGAACACAGTTGCAATTTTGATGAGTCCTCTTGCTATAGTAATGATAATGGCATTAAGTATGCTCAAATCTCTATTGAATGTGATTATCCTCATGAAGAAGAGATAGATTAATTTGTCGCAGATGATAAATGTGTTGATAATGTTGTAAGTGCATTAGAAAATGTGCCTGTTTTCTCTTCTAATGATTACAATGATTTTGGATGTTGTAATGACTTGGAGGAATTAGACATCCATGTTGAGAAAATTGAGGCTCTTATGTCAGAAATAAGTGTAATGTAAAATCCATTGTATGATGAGCCTCCATCTTCACCAGAGATGAGAAATAATGATCCTTATTGGTGTAGATATAATCCACTCTTTGCTGAGGATTCTGATGATGCATCTAATAGAGGGTCAAAATATGGTCTTGAGCATACAAAGAAATGCATTGATGTGCTCCCTGAGGGAATCATTTATGAACATACTACCTTTGATACAAGTGTTGAAGATAAAGTTGAGTATCAAGGTGTCAATTACTTGGAGGAGTATGAATGTTTTCAGTTTCTAGTTCAGTGGGGTGGCATTTTGATGAAGCATGACAATGGGATGAATAACGATAAATATTATTTTCAATATGAATATAACACATATGTGTCATGTGATGATGAAAATATGCATTTTATGCCTAACTCTACACTATAGGATGATGAAAGTTACACTAGCAGTTTTATACTCAGAAAGGCCATGAGAAACAGTGATAACAAAGATTATAATTAGACAAACTCTCACTTGTTAAAAAGAGGCCTAACATTTATTCTTGTAGGATTTAAATTGCTCTTACTTCAATGGTACAATAAGGACAAATGTGAATGGAAAAACATTAGCTCCTTTAGAAGGTTGGTTTTTGATAAAGGCAGGAGCATATTCAGCATTTTTATGGCTTAGTGCCACCAATCAGGAGGGAAAAATCTGGTTGAATTGAGGGATGCATAACACAGTTTGCATCTTTGAAATTTTTGTGTTGTTTGGGTGGAGATTGGATCTCCCTTTTTAGGTCTTCTTTTCTTGTGTAAATTTTTTACATATGTTGTTTCTTTTATTTTGTTTTTGTGCCTGGTCTACTTCACCTAAAATTTTGAGATCTCAACATGCCTACAAGAGGCATGTGTCCCTAGTCAGAGCCACTAATGGAACCCTCAAAAACAATTCCTTGTTCCATGTTAAAACCCTTATTACATTTGGATATAGGATTTCTATCTGTAAAAGCTTATATTATTCTATTGGGTCATTGACTCCCTATTACCCATTGCCAATTATTTTAATGTATCTTTAGTCATTCATTGTCAACTAGTAACTGGCCCTTTCTAGCCTAGGTTTGGACCTTTTTATTTTATAAAATTGGGTAAGGATCTTTGAGCCCTCATGCTCTTTATATATTTTATAACTTAGAGGTTTTTGAGTTAATTATTGTCCTAGGGAGTCCCCTTCATAAGAAAAACTTATGAGAACGTGCCTAAAACTTTCACTTAAGTCCCAATGGCCCTTGTAACTATATCGCTCATCGCTGATTTATTCATAGGTTTACACCTTGAATTAGCGATGAGCGATGAGCGGTCATTTCCTTTGATATTGCTCATTGCTAATGGAATTCAATTCCTCAAATTTGTAATAGCAATGAGTGATGTTCTTAGCCTTATGCTCTTATTGCTCATCGTGAATGGCCATTGAAAAGAAATTTTGTAATAGCGATAAGCAATATGTTGTTGCACCGTGTGATCACAGGTATGTTGTGAAAAGTAGTTCTCACGTTAGTGATGTACGATGAACCCTATAAAAAATGAAAACCGTTCATCACTAATTGCTTGCATAATATATGAGGAGAATCAGCGATGATGGAGACCTTATCGCTCATCGTGGATTTCTCTTAGAACTTAAGTTCTAAATTAGTGATAAGTGATGGGTGCCTTCTAAAAGGGTTTTTCTTTTGCCAATTTGATATGATCTTATGGACAATGTCTTTGGTGCCATTTTTTCTATGCAGGTGCATGTGTCCAAGATCTGTGTTTCCACAATGTTTCTCATTGCCAATGTGATCCTAGGCATGAAGTTTGAATTGGCAATGCACAATGAAGGAACAGATGTGACCAGAAGTCAGGCCATAGAATCAAGGGATAAAGGCCATCACAGAGATGTTTTCATCATTGATAGAGCTGAGTGATGATAAAGTAAATTAGTGATAGGCGATAACCATTAATGGAAGGAGCAATTTGGAAGCATCCTAGGGATCTCGCGCAAAGCAAAAAGGGGATCAACAAAAGAACTTGAGGATTGTTGATAAAGCTTTAAAGAAGGACAATCCAATGAATAGGAATTCATTGCTAATGAGCACCTCAGGATTAGGGAAAGATCAGTGATGAAGCGATGAAGTGTATAAAGAAGGTTTCCCTTTAAGAAAACTTGTCTTGTGTACTTCACCGATATCAATGAAAGCACGGATTAGGTTGGTGATACATGCTAATTGATAGATTGCAACACTTGAACTAGCATTATTGTTTCCCATGGATGAAGTTTTAATTTCTTTAAAATCAATGGCTTAGATTCAATCTTGAGTTGTAATTCATCAACTTGCTCACACAAGGAGATTTCAAGTCATTAATCTTGCATGCTTCAAATTTCTTATTTAATGTAGATTACTTGAGTCATTTTTCATGTCATAATTCATTTTGTAATGAATGAGGGTCAAAGGCTGATAAAGAAGTGTGTGGGAATTGAATTCCCCTGAGAAGTGTGTAAAAATTCTAGGAAAGTAGGTATGTCATGATTGTTGTGCCCTCAACACACACGCCCCGTTTGAAATGGGTACCCTCTTTTTCTTTCGCCTTGTCGGGTCATTTTTATCATCGCCTCATTTTTGTACCCTGTTTTAGTGTCCTACGTGGTCAACATACCTCTACAGTCTCATCTTGAGTTGACCGTGTTTTTCCCCCTTCATTTTTGTCAAGTCCTAGTGCCTTACAGAGTCTCCTTGGTAGTTTTCCTCTACTGGGGGCCTTCATGCCCTCCGGACCCGCCCCACCAGGTTTCCCTGGCTGGGTTTCCCCATTGTGTCCATTGTTCTGAACGGTGGAAGGCTTCTGCCTTCCCGGGCCCCGAGACCTAGCTCCTTGTTTTCTGTTTGGAGAAACTTGCAAAAAATTTCTCGGCTACTTCTAAACCCTCAGGGCTCGACCCTCCAGACTTTCACGTCCAAAACTCTGTGTGGTCTTTGTCATTCCCGATAGCAAATCATTGATGGAACTCCACCATCCAGGCCCCGAGTTCCTCTTCTTCGTTGGTGATTTTTGAACTAAATTTCCAAAATGGTAAACCTGCGATGGAACTCTGTCCTCAGGGTCCCAAGATCCCCTCGGCCATCAAAACGCAAAATGAATTTTGGATGGCCGCCTTCTCGCGTCTTTCCAGCCCTCAAACCCTGGACCTCCCACCGTCGTCCACTAATTCAAATCCACCAACCAGATGGTTTGTCGTACTTGCATTTAATGAAGCTATTAATGGTGGTGGGAGTATAAATATCTTGCCCAACCTGTCATTTTAACTTGTAAGGATTGCAGAGAGAGATCAAAGAGCTTGCCAGAGGAGTCCACCATCTTCCTCGATTGTCGCCTTCATGCCCATCGCCATCATTTTCCAACCTTTAGTAGATTTCACGCCTTGCCTCATCAAGTTTCTAAGGTAGGTGTGTCGTTTTCCCTCTTGAGAGTTTTTTCATGATTTTAAAGCCTAAAATGATGAACATGGGTAAAAAACACATTTAATTGATAATTTTTAATAAAATGCACGAAACCCATGTTCTGGAACCTTCAAAAAACATCTGAAATGCCCTCAAAATTGATCTAGAACTTAGCTCATGCACGGCTATTCTTCGCCCAAGAGCATTTGTGTCATCCAGGCTCGGGCCTCTCCATCGCCGAAAAACTTATAAAATTCAGCGTCTTTTGAAACAGCCGCTCCTTCTCCTGAGCTCGTGCCCCCAGAATTCCATGCCCAGGATTCTGCCAAGCTCCTGCTATTCTTGAACAATGAAGGGACCTCATCCTCATGAGCCCTGAAGCCCACCTTGCAACTCACCGACTAGCACATAACTCGAGCCTACCGCTCGTCATAAACTCGGGCCCCAGTCCGCAGACTTTCATGGGGTCTGCGTCTTTTCGAACAGTGAATCTATGATGACTTCCCACCTCCTGGGTCCCAACCAACCTTTTTCTGCAAGAGTTCCAAATCGTCAAACCTTAACATCCTCACCCTTGCTGGGCCCTGCCCTCTAAAACTTTTTTCGAACTCCCGTCATTCTCGATAGCAAATCACTGACAGAACTCCACCCTCTGGGCCCCGAGTTCCTCTTCGTTATTGGTGGTTTTTGAACTAAAATTCCAAAATGGTGAACCTTCGGCGGAACTCTGCCCTTCGGCCCCTGAGATCCCCTCGGTCGTCTGTATGCAAAATGAAGTTCAAACAGCTGCCACCTTGCTCCTTTTTGGCTTCTAGGCTCCGCCTTCCTGCTCACTGTAGAGACTTAATGAAGAAAATAAAACACCCAACTTTAGTGTCAGGTCCAGTCCATTGGGCCGCCCCCTCCAGACTTTCGTCTGATGATCGTTGTTCTAAATAGAAAAATCATGACAGCTTCCTAGCTCCTCAGGCCCGAAAGCTTTTAAAATTGAAGAAATATTAGCTACCCTTGGACCCACCGGGTCATGGACCCAGAAGTTCCATCCCTGAAACTCTGTTTCTGCCCGGTCGTTTCAAATAGCCAACCCCGAACGGCCTCCCAGCCCTGTACCTCTGGATGCTCCCTAATCGATCCAAATGACCTCAAGTTTGAAATTGATCTCGACCTACGTGCTCAAATTCAACCCTCTTCAATACGAACCTTTTTAACCACCAAAATTCAGTCGAGAGAGATCTCCCAGGTCACTCTACCCCGTTCATCCTTTCAAAATAGCATTCATGTTGGGGAAGTCCAGGCCTCCAGGCCCAGATTGTACAAAAGGCCCTCAATTGAAGGACTAATGACATATGGAAGTAAAAGTAGGATTTTATAAATGATAAATTGTCCAGACTTGATTTCATCCATGGAGTTTTCACTAACATTAAAGCTTTCATGATCGGTTGCATTGACTATCTCTTTGCTCACAGGATATATGGAATCAGGTGTAGGACCCTCGGGGGTGATTGCGGAAAAAGACAAAGGAAAGAAATCGGGCAAGACTCCTCATGGAAAAGAGGACAAAGACCAAATGAGTACCAATTTCAAGGTGAACCTTTGCACTCAAAGGTTGCCACAAATTGGAAAGAAATCACATATACCAATATCGGCCACGTCGATATTGATGAATTTAAGAAAAGGGTCAGAGTCAACCTGACAACCAAAAATGCAAGGTTGATCAAGCAAAGTGGAATTGCAAAAGCTACAGGCTTCCCTCCATCCCTCGTGGCCCCTAAGTTGGTCATGGCTTGCCGACAGGCATATCAACCCGATACATGGACAATTGTTGACCGAGATGGTAACATTCTTGCTGACATGTCAACTAAGGGAATCACAAAGAACTCGGCTATTCCCCACCCTTCAAGATATATTCTACCATAGAGGAATGCAAAGTAGCATGGGATGACAACCCAGTGGGCTACAAGAAATTGATAAATCATCATTGGCTCAAAGAGAAACGGGGTAGCACTGTAAAGGTTCCTCAGGAACTCTTTTGCGGTGACTTCCATGAGGATTACCATGATTTAGTCACTATACTGAACAGGGTGATGGGCCTCCCTACTGTTGTCTTCTTTTAGGAGTGGATGGTATACTTAATTGAATAGATCCTCCACGGGAATGAGGACGTCACCACAAAATCCTTGTTCTACTGGGGAGGTATAATAAGCGACTGCTTCCATGAGTAGTTCATGACTGTGAAGAAAAGTTTCAAGTTCTACATGACCTCATATCTCATCTACTCCTTGGCAGACCAGAGACAATACAATGGGTTGTTTATGGCACCCGATGAAGAGTAGGGTCAAAAATTGAAAGCCTATTACAGGTACGCCCAACTCCAGTATCAGAATTTTAAGAAAGGAGTATTGCAGGGTAAACTATGCCTTCATTGGCCATATCATTAGGGTGATCGTGGGGGATTTTGAGAGAAGCATCTCTCACAGTGCTTAGGCATTCCTGAAGCAGTACGCCTTCCTTTTTATTCAATATCCAAAGTTCACATACATTCACGCCCCCAGGGCTTCACAGAAAGGCCAAATAAGCTGCCCTGATACCCCAATGACCGGATCATCCTGTTGGAACTTTCTCAGCAACTCCAACACATACAGTCATTCCACACCAGAAAACACTTGGTGGGGATCTCCTATCCCTTAACTTTCGGCCAGGGAATGTATAAGTTACATCAGTGTGCTGGGAATTCTAAAAAAGAATTGAGTGATTATCATTTTCACCTACACACCACTCGCCCCTGAATGGACCCATATGGACATGTAAGGAAAGCACTAGGGTCGAGGTTCACCCATCTGCACCACATTGAAGACTTTAGGGCAGATTGTTAGGATGACAAGGAAGTACATGCAAGACACTACATGCAAATGACTGTGTACTTCATAAGAAGGGTGCAACCATTTCCCATACCAGATCAAGTCGAAGAGGATGAAGGAACCATAATGTACCCCAAATACCCTCTAGTCACCAATTTTCAGCTACCAATAATAGACTGGGATGAACAGGAGGTCGATATCCTCAATATTATAACCAAGCCGATCTTGGCCCGTACCAAGGAATGGGTTGATGGAAAAGTGTCCCAATTGAAATAGCAAGGGGTGATCCTAACATATGAAGGGATCAAAAGTGATTCAAGTGCCATGGAAGATGTCACCGCCACAACTTCAATGGGCAGGAAATCCAAGTCTCCTCCAGTCACCAAATCCAAGAAGAGGAAAGAAACAAAAATGGAGCAATCTTCAAATCCCAAAGTATACACAAGGAAGGATCTCAGAAGCTCACCTTCCAAAAGGCTCAATAAAATAGGAGGCACGATGGAGCAACCCATAATCCAAGAGGAAGAAGCAAAATGTACAGATCAATTAAAACCTCTTTTGGCTCTCCCTATTTTGGCTGCCCCATCATCCACCTCCCTAGCCATAGTCGCCAAATCCCCACCAGCAGTGGACATCTCAGTCCATCTTTCCCCTTCACCGCCGGTCAAGCCCGTAATCATGATTGACTCTTCCCTCACTGTAACTACCCCTCCTTCCTCCACTTCCATGTCACCCACCACATCACTCCCACTAGATATGGCAATGGAACTAATACCCGCTCCCACTGTGCCTAAGGCCTTCTCGAGACATATGTAGAATCTCCCCTCCGACCTCTCTGAGATCCTTATGGATCCAACTCTTCAATCAACCCTAGCACAGGTCCTTGCTACTGCTAAACCTTTGCAGCCTCCGACAGGACCACTGGCTATGGAAGCCACCATGTTAATCTCTGAGGAATGGGAGAGACAAGAGCAAGAGGCCTCGAAATCATTTAAGGAAGAGGCCGACGAATACCATGAACACCTAGAGTATGAACACCATAAAATTGACAGGGTGGCCTACGAAGAGGAAGGAATAGGCTCTTTAGAGAGTGGAGATGAGGAGGATGCCAGTGGTAGGGTCATCATGCAAACCTTTGACAACGATTTTGAAGAAGAGATGGCTCGGCAGCTAAAGGGTACAGAAGAAGAAGCAGAAAGGTCACCTCTTAGAGAAGAGGGACAGCAACAAGAAGACAAGATAGGAGAAGACATGCCTGAGGGTGAGGCTAAAAATATCAAACACTTCAAAATTGAGTAGCCCAAGGAGCACGTGCACGAGGTTGAGAAAACTGGAGAAAGCTAGGAGAAGGAAATAGAGAAAGAAGCAAGTCCCCAGAAGTAATTACCTACCAAGCCTCCCATCAAGCACCTTGTGTTCATCCAGGACTTCAATGAAGAAGAAGGGGATGCTACTAAGATGGAAGAAAGGGCCCTTGGAGATAAGAAAATAGAGGCCTTAGCCGGGGACGAAGAGGGTGATCGTGAATCACTTAAGGAAAATTCTACTATGCCTGAGTGGCTAGAGAGACAGCTTGAAAAGAAAACCCCCATGCCAAAGGACCCAAGAGCGAGACTGGAGGCTACCTTAGCCCGAGCATAGATCACAACTAGAAAGGAGAAGAAGCCTAAGATCATATCCAGGTCAACGATGGATGCTTCTGGGTCTCGAGCTGTGCAAATAGCAACACCTATGGTGGGTCAGGCTGGTGTAAGTTACAATATCTCCACCATTGACCTAGGGACTGCTACCAGAGAGTAGAAGGTGGGGCATCTTGAGGAGTCAGTGGCTACAGTGGTACACTTGATAAAATAGGACAAGATTTCAAAGGACAAACTCAAGGTACAGGTAGCTTCCTTGACAGACTACATCCAACAACGGTCCTCAGTAGATGACCTACCTACCACATCTGCAGCTCCACCCCGACTGTTGTCCAAAGAACAAATTGACAAGTTGGAAAGAAGAAATAACTTGGACAAGACTATAGAGAGCTGGTTCTAGCAGGTCTTGTACTTCTGGAACATGGGTATTAGCTAGGTTGTTTGAATGGCCAATGAATTCTTGGACCTATAGCAATCTCTGGAGAGCATGAAAAAGCTCTGCACTGACTTCCCTGCAATGTACAACTCCACCTAACCAAAGATTGAGGCCATCCTCTAGTTACCAAAAGCCACATGGGAAAATGAGCTTGTATTCAAAAGGGATGACCACTGGCTAATGGATGTGTGGCGGTGTGATTTTGACAACAAGAAAGAAAGGTTGGAGCAAATAATGAGCAAGGTGGATCCAGACATTGAATGGATCAAGGAAATTAGGGTGGAATGCGCTCGATATCTCAAGCTAATGACTGAGTATGACATGCCCGCAGTGCAGATGGATCTAGAGAAGATAAAATCTTACTTTTAGAATAAGATGGAGGATGGGATGTTTGGTGAAATAACAATTGAGTTCATGAGTTTTGTGGCCCGTGCCTTCGACCAATTATATATGTTTAGATATCAGGGTGTAAATTATGATGAATACTAGAAAAAGCTTGAAGATAATGCAAAAGAATGGAGCTACCAAATGTTGCAGTACGAGATCATTGAGGTAGACAAGCTCCAACCAATCATTCTAAAATTTATGGAGTATACAACTTCGAAGAAGCAAGAGGACAACCCTATTACCAATGAAGAGTCCCCAGAAGAGTAGCTACAGCAAAAGAGCAATCAGCAAAACACAAAATGCTACAATGCCATCACTAGAGGACAAAATAGGGAAGGAGACAAGAATGTAATTTTAAATTGAAATATATTGGGGGTAGGTGAAACCCTATTTTGTAATGAATCTTGGCCACACAATGAGAATTAATCTTGGCTATTCATTTAACTTTTTGGGCACCTGTATACCTTGGAATTCCTACTGCTCTAAAGGTGTAAAATAACTAAGAAACATGAATAACAAAATACCAAGGACACCTCAAGATTAGCCAAAAGAGTGGTTCAACGAAAGGGAATGCAAATAAAATGAAACACAAATATTTTTACCTCCCTTGTGGTTGATACCTCTTTAATTGGCCCTTGCTTGGATTGGTTGTGTGCTCCTTAGATGATTGTTTGAATGTCTAAATGCAAGATTCAATATGCAAGATGATGAGCAAAGATGGCTAAATGATTGAAAAGGCTTGAGGATTCAAATGGACAGCATGTAGTTATGAGAGTGCAAAGTGTTGAGAAAGCAAATGGGCAGCATGTAGTTGCTCAAATCAAAAAGTCTTGGAAATGCCCTTGAGGAGGGGGGATTTATAGAAGAATTTGAATTCTCTAGAGAATTCAATGGTCAAGATTGATCCAACAAGGTCAAGATGAAGGGCTATGGTGGGTTGAGAACCCACAAGCCCTCACATCTTGACATGTGGAGGGTGAAGTGGCCAAGGGGATATGAAGTGGAGATGAGTTGTCAAGAAGGTACATGAGGTGGAAAAGGACATGCACCTTGGGGAGTGAGGAGATTTTCACAAAAAAGGATTTCTTGTCCCCAAATGGGAGTGAAAGGGACATTTGAGGAATTTTGGAATTCCTCAAAAATCTACATGGGAAAGTGAAAGGTGGTTGGGGATATAAATGTGAATTAAAAATTCACACTCATAGGATGATCTAGAGGATAAAAGGTGGGCTCCAAAAAGGTGGGGCTTGGTCACATGTGGAGATTGTGACAAGTCCAAGGTTCTATAAGCCTTGGAAGGATGGAATGTGAATTAAAAATTCACATATAAAAGAGGGGAATCTAGGACAAATAAAAGGAATTAAAAATTCCTTGGAGAATGATTAGGCTTAATTAATCTGTAATTAGAAGATAAATGAGGATTAGAAGCCAACTTGCAAAAAGTTGGAGGATGTATCACATCCTAATCAAGGATTAGGGTATGTGCACATCCCTAAATGAAGAGATTAGAGATGGATTAGGATTAGATGAAAAATGACATAGAAGAATTCAAATAAAATGTAATATTTATTTAATTTATTTGATGAAAAGAGGATTACGGAGGGTAAGGTATTTAATTATTAATTAAATACCTTAGGGATTTGGCAGAATTAAAGATATTAATTAAATAATAGTAATATTACTTAATTAACTCGGATAAGAGGATGTTTAGACGAAAAGTGATAAATTTGGATAAATTAAATGTCCAAATTTGGATGTCTACATTTTGCCCCTCTTTGAGATGGTGTTACTAAGTAGCATCATTTCAAAGAATATTAAAATATAGAACCTAGAAGAAGATGGTTAGATTGGAAAAGATGCCCCAGTCATCAAAGGGATGACTAGGAGGAAAGACGATGGGGGTGAAGATGAAGAGTAGGGATTGATGCCCCCTCGAGAGGACATGCGGGTTAAAGAGAACACGTGTGTGCTCTCGAAATAGATGATGTGATTCAAGGGGAGATGAGGAAGATGATGCACGGTGATGGGGAAGAGAGTAAGTGATATGGAAATGGATGAAGCACAAATAGATTTGAGGACAAAAGGTGATGTTGCCCCAGTCAAGGTACAAGCCGAAATGGGTTGATGATGGATGGAGTGTTGTTAATGAAGGGATGAAGGATCTTAAAACAACACGAGGATAGGGAAGGATACATCCCACTGAGTGGTATTGATGAGGGAAGGATACATCCCAAAACACCACAAGGATAGGGAAGGATACATCCCACTGAGTGGTATTGATGAGAGAAGGATACATCCCAAAATACCACGAGGATAGGGAAGAATAACTCTCGATGATGATGATGAAAGTGTTGTTGATGAGGGAAGGATACATCCCAAAACAACACCAAAGGGATAGGGAATGATACTAACAGATGATGATGATGATGATGGGTCAAGGCTGGTAACAAGACTGGGGACAAGACCACGGATTTGATTAGGTGATTTGTGCAAGATTGAACAGATAAGGAGAAGATTGAGATGTGAGATTAAAGTTTTGGTTCGATATCGAAAGATTTGGACTGTAGATGGACGAAAGCTCAGATGAGGGGTTTGGTTAAGCTCAGATTGGGATGAGATTAAAGCTCAGATGAGGATTGGAATGAAGACCAGAATGGTTGAAGGATATGATTGGATTGATTCTACACCGAGTTCCAGAGTTTAAAAGGGCATAAGATGTTGACAATCAGATTTTTCCCAATTTGGCAATTTTCAAAAATTGTCAAAGTTTGCCATTTTAGGAAACCTCATGGATAGACTTTTGGGAGTCCCAATTTTTTCTAAGAAATACCCATTGGGGAGATGGGATGAATTGCCAACTAACATCCCAAATTCGAGATATGCATTTTGAGTTATGAGTGAAAACAATTTTTCAAAATGTTGGAGAAAAACACTAAATTGGGATTTTGAGGGTCAAGATGAAACTTTGAGGCCCCGAAAATGGGTCCAAACGGGTTCCAACAATTTTCAAAGAAACCAATTGGAAATCCACTCGTTATCACATAACGTAACTACCCATCAAATTTCA
>VDFB02179234.1:96337864-96378275 GCA_007258455.2 Sequoia sempervirens
GTGTCTTCAATGGATTGGGTTGATCTAGGAGTAGAGGGAGTGGATTGGACTTGGGTGTCTTCGATGGATTGGGTGGATCTAGGAGTAGAGGGAGTGGATTGGACTTGGGTGTCTTTGATGGGTTCAATGGCTCTCATAGTAGGAGATGTGGGTTCAATGGATTTAGTGGGTTCAATGGTTTCAATGGTTTGATCAGTGTTAGGGGTGGTAACAACAATGATAGGTGTGGTGTGGAGAAGGGTCTCATCACTAGTGACCGTGGATGATGGATTTGGATGGCATGGTTCCATGACTTCAAGATGTGGAGTTGGGGATGGATTCTTTGTAATGAGTCCTTGGAGAACTTCTGAAATGAAAGACTTGCATATGGTTGGCTTGGCTGGGGTGGTAGAAATGGATGAGGGATTATGGATTTGTGGACTAGGGTTAGATGGAGGAATGGGATCGAATGTAGGACTATGAGTAAATGGAGGATTGGGATTGGATGGAGGACTAGGAGTAGATGGATGAATGGGATTGGATGGAGGACTAGGAGTAGATGGAGGACTAGGATGGGATGGATGAGTGGGATTGGATGGAGGACTAGGAGTAGATGGAGGACTAGGATTGGATGGAGGGTTAAGGTAAGGATATTGGAGTGGTGAATTAAGATAGGGGACATGGATTGTGGATTAAGACAAGAGGATATAGGTGGTGTAGTGGGACAAGAGGATGTGGGGGATGGATTATAATAAGGGTATTGGGATGGTGGATTAGGATGAGGATATGTGGATGTAGGATCAAGGTAACAGGGTGTGGGTGTAAGATTAGTATGGACAGACTGGGAAAGAGGATGAGGATAGGGGGACATGGATGGGGAATTTTAATAGGAGTATTGGGATGGAAAATTAGGATAAGAGGATGTAGATGTTGCGTAAGGGGATGATGTAGATGAAGGAGGTGAAAAATATGGGGATGAAGAAGATATTGGATATCCATTGTCAAAGGTGGCATAAGGAGAGTGATTAGGCATGGATGAAGACATAACGGGATAACTAGAAGGGGTGATTGGATTGTGGAAAGTGGGTGGAGAAAGCTTACTAGTGACGATAGCATCAAGGGGATTTATGTCATATTCTTCTTGATCGACAAGACTTTCATTATCGTCGTCCACGTAATTAAGGTTTCCCTTGACTACTATTGATGGAGGATGAGGATTCATGATTATGAAAGGATAAATAGAATGGATAAAAGATTTTGGATGGGAACAGATTAAAGCTCAAATCGGGATTTTGGTCAAGCTCATATCAGGATTGGACAAAAGCTCAGATTAGGATGATTGGATGGGATTACTTTTGATTTTGATAGGATTCGGTAGACAGATGATTGGATCGGGTAGATGATTTGATGAATTTGATTAAAGTACTAGATCGGTTTGATTGGATAGGATCAAATAATTAGATGATGTTGATTGGATAATTGTGATTGGATGAACTTGATCAGATTGGTGTGCTTGGATTGATAAGATGATCAGAGGAATGGATTGGTTTGATTAGATAGGAAGAAATAAAAGGTACCACTAGATAGAGCTTGAAAAATTAAGCAATTTTGGTTTTTGAACGAAGTTGATCCGATACACGGTTTGTAAATGACAGCCCCGGGAAGTTAAAGGGGTGTAGCCAACATTCTGCAGTAAATCAGGGGCGCTACCGTGTTTCTACAAGGGCACTACCGCATTTCTGCGCAGGGCGCTACTGCAGTTCTGTGAAGGGCGCTACTGCGTTTCTGCGCAGGGCGCCACCGCGTTTCTGCGGGGTCAAAGCTTGGTTTTTGATGGCAAAGGCTATGGCAATGACAAAAAATGATGAAACAAGTCAAAAGCATCAAAATTTGACAGAATTTCCACAAGAAAACACCTCAAGCAAGCACAATCTTATGATTAATATTACGGGTATGGCAAGGCAAAGTCTTAATCTAGGATGCACAAGGCTTCAAGGGAGTCCTCGATATACTCTCGGTACGTGAGGCACAACCGTGAACACCAGTCCGTCACAAGCGTGAGTCGGGAACCCCAACGAGATACTAAAAGGCTCGGACCAACTCTTCACGTCTATCTAGGTATCACCCTAGCTTCGACGCTCTGCCAATTACGACGCAACTGGATTGGGGTACCACTTTCGTTCTCCCCCCTTTATATACCCCGCCGGTACACGTGGTTGGAATCGTCCCTTGGGGTGATGAAATCCCCAAGCAGGTCCCACTAAAAAAGAAGACACTAACTGTTTCCAACTACTCCCCAGGCTCACATGAAGTGCAAGGGGAAAGTGAAAACAAATCAATGCCCCCTTGGGTAACACAAAAATAAGCAACCACAAAGAAACAACAATGAGATTTAATCCCCTAATTAGACTATGTTTGAGAGCAAAAGATAATTTTTGAAAGTCCGATTATGTAGATGCCCCCGCAAACAAATGTTAGTTGTCCTCTCTTCTTTTCGCCTTTGGTCAAATTTTGCCACAATATGCTACAAAAACGTTAGTGAAAAATAGAAATATCCTTGCCACCACAACGTTAGAGAGTTATCACGTGAATATAGCAAAAAACTAGAGCAAAAACGAAGCCAAAACATCCATTTTACCCTCCAAACTGTGCTGTTAAGGGCACTACCGCAACTCTGTGAAGGGCGCTGCCGCAACTCTGTAAAGGGCGCTGCCGCGGTTCTGTAAAGGGCGCTGCCGCAACTCTATGAAGGGCGCCGCAACTCGTATACCGCCAGCTCAGAAGGGCCACAACTCGCGGGCTGCCGCCGCAGCTTCAGAAGGGCGCTCGCAACTCTATGAAGGGCGCTGCCGCAACTCTATAAAGGGCACTGCTACAGTTCTGTAAAGGGCGCTGCTGCAACTCTGTGAAGGGCGCTGCCGCAGTTCTGTGAAGGGCGCTGCCGCAACTCTATGGGGGCACTACTGCACTTCTATGAGGGTGCTACCGCACTTCTATGGGGGCGCTACCGCACTTCTGTTGAGGGCGCTACCACACTTCTGTGAGCTTTTCCTGCAAAATCTTAACTCAAAGAAAAATTAAATGCAAGACCCGTGTGTGGGTCCCACCGGGCATGCCAAAAATGTATACCTTGGAATTCCTATTGCTCTAAATATGCAAATCTAACTAAGAAACATGAATAACAAAATACCAAGGACACCTCAAGATTAGCCAAAAGAGTGGTTCAACGAAAAGGAATGCAAATAAGATAAAACACAAATATTTTACCTCCTTTGTTGTTGATACCTCTTTGATTGGCCCTTGCTTGGATTGGTTGTGTGCTCCTTAGATGATTGTTTGAATGTCTAAATGCAAGATTCAATATGCAAGATGATGAGCAAAGATGGCTAAATGATTGAAAAGGCTTGAGGATTCAAATGGACAGCATGTAGTTATGAGAGTGCAAAGTGTTGAGAAAGCAATGGGCAGCATGTAGTTGCTCAAATCAAAAAGTCTTGGAAATGCCCTTGAGGAGGGGGATTTATAGAAGAATTTGAATTCTCTAGAGAATTCAAGGGTCAAGATTGATCCAACAAGGTCAAGATGAAGGGCTATGGTGGGTTGAGAACCCACAAGCCCTCACATCTTGACATGTGGAGGGTGAAGTGGACAAGAGGATATGAGGTGGAGGTGAGTTGTCAAAAAAGGTACATAAGGTGGAAAAGGACATGCACCTTGGGGGATGAGAGAATTTCCACAAAAAAGGATTTCTTGTCCCCAAGTAGGAGTGAAAGGGACACTTGAGGAATTTTAGAATTCCTCAAAAATCTACATGGGAAAATGAAAGGTGGTTGGGGATATAAATGTGAATTAAAAATTCACACTCATAGGATGATCTAGAGGATAAAAGGTGGGCTCCAAAAAGGTGGGACTTGGTCACATGTGGAGATTGTGACAAGTCCAAGGTTGGTCACATGTGAAGATTGTGACAAGTCCAAGGTTCTAGAAGCCTTGAAGATGAAATGTGAATTAAAAAATTCACATATAAAAGAGGGGAATCTAGACAATAAAAAGAATTAAAAATTCCTTGAGAATGATTAGCTTAATTAATCCAGAATTAGAGGATAATTAGGGGTTAATTAGGATTAAAAGCCAACTTGCAAGTTGGAGGATGTGACACATCCTAATCAAGGATTAGGCATGTGCACATCCCTAATGAAGAAATTAGGAGATGGATTAGGATTAGATGAAAATGACATGCGAGGAATTAAATAAATGTAATATTTATTTAATTTATTTGATGAAAAGAGGATTAAGGAGGGTAAGGTATTTATTAATTAAATACCTTAGGGATTTAGCAGAATTAAAGATATTAATTAAATAATAGTAATATTACTTAATTAACTTGGGTAAGAGGATGTTTAGATGAAAAGTGGTAAATTTGGATAAATTAAGTGTCCAAATTTGGATGTCTACAGCTGCAACCTGTGACTTAACATCTTCTCCACTTGTGTGGGCTTCCCCCACACTCTTTTCCTTCCATTCCCCTTCTATCAAAGGGCTGCAAAACTTCTCATCCTTTGCAATCTCTTCTGTTTCTCTTGATCCTTTTGCACAAGGATCTTTTCTTTCTTCATTTTTCATATTTGCTGCAATATTTTCTTTCTTCTTTTCATCCTTCAAAGGATTCTCAACTACTTCTTTCTCACCTATTGCAACTTTGATGTTTCTTTCTTCTTTCATACACTCTTTGGGGCATACTGCTGCAATTTATTTTACCACTTCCTCTTGTTTATCCTGCAATGGATCCAACACATACTCTTCCTCATCCTTGATTATACTACAAGTGTTATCATTTCCATTATGTATAGCTTTCCTATCCCAAAGCCAAGGTTGACCCAACAAAACGTGACAAACATCCATGGGTACTATGTCACATACAATCTCATGCTCATGTCCTCTAATGTGAAAATTTACAATGCTTTGTTCACTTACCCGAATTCGATGACCTTCATGCAACCAAGAGATGGAGTATGGCTTAAGATGTTTCATCCTCTTTAAGTTCAGTTTCTCAAGCATTTCCAATGCAACCAAATTATCTCTACTATCACTGTTCACCATCACTTTGCAACACTTTCCACCGAACTTGCACATAGTTCAAAACAAATCACTCCTTTGGATGGATTCTTGTTTCAATTTATGTGGCTTCAAATATTCTTTCTTCATCCACAAACTCTCCCCATGTCTCCAAGTCATTTTGTTAAACAATCATGGCACACTCTTAGGGCTTCTTCATTCTCTACCAATTCTTCACCCACAGTCCTGGTGGATTCTCTCCACTCTCAAAATTGTGTGGCTCTGATACCAATTGATGCATAAAAAGAGCTTTGTATCTTATCAGACCAAGAGCTAATGCAACAAAACTCATCAATCACAAATTGCAACCAAAAATTTAAACATGCAACTTCTAGCACATATTTCGCAATTTATTTTGGTGGTTCCAATTCATAAATTCACATTTACATAAGCAAATAAAGACATGCCAAAAATCTGATTATTTCCCTTGTTCAATCTCTAGCTTTTCTTATTTCTCCAACATCACTTTGGAATCATGCTTCCACAACTGAATTTAACTGCATACTTTTTACCAACCAATTTGGATCGATTCCCACTCTTAGTGCATTGAAAATTGTTATCATTCATCTGTTGTTACCAACTACTATAGAGGCCGATTTTTCCTCCCTCCAATGCCTTTTCCTCACCCTACAACCATGACATTTCTTGAGTTTTTAAATTGGCTGATTTTTCTTCCAAAAGAAGGTTTATTAGCATGGTCATTTCCAATTTTTGTTTTAATTCTTTTCCTTCACTTTGGGCCGTTAAACTTCCTCCTCTTAGCTACGAATAATTCCTTCTATTCCCCTTTTTAGTGCAGACCAAGAGGTAGCATAATTCTTAGTCTTTTCCTACCAAAAACAAGGCACATGAAAGTCCAAAAACCCCACGCCTATGCTAATTAGCTCACTCCAAGCTGGGACACTATACTTTGGTTCCATTTAATATTTTAAATCTGCCTTTAAATAATTCCCCAAAGTTGATTTGCGAAATGGATATTATTGTAAATGACCTTCAGATTAAATGCCAATCAAACGGGTAGATAAAATCATCAAATTTTTGAATAGCAAAACAAAATTTACAAACATCAAAATAAATTTGAGAATGAAAATGATGTAGAAACCAGAATATTTAGATGCTCCTGTATCATTTAGTGTCTATTATTAGATGTCTAAAATTTATCTTCTTATTTGTTTTAATTAACCAAAATTCCTTTTATTAACATTTTATTTCTTTAATATGGATTAAAAATTTTCTTTGAATATAATTTCCACATTTTAAAATTCTTTTAATGTTTTTAATCCTTACAATCTCTATTTCTATTAAAATGTAAAGATTACTTATATAATATACATTAAATCATAACTTATAAACATTTCATATACTTATTATAGTTTCATTATGAATCTAAACCATTATATAATTATTATATTATTATTATTATTTTTATATATATATTTTTAGTTTGTATCTTTTTTAATATAATATAACTTTATGTAGAATTACTTATTTCTTAATTTTTTTTTTTATCTTACTTCACTTTTATCATTATTAATCTTTCATATGCTTATGTGTCTATTACTTTGTGTATACTAATAAAATATAATACCTTTCGTTTTGTTATTAATATAATATATTTATATTATAATATCATTATTAAAATATGAATTAGCAATATGCTTATAATATTCTTTCCACATCTATTATTCTTCTTATTTTTTTTTTTGGTCGGTAAACATTGCAAGGGGCGGTACCCTATATTGATTTTCAAAAAATTTATAGTAGATGTAGTATGAAAATTTGGCAGGTCTTTTCTGTAATATTGACCACCAGATCTTCTTGTTTGCAGTACACATATACATGCCAAAAATTGGTTGCCATAACAGTTGTAGGCAGACCATCAGAAAACCAAAAAACCATGGTAAAATACCCCACACCTGGGACTGACACATAGCTTACCATTCATAACCTAGGGAAAAGATCATTACAATGCACATATATTGAAGACCCATTCTGAGATGTTTCCAAACCTCAAAGACCTTCCTCTTCATCCTCGACTTCACAGTGCTTTAGGTACGCCTTGAAGCTAGCAATTGTGGGGTAGTCGGGGCTGCACTTCCTATGAGCTGGGTCTTTAGCTTTCTCTTCTAGGTCCCATTGGTCATTTTCCTGCCATTCCTCGCTGTCACCCAGGCCCCAATCCTAGACATCGTCAGTGTCGAATGCATCCTCTAGCTCCCCATCCTCAACATACCTTCTGATCCAACCCCTTGGCAGATTTCTTGTAATCTTTGCAGCCCTGAGAAGGAAGAAGATGCTCTTGTCCCTTTCTACCCATAGTTTCTCAAAGCCTTCAGGGTGTATGGTGTGAATCAGTGGAAATTTCATGACCTCGTGGCCCCTCACACGCAACATGTAATAGTTTTGTGGCATGGGAATGCTCTTGTCCTCATCCACATTATCCAATGCCGCGTTTATCTCGCCCATCCAACTATGAAAAAAAATCATTTGGGTCAATTTCTTACCTAAGGCTTTGGAAATGCCCATGTGAAGAAGAACTACAAGGAACATTGCCAAAACCTCTATGTTGGCACGCGCTCTGTGATATGCATTCAGGAATTCTAGACCCAACACACACTTAGTGGCCACTAGGATGAGCAGATGAGAGGAGTGGAGAAGGCCCTATAGTCGTTTATCCATGATTTCCCCACAAAAATCTTGCATTTGCTTGTTTGTTTCTAAGGACAATGGCATCTCCATATCTTTCTGTTCTTCCCACCTTCTAGAAATCTCTACTCAATACTCGTTTGGATCCTTTGTGATGAGGAGGAAGCTATTAGTGGTTTTAAAGCAACTTGCATACCGGCATATAAACTCTAATGTACCTGGCGCCGCCAACCACCATGTCGAATGCAGCATCGGAAATGAGGAGTACTCAAAACCCGAGTGTGAATTAATGCGAAAGCTGACAACCATATTAAGGAATCATTTTCATTTTTTATCTTTTTGGATAATGATTGCAGGGACATCACAATGCTTGACGGGGATGATGTAGGAGTGACCTCACCTTCCAAAGTTTAAGGGCCACCAAAGTAACATCTGGTGCCGGAATATTATCCTAGTCAGATGTCCTATTTCCTAGCTAGCCTGAGCCGAGGCTACTTTTGCCAACTCATCTGCTTCGGAGTTTCCTTCTCTATATATGTGGCTAACTTTGAAGGCTACAAAGCTGACAGACAAAACTTTTATCTGTTGAAGCAAATGGTTTAATTTCCAATTTGGTGTGGATCCTTTACATATTGCATTGATCGTAATGAGGGATTCGCCTTCTAGATGGATCTGACTGAACTTTAAGTCTCTTCCTAGTTGCAAACCAATTGCTGCCACTCTGAATTCTGCCTCATTGTTTGTGCATCTTCCCAAGGAGACTGATTTCACTACTAACACCTTGCCCTCAGAGTTTTGTGCTACACATCCAGCCCCACCCAGGCCAAGATTTCCTTGAGCAGTGCCATCAAAATTGATTTTTAGCCAGCCAAGATCAGGGGCTTGCCACGTAGTTGCCTCTCTTGCTACTTTTTTGGATTGAAGGGAGTTGTTTCCGCATAGGGATGGGGGTTTAAGACCTGGGAAGCGTTTGATTAGAGAGTCATCCCAACTAGTGAAGATTTTGTGTTTGGTTTCCTTGCACCTTGCAGCCTCATTAACCAATTCTACTATTGCTCTTTCAATCTTGTCCCATAATCTGTCCTTGTTCAATTCCTGACCTTGAAAAATTCTTTGGTTCCTTTCTTTCCACAACTCCCAAATTGCTAGTGATGGGGGTATTTTCCAGATGCTGTTGAACACTGCTTTGCTGCTCTTTTGAGGCCACATTTTGAACCAGGTTGCAAGATCAAACAGAATTGGGCTCTGAAATTTAAGCTTGTTTCTTATATGATTCCAACATTCTGATGCATATGGACAGGATAGCAGCAAGTGGTCTACCGATTCCAAGTGATTTTTGCAGAGGCAACATCGCCCTGGGCCTTGTATCCCAAATTTGGCCAATCTGTCCTCTGTGAGAATCCATTTTTGAATTGTCAACCATGCAAAAACTCCTGCCTTAGGTAGATAGTTGTTTCCCCAAAATAGTTTGCTTGGCCAATCCTATCATGCTACTGCTAATTCCTTGGCCTTGTATCCTAACTTCATTTTATAAGTTCGATCAAACGATCCACACCACCTGCTATGGTCTTTCTCATTAGATGGGACAAAAAACCAGTCTTTGAGGATTTTGGACAATGTTTCCTTCTGAGATTGAGAGGCATTGAGGTTATGAAGATCATGCCAAACCCAACTTACACTTCCAAGGTTATTGGTTTTCATACCATAATTGGCCACCTTGTTACCCCATAATCTGGTTGTTTCCTCTTTTATCTCCTCCAGGCCCTGGGTGTCACAAATTGGAGCTTTCCCACCCCAAGAATCATGCCAAAAGGAGGCACTCAAACCATCTCGGATTTCCCAAGTGACATGACCATATATAATGTCCCTACGTTCTAGAATGAAACTCCATATAGCAGAGCCTCTCGGGGGATTCAATACTGTGAGGATTCTGTTTGGATCCTCTGAGTCAAGATACTTCCTTGTCAAAACTCTAACCCATTTCTGATTTCCTTTAGTATGGATGTCCCAAACTAATTTGGCACCCATGGCCTGATTCATAAGGGGTAGTTGACATAAACCAACTCCACCAGCTTTCTTGGGGAGACAAATCTTATCCCAAGCTAGTAGAGGGAGTTTATTTTGGTCCCCCACACCACTCCAAAAGAATCTCCTAAAGATTTGTGTGAGAGCATCTTCAGTAGCTTTAGGAAGCTTGAGACATGACATCAAATAGACTGGAATTGTTGATAGAACCGATTTAACTAGCAAGAGTCTACTTGCTAATGAGAGCCATTTACCTTTCCAAGTGCTCAACTTGTTCTTACAACTACTAATTAGATTATCCCAATAATAATTTTTGTTGATGCCTGCAAACAATCGAATCCCCAAATAGTGTCCTGGTAGGGAGGAAATTTTCAGGTTTAGGATCCTTGCAATATCCTTTTGAAGACTTGGTTGAGTATTTAGGAAGAAAATCTCTGATTTGTCCCAGTTGATGCTTTTCCCTTATGCTTTGCAATAGGAATCAAGGAAATTTTTGATCAATCTTGCTTCCCTCCTACTTGCTTCACCCATTAGGACTGTGTCATCTGCAAAATGTAAGTGGGTTGAAGGTTCCATTCCATTTGCTACATGTATTCCTTTCCATTTACCCTCCTCTATTAACCTTTGGATCCCCCTCCCCAATACTTCTGCCATGATTATGAACATAAACGGGGATAATGGATCTCCCTGCCTAAGACCCCTGGATGAGGAGAAGAAGCCATTTGATGTGCCATTAACCAGAACTAAGAAATTCGGGGTGGAGATGCAACTACTAACCCAATTTATCCAGTTTGGGCTAATCCCAAATCTACCTAATACTTCCAAAAGAAAGATTTTGTCTACCAATATCGTATGCCTTGAGAATGTCTAGTTTTAGGAGCATGCATGCCTCCTTGTTTTTCCTGGCTGTGTGTATTGTTTCGTGTGCTATAATGATTCATTCCACTATGGATCTTCTAGGAGCAAAGCCACTTTGTTCCTCAGAGATAACTTCCTTAAGCACCCTCTTGAGTCTATTAGCAATTATCTTTGTTACTACTTTGTACACCGTATTACATAGGGCAATAGGACAAAAAGCACTCATTGATTGAGGGGCTTTATTTTTAGGGATTAATGCAAGGCAGGTATGATTTATAGCCCCTAGCATCGTCATCTTCCTTCTGAATTCTTCCACAGCTGCTCCAATATCTTCACCAACTATATCCCAGAAGTGTTGGAAGAAACTCGCAGGGAAACCATCTGGACCTGGAGCCTTATCTGGGTTCATTTGAAAAACTACTTCTTTGATCTCTGCTAGGGGAATTTTTTGATAGAGAGCTTTGTTTTGGGATTCTGCAATGATGGGTGGGATTGCAGCTAGCAGGTAATCCCTGTCACTCCTATTGACCAAAGTCTCTTTGTTTAGTAGGGATTCAAAGAAACAAACTGCCTCCTTGTTTACTTCCGTAGTTGATTGAGTTGTATCACTATTGGATTTTTTGATTTCTAGAATCCTCTTTTTGTTGTTATTTGCCATTTTTTATTTGTGAATTTTTTTTGTGTTTCTGTCCCCTTCATTGAGCCACACTTCCCTTGATTTTTGGTGCCAATAACATTCTTCCCTCTTTAAAATTTCAGCCAGTTCTCCTTTCAGATTTTTTTCATTCTCAAAATCTACAACATCCATGCCTCTATCAATCACATGCTCATTGAGAGATCGGATATCTTGTTCTATTCTGGCTTTCTCCTGGAAGATGTTTTTGAAGTGGCTTTTGTTCCACTCTTTCAACTTCACTTTTATATAACTCAGTTTTTTGCTTATTTTGAGAAGATTTGTTACCTTGTTGAGATTTACTTCATTCCACCAAGTCTTAACTAGATCTGGAAAATTGTTATCTCTTAGCCACATATATTCAAATTTGAACAAGCTTCCCTTTGGAGCTTCCACAGGGCCAAAGGAAAGTTGGACTGGGAAATAGTCCGAACCAATGAAGTGAAGGATTAGTGCCTCATGTGATTCCTCTAGCTCCCCCAGTCCCCCCATAACAAAAATTTGTCAAGTCTTTCTGCGATATTAGTGAAACCTTTCCTCCTATTGGACTAGGTACATAATCCATTTCTTTCCTGTATATCCAAGAGGGTGTTATTGTCCAAGAACTCTTGAAAGTCTCTTTGGACAGCCATAGTTCTTCCTGACCCCTCTGTTTCTCTATGTTGTTTAGCGTGGCATTGAAATCCCCTGCTATGATCCCTATCTGTGATCTTTTGCCTTCTACTATTCTAGAAATGTTGTCCCAAAGTCTCTTCTTTCCTTCAGTGGGGATTGGGCCATAGACATTAATGCAGAAGAAAGATAGGTTTCTTCTGATGTCTTTGAGTCTAATTGTTTTCCAATTCTCAGCTTTTGCCTCTACTACTCCTATCATTGTGAAGGGATTCCATATAACCCCTAGACCCCTAGAAGCCCCTGAGGCCTCCAAAACTTGACCATTCCATTGATTCCATTTGTCCAACCTCCTGCTACCTTCTTCCTTGCTCCACTTTGTTTCGTACAATAGCACCACATCTACATTTGATTGGTCAATTTGGTGCTTGACCATGCGCCATTTATCAGGGGTGTTAACGCCTCTGACATTTTAGGTAATGATCCTCATTCTGCCGAGGGAAGGATGCCCTCCTTCCCTAGTATCAGTTTATTTTTCCCAAAGGCATTGCCAGCCAACACTAACTTTTCCTTGTTTGATTTCCTTCCCCTGCTTGATTTGAGCTTGATGTTAGGATATTTCAATTTTGATTTTGACTGTTGCAACTATCTCAGTCCTAGTAATTCTCCTTCTTCCACTTCTTCCCATAGCTTGCCTGCCTCATCTGATAATTGATCCTCATCCTCTTCATCAGATTGTTGGCTCCCGACTACTTCTTCTGTCTGAGGAATAACAAAACTTGCTAGCATAGTTTGTGAGGTCGTTTGAATTGAAGGAACCAATGGGGGAAGGGAACGCCCACTTTCAACACTACTAACAAATAATTCCTTCAACTCATGTTGGATCACTTTCTGAAGGATATGGGTGTCGTCCATCAACACAATGAGGGCTTGTTCATCCTAGATATTTTCTTTCTGAGGGTTTTCGACCTCCATGTCTGGGAGACTTAGTCAATCCACCGAAGGGACATCTTTTTCACCTCTATTTGGCATGACTGATCCCAGAACAAACCTATCCTCCACATTAGAATGCAATGGGTGGATATTCGCATAATCTTTTTGTGTGGTATTAAAGGCATTGCCTATTATTGGCTTATTTGAGGTGCTTTCTTGTAGTGTCTTCCTAAAGAAGCAATTTTTTGACCTTGAACCCTCCCAGACTTCAATTTCTTGCTGCCAACTTCCAAATTTTGTTAGTATCTCAAGTGTTTTATATATCCCCACTCCCACATCTATTTCGATTAGAAAGCAAGGTTCCAATCCACCTATTCCATTAATGAAGTCTTCATCTACCCCAATATAGACTTCTAGGGCATCACCTAATTTTATCATAGCTTCAAGGTTCCAAAATTCTGTTGGTAGGTCAACTAACTTAATCCAGGTCAGAATTTGGGTCACTTGGTGATTCCATGGATCAAAGTTGGCTTGCCAGTTTGTGTAGTAAAACCAATGTCCATACATAAACAAAGGGTCCCCTTCTAGGATTTCCAATTTCAAGTTTAAGTCTATACATTCTATCAAAAAGAAGGAATTCGGGAGAGGAGTAACACTTACCCAATCTGGGTATTTGTTCATCCACCAGGGCTTGATCTTTCAATCAAACTAGCTGGACCAATCCATTTAGCAAAAAGGGAATGGTTTGAGAGCCTCACTACCCTTTTCTCTATTAGTTATGCTGGCATTTGGAATAGTTTTCGACCTCTAGGCCGAATTTTCATGTCCTGGAATGTTTGGGATTGATAGTCTTTGTGATTTAATTTTTTGCGCAAAATATCATGATCTCTCTTATTCATTCTTCTTCCAAATTCAAACTCCTCACCCACAGGTTGAGGCATCTTGGCGAAGGTGGTCTGCTTAGGGTTGATTGAGTTTTTCTTTTGCCATACTTTGTTGTTGCGGTTCTGTAGATGACCTCCATTCGATTTCCCTTTGGCGGCTGGCTGTTTGCCATTTGTGTCCTCTTCCCGGAACCACCCACGCCTACTCCTGTGGTCTAATTTTTCTGCCAAGTTCTAATTGATGCCTGGAGGGATTTGATTTTGTTCTGGAGGCCGATCCTACCCATGCCGCCATTGACTCTGCTTTTATTGAGGAAGGCATTTTTCGACCCACCACCATTTTCAAAGACCCATTGTGGAATATGTTCTGACTTCTGCGATTCTGCTGCATTGCCCGCCTTTCCAAATGGCTTGACTCCTTCCACCAGATCTGAATCGCCCTAGCGCCTACACTGGAAAATTATAAATTTTCGCTCCTCCTCGCTTGTCCGCGTCATCCTTGAAGTATGCCTATCTTTTATTATTCCTCTTATATTATCTTGTATATGGTAAATTTATAAATTGTTAAAATTATATTAATATTTCAATATAAATTTATATTATAATGCAAAGATTAAATGGTATAGACCAAATGATTAATTATTTCTTATAAGGAAACTTATTAATATATTACAAATTATTAATTGTAAAAATATATTTCATGTTGAAAATGTTTTAATTTTCAATACTTGTAACATTTATTGTTTTGAAATTTTTCATTTTATATTCATTTTTTAATGAAAAAGACTATATTGATGAGAAATACTTCAAATATTTTAATAGTTTTATATTTTATTTGATGTTCTTTTTAAAATGATATTTTTAATTTTCTAATTTTGATTAATTGTAATAATTTTTTAGTTTCTTTATTTTTTTATTTTCTTCAATATGCTTATATTCATTTATATTATATTTCCCAATTTTAAATTTCTTCTTTTAGAAAACTATCTTGACTCTTGTGCAACCTTTTCCCCTAACCTCCTCCTTTATAACGAGTTTTGATTAGCAATCTCCTACTCCTTCAACTCTATTTGCATCCTAATGATGGATCACAAAGTGTGATTCAAAACATTGATTCAAAAATTTGCACATAGCAAACTCACTTTGATATGGATTGTGGAAATATAATGTCTTTTATTTTGGAGTTTTTGCTAGGTAGTGTATCATGCAATACATGTCTTTGGGCACTACACACCCAATTTTTAAAATTTATGTTTTAAAATGGTAATGAATAATTTTGTTCACCATGATTTTCTGAATTGGTATGATCACTGTCTTTACTCCATAGTTAACTATCTACTTGAGTTTTAATCTTCTTTAGAATGATGGGTTGGGGCTAATGATGCAAGGGCATCTTGCTAGTGCAATTTTGGTTTATGTTGTGTTTTCCTAATTGATAGTTGGTGGTGCATTGTTTTATGTAGTTTCTGATTTAAGTCTTTCTGTCACTGCTTTTGTAACCTCCTGTCGCTCGAGTGACATAAAAATCATGTTCGAACCTCTTGTCGTTGTTATTTCTCCAAACCCAACAATATTACTTGTCGGTTTGGATTTGAATCAATAGTTTGGTAGTTTGGGGGGCAGTTGGAAGTGGAGGTCGATGTTTCAAAAGGAAAATTCCAAAGGTTGCAATCGGTTGGGCAGTTGTGTTGGTCAATAGTTGGAAACCAATCGACTGTCATCCATATATGATGAAGGCCAACAATGGAGAAGAAGCTAGGCAGTGAATGAGTATCCACTAGAACTAAGTGCAGAGGAGATAGCCAACGAAAAGATTGAGTGTGTGAAGTTTATATTGTCTATGGAAAGTTGATTGTTAGAGGATGCATGCGTATTGATTATAGAATCCGTGTAAATGAAAGTTGAATGAACGGTGGACAATTACTTTGTTTCCTGATAGTAAATTGATGTCTATTTTTTATATTTAATTTCTTCCTCTCATTGGATGTTTTTAATCTATGCAAAATTGAATTTATTCTCAACTTCCTATCAATCAAAGTTTGTTGTTGAATTATGTTTGAAAACCAATTAAGGTAGTGACTAGTAAGGCTTGCCATAATTTGGTATAAGAGCTTGTAGTTGAAAGTGAACAAAAGTGTGGAAAAA
This sequence comes from Sequoia sempervirens, assembly GCA_007258455.2. Classification (NCBI taxonomy): domain Eukaryota; kingdom Viridiplantae; phylum Streptophyta; class Pinopsida; order Cupressales; family Cupressaceae; genus Sequoia; species Sequoia sempervirens. The sequence continues at coordinate 96,353,735 of VDFB02179234.1, forward strand.
ATGCCTCCAAGAAGGATGGGTAGAGGTGGAGCCTGTGGAAGAGGCAGAAGAGGGCATGGTGATCAGTTGTTGCAACATCTGATAGAGAGGATGGATTACTTGGAAAGGGCGCAAAGAATAGGGACACCTGATGAGGATGCAATTGATAATGAAGAAGAAGAACAACAGAGAGAAGATGATGAGAGAGGACAAGGAGAGAAACAAGAAGGATTTGAGGAAAGACTCTCAGAATAGTCATGAATGTGGGTTCTAAGCCAAAGATAGTGGTGCCAACTTATGCTGGAAGCCTAAATGGTGAATATTTGATCGATTGGATCAATGACTTGGACAACTATTTTGATTATGAGGGTGTGCCAGAGGAAAGGAGAGTGAATTTTTCTTGCACCAGATTGAAGGGCCATGCTACCATGTGGTGGGAATTTGTCCAAACTGAGAGAAGAAGGAAGAATAAGGAGAAGATCAACTCTTGGGATTGAATGGTGGCTTTGTTGAAGGCCAAATTCCTTCCAAGTGCTTATCAAACTAATCTCTTTAAAAGATTGCAAAATTTGAAGTAGAAATATATGTTTGTGAAAGACTATACAGAGGAATTCTACAAGTTGGTAATCAGATCAAGACATGGTGAGGAAGATGTGGATAAAATAACTTGGTATGTGAATGGGCTCAAGTATGGTTTACAGGATGAAATAATCCTTTTTTCCTCTAGAATCCTAGAAGAGGCTTATCAACTTAATTTAAAGGCAGAGGAGAAGTTGCAGAGAAAGAAAAGTCAGCAAGAGAAGAAGAGAGGAAGAGGGTTTAGAGGAAGGGGATGACAAAAAAGTAGGGGGAAAGAACATCATCAAGGAGAGGAAGCTGGGAGTTCTAGTACAACAACAACTAATGATAGATGAGGTTTCCAAAATAAAGGGGGAAAATCATATGGTAGAGGTGGTTTTCAAGGTAGAGGTAGAGGGTTTGCAGGAAAGTGTTTTAAGTGCAACCAATATGGATACAAGAGTTGGGATTGTGTTGAGTCATCTCAAGGAGGGTAGTGAAAATTTGAGAGGAGTAATCAGATTGCACATGCTGATCAAGAAAGTGTGGGGTCACCAGTGTACCAAAAGATGAATCAAAATTAGGCGAGTCCTTATAGCTCAAGAGGATTTTGTTGAAGCCACAAAAATAAAGTCAAGAGCCAATTCAAAGGAGAGCATTGTTCAAAACCAAGTGTAAGTCACAAGGTAAATGTTGTAGACTCATTATAGATAGTGGTAGCACAAATAATATTGTTGCAACTGAGATGGTAGAAATGTTAAATCTAAAGAGGATTAAACACCCCTCTTTGTACAAGGTTTCTTGGTTACAAAAGGGTCATCAAATATTGGTTAGTGAGCAGGCCTATGTTGATTTTCAGATTGGAAGTTATAAAGATAGTGTTTTATGTGATGTAATGCCAATGGATGTGTGCCATGTTTTGCTTGGAAGACCATGGCAATTTGATAGGAAGGCAATGCATGATGGACAAAAGAATACATATACCATTGAAAAGGACGGAAATAAGCATACCTTATTGCCCATAAGAGAGAAATAAGAGGAAAACGACAACATTAGCAATAGTAAGGTAATGGTGGTAAGTGATAAAGAATTTCTTCATGTTTGAAAGAAGAGGAAGTAGGGTTTTCTTTGGTTCTTAAGCCTAGATGTGTAATGACTTCTACAAGACTTGATGATTTTCCTATTGAAGTACAAGATATTTTGAATGAGAATATGGATATTGTTGCATATGATCTTCCTAATGAATTGTCTTCTATGAGAAGCATTAACCATCATATGGATTTGATTCCAGGAGCTAGCCTTCCAAACAAGGCTGCCTATAGGTTAACACCTATGGAAAATGAAGAGATAAGGAAGCAAGTGGAGGACCTCTTGAAGAAGGGTTTGATAAGGGAAAGCTTAAGTCCTTGTGCTATTCCCACAGTACTTGTTCCAAAGAAAGGATGGGAATGGCATAAGTGTACTGATTCAAGGGCTATTAATAAGATCACTATAAGATATAGGTTTCCTATATCTAGAATTGAAGATCTAATGGATTGTTTGAGTGGCTCCATGTATTTTTCCAAGATAGATTTGAAAATTGGCTATCACCAAATAAGAATCCGACTGGAGGATGAATGGAAGACAACCGTTAAGACTAGTGATGGGTTGTATGAATGGCTAGTTATTCCTTTTGGATTGTCTAATGCCCCTAGTACTTTTATGAGACTAATGAATGAGGTTTTAAAACCATTTCTTGGTAAATTTGTGATTGTATATTTGGATGAAATTTTGGTGTTTAGTAGATCCAAAGAAGAGCATATAGAACATTTGAGGTAGGTTTTGACGAGGCTACAAGAAGAGAAGTTGCTGATCAATCTAAAAAAGTGTGTGTTTATGCAGACCAAACCAGTTTATATTTGGGCTTTGTGGTGTCGAAGGAGGGTTTGAAGATGGATAAATAAAAGGTACAAGCTATCCTTGATTGGCCAACACATAAAGGGGTAATGGAGGTAAGGAGCTTTCATGGGCTTGCAAGTTTCTATAGAAAATTTATTAGGGATTTTAGTCATGTGGTAGCACCTATTCTTGAAACTGTAAAGGGGAATAAGAGGCCATTTGTATGGACTAGGCAGGCTATAGATAGTTTTAAAATTTTGAAGCAAAAGGTGAGTGAGCAGCCCATTCTTGCTTTTCCTGATTTTGACAAGATGTTTCAAGTAGAATGTGATGCTAGTGGGTTGGCTATTGGGGCAGTCCTAAGTCAAGAAAGTAGACTAGTAGTGAGAAACTCAATGATGTAAAAAGGAAGTATTCTTCTTATGATTTTGAATTCTATTCTTTGGTTCAAGCTTTAAAAAAATGGAGACATTATTTGATATCTAAGGATTTCATTGTGTATATAGATAATCATGCTTTGCAGTTTATCAATAACCAACACAAGTTGAATCAAAGACATGCCAAGTGGGTTGAGTATCTTCAGAGTTTTAATTTTGTTTTGAAACATAAGAGTGGCCAAATGAATAAAGTTGTTGATGCTCTAAGTAGGAAGAATTTTTTGCTATGTGAAATACAAGATTACAGTGTGGGGTTTGAAGTTTTGAAGGAATTGTATGCAGAAGATGCAGATTTTAAGGAGGAATATGCAACTTGCCATGATACTATTTGTAGGAATAGAGAGCCTTGGATGGACTACATGATTCAAGAAGTTTTACTATTTAAGGGGAACAAGTTGTGTATCCCTAGAGGCTCCATGAGGGATAATTTGTTGAAGGAAAAGCATAGTGGTAGTCACACTCATTATTATTGGCCTAAGATGCATGCAGATGTGAGAAAGTATGTAGAAAAGTGCAGAATTTTTCAACATCTTAAGGGGAGAAGCCAAAATGTTTGGCTTTATCAGCCTTTTCCTATTCCAACTAGGCCTTGGGATTCAGTAAGTATGGATTTTGTGTTGGGTTTTCCTCGTACACAAGGGGGAAATGATTCAATTTTTGTTGTGGTAGATAGATTTTATAAAATGGTGCATTTCATACCATGTAAGAAAACTAGTGATGCCACTAACATTGCTAATTTGTTCTTTAAAGAAGTTGTGAGGTTGCATGAAATTCAAAGGAGTATAATTTCTAATAGGGATACAAAGTTTGTGGGTCATTTTTGGATGACACTATGGAAGAAATTGGGCACAAATCTGAATTTTAGTTCTACTTATCATCCACAGATGGATGGTCAGACTGAGGTTTTCAATAGAAGTCTTGGTAATTTGTTTAGATATCTTGTTGGCAATTCACCTAGTAGTTGGGATTTCATGTTGGCACAAGTTGAATTTGGATATAATGATTCTCCAAATAAAAGCATAGGTTTCAGTCCTTTCTATGTGGTGTATGGTATGCACCCAAGGAGTGTATTTGAACTTCGTGATCTTGTTGGGATGGAGAAGCGAAGTGCAGTTGGGGAGGATTTTTCTCAAGTCATTCATGATATTCAAGAGAAGGTGAAACAAAACATAGAAGACATCAATCTACAATACAAAAAGTATGTTGATCAAAAGAGGAGGTTCTTGAAATTTCAGGTTGTAGATCTTGTATTGGCTCATCTACGAAAGGAGAGATTTCCCACAAGAACACACAATAAACTTTAGATGAAGAAAATTGGTCCCTGCCAAGTTCTTAGGAAATTTTCTGCTAATTCATACAATATTTCCTTGCCTACAGATCTAAATATATCTCCCATTTTCAATGTAGCTGATTTATATCCTGATAAGGGGGATGTAGAAGAGGATGGAATTGAGGCCACAAACTCATCTTTGGACAATCAACCTACAACAATCTCTGCTCCACATCGAATATAATGCATTCTAGATAAGCAATTGTTGAAGAAGACCCGTAAGCATGAACATTTTTAGTATCTCGTCAAATGGAGCAATCATCCCATTGAAGATTCTTCTTGCTCACTGAGAATGAGATCAATAAACCGGGTCATTCAATTATAGAATTCATAAGCAGGAGCTCATGAATTCTTTCAACCCGGGAAGTCTGATGCAGGGGTATCTTGCTCTTGCAATTTTGGTTTTATTTCTTTTTGTTGAAATTTTGGTTTTTGTTGTGTTTTCCTTGTTGATAGTTGGTGGTGCAGTATTTTATGTAGTTTCTCATTTAATTCTTTCCATCATTGCTTTTGTAACCTCTTGTCGCCCGAGCGACAAAAAACTCATGTTCAAATCTCCTATCACCGTTAATTCTCCAAACCCGATAATGTTACTTTTCAGTTTGGATTTGAATCGAAAGTTTGGTAGTTTGGGGGGAAATTGGAAGTGGAGGTCGATGGTTCAAAAGGTGAATGCAAAAGGTCGCAATTGGTTGGGCAGTTGTGTTGGTCTACAGTTGGAAACCAATCGACTGTCATCCATTTATGATGAAGGATGACAATGGAGACGAGGTTAGGCAGTGAATGAGTAACCACCAAAATTAAGTGTAGAGGAGGTAGCTGGCGAAAACATTGAGTGTGTAAAGTTTATATTATCTATGGAAAGCCAATTGTTAAAGGTTGCATTTGTATTGATTATGGAATCTCTATAAATGAATGTTGAACGAATGTTGGACAATTATTTTGTTTCCTTACAGTAAATTGATGTCTATGTTTTATATTGAATTTCTTCTTGTCACTGGATGTGTTTAATCTATGCAAAATTGAATTTATTCTCAACTTCATGTCAATCAAAGTTTGTTGTTGAATTATGTTTGAGAACCGGTTAAGGTTGTGACCAGTAAGGCTTGTCATCAACTACTTTAGATTATAGGGGCCTATTCTTAGTCTTTGTCAGAAAATTTCTATTGGTTTATGGTCATTTGAGGTTGTTGGGAGGTTAGATTTTTCCTATAATAAAAAAATATAATAATAATTTATTTTTTATATTAATAATTTTTTCAAAGTTTTGTATCATAATGTTTCGAGAATTGAAAATATTATTGAAATATTAAGATGTAATATCATTTCATATTTAATTTTGTATTTAGTTTGAAGGGGTGTTTTCATACAAAAATATATTGGAAAATAGCATAATATTATGTAAAGTTGGAGGAGCTAAAGATTAGCTCAATACCCAAGACCACTTGCAAAAATAGTGAAAAACTTTCACAAGAGAGTATTCAAGAAATGAGTTTTCTTGATATTAAGATCTATCAAATATAATGATTCAAGGTATGTTAGAAAAGTGTATAATAACCTTTCTTATATAGACAAGGTTTGATGAAGTATCAAATGTAAAATGTAAAATTACTTATGTCATTATTAAAGGACATGAGTTATTATTAAATGACATGAGTAATTATTAAATGACATGAGTCATTATTAAATAACCTATGACTCTAGTATTAACTAAAAGATAAAAAACAAAATCTTATCTAAAAAACTTAAAGCTTCTAGAAATATTCTTAGGAATTAAGTGGACTTAACATGTAAAAATGACCCCACTATTAACTAGTTGGGAAAATTACCTATTTACACCAACACCACCCTTAAGTGAAACTTAGGGAGAATAAATTATAATGCAAATGATGTAAAGATAGGTCTCCACTATGAGGCCATATTAGGTACCCATGTACAAATCTAATCTCTCACAAATACATAAAATAAAAAAACCACATGGAAGAAAATCCCTCTCCAAAAGAGAGAAAATGTGCAATCAAGTAATGAAATATGGAGTACTTTATGATAAACCCCAATTAAAGAATCCATCACAAATATACATTAGAAATTCCCCCCATAAGAGGGAAATAAAGAGACTCTATAGCTTACCCATAATGAAGTAGCTCCAAAACCACTTATGAATGTCTGATGAAAAAAGAGAATCCAATGCCTACAAAAAACATGTCTCCCTTTGGGAAGAAATAAATCCAATGGTCAATGCTAAAGAAACCTCATCTCCATGAAGAATCAAGAGGGAAGAAGTATCAAGAATTATATCTCTAAAGATGAATCAATTGTCTCTAAAAGTGTCTCAACAAAATTAGGTGTGACCCTAATTAAGGAAGAAGATAGAATGTGGAAACTCAAGAGTAATATCCAAAAAAGATGTTTGATCAAAGAGGAGAGAGATCCCCTCAAAATGTCCTTCACATCTACAGAATAAAATGACAAACCAAATATAATGTACCTATCATGAAATCATTATGGAAAGAAAAATATAGAAAACAAAAAGAATTATGATATTGCTATTAGGATTCAGCTGTGTAGTTTTTCGAGTCAAATTCATTGACCCATGTTTCATGAGTAGTGGTTTACAAGAGCTCATTTCTCATGATAATGAATGGTCCAATTAGAACTCATTTCTTCTAGGTGATGCTCACAAAGGTTAAGAATTGAGCCTTCATGAAGGTCGCCCATGTCAATATTACTCCAATTCAAACATGCCTAAACATGGATTTTCGCCAAGGTTAAGCCCTCTTAGCTTACAACCCCATTTGTAAAACCTTCAAAAAATAATGTTTCTTATGAACAATAAATTTTAAAGACCCTTTAGCTCATTAGCTGATAAGTAGAAGTTATTTTTCACATGTCAAATTATGACATTCCTATTGTTGGAAGAATAAGGAGTTTTTCATTAATGCATTTGTTGGTAACATGAGCATGTTGGATAAGTATAAGTTGTACAGTATGCAATTCAGTGTTGTCATTGATGTCAACATTGTATTTTGGTATGAAGACCATTGTGCAAATCAGTTTGTATAGCTTGAGAATGTTTGAAGATGGTTATCAAGTGAAATTTTGCAAGAAGGTTTGATCCGATGAAGGCAATTGTTATGGAAATTGACTAAGTGTCAACACAGGTAATTTTGTGTACAAGACACCCAGTATTTGGGTCTGCATTGGTTTGCTATGTAAGATCATTCTCTATGCTTTTGATATAATTTTCTTGGTTGTTAGAAGAGATTATATCCAAAGTTTCATATTGATTTGGATTCTAGTGAAGAAGTTATGGGTGACAGAAGTTTGGTATGGCATAGAGATTTCTAGTATAGTATGCATGTTTTGGTGAATCTGTACTTCTTCATGGATTGGAATCTATCTTTGTGGATTTGTGGAGATTTTGACAAGTGTCAATAGTGCATATATTCTAGTTGGAATAGATTTTGGAGGTCAGTGTGTCTATTCTTAGGTGTATAGTTAGGAAATTTTAGTGTCAACCTAATGAGTTTTGTGTATTACGAAGTTTGAATAAGCCTTGATATTTTATGTGGGAGATACTTTGGGTCCATTCTAACTTATTTAAATTTTTTATGATTTTTTAATATTGGCACGAAGCATGTATTTGAATATGTCAAGCCAACAAGGCATATTTTGTATAATACATCTAATTAGGCCGACCTAATTGATGTCGTAGGAGTTTGTGGGTAAAGCGTATATATATGCAAGATCTTTTTCAATGTTTTGAGTAGTATGTATGTATGATGTATTTCATTTGATGTGAATTGTGTAAGCATAAGGTGAATGCAGAGTAGAGCTGAGCGTTAGTGCAGATGAGTATGAAGTGTGTGAATTCGGTATATTGAGCTTCAATGAAACTATATTCTAGCATTTGTAGATGCATTTGCAATGGTTCAAAGTCCCAGATGTGTGTCACAATCTCTTCTATCTTTTCTTATTTCAATGGCTAGTGAGTCCACTTAGACAATGAGTCCACTTGCAGTGAGTACTTTTGTAATATACTATGACTAGTTATAATATATTGTGAGCTAACCCTCACTATGGTTTTTCCCATTTTGGTTTTTCCACATAAAAATATGGTATTCATGTGTCATGTGGTGTTTATGATTGTTTTCATTCTTTCCTTGATTACTACAAATTGAATATGCTATGAGGATTGAATATTTTAAATGTTCAATTGGCTTAAAAGAATACTTATTCACCCCCCTCTTAGTATTTGGGGTGTTCAACAATTGGTATCAAAGCTTCATTCCTCAAAAGGAGCTTAACCACTTTGGGAAGATCTTGGAGGTTGAACACATGGTTTTCAAAAGACTAACTACTCCTCCAAAAGAGATTCTTATTGTTGGTTTTACAAAATAAGATTGCATTTTTGACATGAATGGAGAACTCAAAGTAGTTCTTGAAGATCTAGAAATAACTAAAGATGAAAACATAGATTTGAAAGAAAATGTCAAAGAAGCAGATGAATGTATCAAAAAATTGAGTGAGAAAATCAAGAAAATTAGAGAAAGACATAAGGAATTTAGTGAGCAGTTGAAGCAAGCAAATGAAACAATTACTGATCTAAAGGTGCAAGTTGAAGAAGGAAAAAGAATTGAAGAATATCTGAATGCAAAGGTGAAAAGAAAATACGAGGAATGCTCAAAGCTTGAACAATAAATTGAGAATATGAAATCAAACCTTGAGAAAGAAAAGAATCATGAAGATAAATTCAAGAAGAGTACAACTATTCTTGATGAAATGATTGCAAGTTAGAAAGCTTCTAAAGATAAAGAAGGTTTAAGGTTTGAAAAAGGTGAAAGTTCAAAAGTAGATCAGACACCAAAGAAGAACAATAAACAAAATAAGAGCAATGGCAAGAAGATCTAGAATCAAACGAATGAAGCCAAAAGACCACTAGTCAAAAAACCAAATGCATAAATGTACCAACATTTTAATGGTTTCTATTATTCTTGCAATAGATTTGGACATAAAGCTATGGAATGTAGAAGCAAAAATGAATCAAAATGCTACATATTTTCCTGGTTAGTGTTTTACATGTAAGAGATTCATTCATAAGGCTAATGAATGCAAAAGTCAAAGAATGAATGGCTATAACAATGGTAGAATGGTTGAATCTTTCAATGAATATTGTTTTACATGTAATGGATTTGGGAATAAAGCTCTTGAATGCAGATATAGATGTTGAAAAACAAGGTGAAGAAAGCTTGCAATATGAACTTAAATGTGTGAATGCAAATCTGAAATATGTAGATTAACCTTAGCCTTAGTGTGAAGAAAGAATGAGAGAGAGATAGAACAATATAACACATGCAACAACAGATTTACGTGGAGAAACCCTGAAGGGAAAAAACTCCACCACTGAAAGAGAGGCAAGTATATTACTGATAATCTTCAATATTACATGCAGCAATAGACTTCTCTTATCATTCCCTATAAATCCAGCAGCACCCTGTTACCCTGCAAAACTGAATTCTGATAACACTAGCTCAAGGCCCCAATTTATAGAGATTTGTGAGGATGAAAACCACCATGGTTTCACCAAACAATAGGCAACAATACCACCTAGAAAATGTTAGAGTAATAAGTTATTATGCTTAATTAATTATATCGCATTGATTAATTAATTAAGTCACTTATTCCTCTTTATTACTTAAGCTAAACTTAGGCACATTAATAATTAATTAATTATTAATTATTAAGTGTGCACACTAGGGTTTCATTTAGGGTTTCTTGATCTCCTTCATAAGGATTGATCTCTTTTGTAATCAATAGATTCTCTTAATGCATTTTTACTGAGAGGTTTACAGAGCATCTTTTTGGTTCTTCATATCTTTTGCATGTGACAGGTATCCATCTTGTATGCAGGTGATCTTGGATTCTAACATGGTATCAGAGCTCCAGATCTGCAGCTGCCTATTCGTGATCTAAAGATATGGCCTCTCTGTGAGTTTTAAGTGCAAGGGTTTCCACAGGCATCTTTTCTGCAAGATCTGGGGGTAGCCATTTTTTTGGGACACAATGGGCTCAAACGGATGTCGCCATCATGTTCGCAGCGTCCCAAAACCCTAGAAACGCCTGTCAAATCATCCATTTTGGTGCAGTTGATCCGGGAGGCAAAAAAAATTTGTCTGAGGGGCCGTACGGCCTCCCCAGCACGCAGATCGAGGCTCAAAAATAAAAAAATTAAAAAAGGTGGTTTTTTGGGATTCGGGTGGGCGCCTGCAGAGTAAAAGATTTTCGCCGCCCGGCAGCCACCGAGCGGCCATCGGGCGGCCACCGGCCCGCCACCGCCGCCGGGATCCTCCACTCCTCCACCACCAGCCTGCGCATAGCCCCCGCGGGCTCCTTTCGGCTCCACCCAGTCATATCGTGGACCAGAGGCTTAGATCTGCCCCCGGCCAGCCCCCTCCGCTCCGCACCGGTCGTATGGAGAACCGCGGCCTCCAGCTCCGCTCCAGCCCCTGGTCACCCATAGGACCAGGGGCTGAAATTTTTTTCGTTTCTACAGGGAGGAGATTTTTTCCGCCGACGGCCCCCAGGCCGTCAAATTTATGCTCATATTTTGCTGATGTCAGCATGGTGTCATCCGTACGGCCAACCCTCTTTGCCCCCTCCTACCCCTAGTTTCCCCTAAAAGAGCAGTTTTTTTCTTTTGGTCATAACTTGGGCATACGGTATCGAAAGCAGGCAAACGAGATATCGCCGGAAAGCTGGTTCCGAGAACTTTCCAGTAGTGCTGTTTATTATTCAGTATTTTACTATTTTCTTGTATTTATTTCTGTTTGAAGTCAGATGTACTTTTTATGCTTCCGAGTTCATAACTTTTTGCCACGATCTCTATTTTTTGCCTCGTTTGAAGCGTAGGAAAGGTATTGAGGAGCTCTAGGTTGTTGTCCATGCAATTTTTTTGTATCTATCCCAGGTTTATCACTTATTCCAGATTTGGCCCGATGGGTTGTTTGGCGATTACTTGGATGTTTTGGCAGTTGGGAGAGTGCATCTTGCATCTTTGCACTTCATTTTCAGTAATACATCATTCAATAATTGCTTACTGCTTCATAGATTCTAGAGTTGTTCCCGTTTGGAGTTTTCGAGTGTTCCGTGGCATCGGGTCTTTTGTTGCTTTATCATGATTCCTTGAGTCAATCAGTGACTCTCATCCAGTTTCAGTAGTATACAGAAGAATATTTCCTTGCTTTCCTATATCAAGTTCCAGTGTTACTCTACAGAGTTCTTCCAGTGCTTCTTTGCATCATGTTATCTCATTGTAAGGGGGGTTTTGTCCCACTGGGTTTTTCCTTCTCTTACTCATTCTTGCATTTGTAAATGGGTACCTGATCAGGCCTAGTTGCCAGGAACCATCTTTGTTTTCATGCATCTTATTCTAGTGTTTTAGCTTTTTCCTAAGTTCATCTTAAGGGGGGGTGTTAGAGTAATAAATTATTATGCTTAATTAATTATATCATATTGATTAATTAATTAAGTCACTTATTCCTCTTTATCACTTAAGCTAAACTTAGGCACATTAATAATTAATTAATTATTAATTATTAAGTGTGCACACTAGGGTTTCATTTAGGGTTTCTTGATCTCCTTCATAAGGATTGATCTCTTTTGTAATCAATAGATTCTCTTAATGCATTTTTACTGAGAGGTTTACAGAGCATCTTTTTAGTTTTTCATATCTTTTGCATGTGACAGGTATCCATCTTGCATGCAGGTGATCTTGGATTCTAACAGAAAAATCCATGCCTCCCTCCTTGAAATGGTCAAAAATACCAAAAATAGCCTCTTACAGATGCTCTTATAGCTGTCATAAGGCATCTTTTATGCATGGGTGCCTGGGGTCTAAAAATAGTATATTCTGTCATAGGGAATCTGTCATACTGTCATAGCATCTTATGACAACTTGCATGCATGTCATAGATGCTCTTACAACACCCTATTTTGACCCACAACCTTATTTTAGAAGATTCCAAGGTGGGACACCTAGCTAATTTGTCCTTTTCCATAAGGATAAACGGTAATGGTAACACTGCATTTACATAGTCTCTTTCACCACTGTTGGTCAAACAGTTTCACCTCTTATGGGTAAATGTATAAAACACTTTAGGAGGATAATAAAATAAAGGATTTACAAGGTTGATGACACCTAAATCCTAACATTCTCCCACTTGACATCATACATTGTAAATTACACCCATAGAGATACAATTACATAGAATTAAGTACAGTGATCAAGGCCCATGGCCTTTCTGCACCAAGAGAACTTTTCCGTGGTGACTGGCTTCATAAGAGAATCTGCAACATTATCCAAAGTGTCAACTTTTTCAATCAAGACTTGTCCATTCTCAACCATTTCTCGCACAAAGTGATACTGAACATCAACATGCTTAGTACGAGCATGATACATAGGATTTTTAGCCAAACATATGGCACTCTGACTATCACATCCGATCCTCACTATCCTGCAATCAAAACCAATACCATTACCAAGTATCTGTAACCAAACTGCCTCCTTAGAGGAATGTGTAGCAGCCATATACTCTGCTTCAGTGGTAGACAAAGCAACTGTAGGTTGTCTTTTACTCATCCAACTCACTGCTCCTCCAAACAAAGTAAACACATAGCCACTAGTGGACCTTCGACTATCCAAGTCACCTGCCCAATCTGCATCAACAAAACCCTGTATGTCCAATGACTTATCAACATTGTTAGTACCATGATAAACCAAATAGTAATCAGAAGTGCCTTGCAAATATCTGAATACCCTTTTGACAAAAGTCCAATGTTCTTTACAGGGTTAGACATAAACCTGCTTAGAACTCCCACTGCTTGGGCTATATCTGGTCTAGTACAAACCATTGCATACATTAAACTACCGATACACTAGCATAAGGAACTTTAGACATTTCATCAATATCATCATCCAATTTAGGACACATGTCTAAACTCAACTTAGTACCAATAGGAAATGGAATATTTACTGGTTTACAGTCCTGCATATTAAACCTTTGCAAAATAGTGTTAACATACTTGCTCTGACTTAACCAAAGCTTTCTGTGAATCCGATCCCTAATGATTTCCATCCCAAGAATATATTTAGCAGCCCCTAAATCTTTCATATCAAATGTGCCAGAAAGCTGAGTTTTAAGTTCCCTAATCATTGCCTTATTGTTACCAATGAACAACATATCATCCACATATAAGACAATAATCAGTATCTGATCATCAATAACTTTAAAGTAAACACAGTGATCCTCATCACTTCTAACCAAACCCATATTTAATGCAAATGCATCAAACTTCTGGTACCACATCCTAGGTGACTGTTTCAAACCATATAGAGACCTTTTTAACCTTCAAACCAAGTGTTCTTTTCCTTTCACAACAAAACCGTCAGGCTGTTGCATATAAATTTCTTCCTCTAGATCCCCATGCAAGAAAGCAGTTTTAACATCCATTTGTTCTATTTCTAAATCATAAGCAGCAACAATGGATAAAATGAATCTAATAGAGGTTAACTTAGCAACAGGAGAGAATATTTCACCAAAATCAACTCCCTCTCTCTGGGAGTAGCCCTTGGCCACTAATCTGGCCTTGTACCATTCCAACTTTCCGTCTGCACCAAACTTCTTTTTATATATCCACTTACAACCAATGGCCTTTCTTCCTTTGGGCAAACTAACAAGATCCCAGGTGTCACAGTTTTTCAAAGACATCATCTCATCATGCATGGCCTGCATCCAAGACTCACATTCTTCTAAAGAGAGAGCCTCCCTGAAAGATCTAGGTTCATCATCAGTACATAACAAAGCAAATTTACAATGAAAATTAGGTGGGCTATACCTGTCAACTGGATTTCGTTGTCTTGTGGATCTTCTCAAAGGTGGAGTAAGAGGTTCCTCCTCATGTTCATCCTCATTGTTTTCAACTTCTTCTGTTACAATGGATTCGTCAGAACTCTCTTCTTCTTCTCCATCTTCTTGTCCATCTCTCTGTTCTTCCACATGTGCATCTTCTTGCTTAGTTTCAAAATGCACTGTCTTTGACTTTTCCTTTGGTTGCACATCTTCAGAGTTAGCTCTAAATTCCCTGAAAATAACATCTCTAGAAAATATCATCTTTCGTGTTAATGGATTCCAAAGTTTATAACCTTTAACATTTTCACCATAACCTACAAAGATGCATTTCTGAGATTTGGGATCCAATTTAGATCGCTTCTCTTGAGGCACATGAAGAAAAGCCTCACAACCAAAGACCCTTAAATGGGAAACTGAAGGATTTTTACCCAACCACATTTCATAAGGAGTTTTATCAACAAGAGTTTTACAAGGAGATCTATTAATTAAATAACAAGCAGTACCAACAGCCTCTGCCCAAAAGCATTTGTCTAGCTTAGCACTACTTAACATGCTCCTAGCTCTTTCCATTAATGTACGGTTCATTCTTTCTGCTACCCCATTTTGTCGGGGTGTGTAAGGTGTAGTCTTTTGCCTAACAATTCCTACATGTTTGCAAAACTCATCAAATTCCTTAGAACAATATTCACCCCCATTGTCAGATCTCAATACTTTTATCTTATAATTGTTTTCTTTTCAACCAATGCCTTAAATTCCTTAAATTTGGTGAAAACTTCAGATTTTGAATGCATAAAATAAATCCAAGTATATCTTGAGTAATCATCAATGAAGGAAACATAATAACGAGATCTACCCAAAGAATCTGTATCCACTGGACCACAAACATCCGAATGAATAAGTTCTAACAATCCATTAGCTTTATTAGTTCCTTTAGGAAATGATGACCTGTTTTGTTTACCAAACACACAATCCTCACAAAAATCATTTTTACCAACAAAATAATCAGAAATACCATCTACTAGTTTCTTATCAAGTATGGTCCTAAGACCTTTTTCACCAATGTGACCCAATCTATGGTGCCACAACATACATGCATTTTCAGCACTAGTTACAAAAGAGGAGTTACAAAAAGTAGAGGCATGTAGCGTAAATAAATTCCCTGTCCGAGATCCTTTAGCAACCACCAAACTTCCCCTTACCATCCTGCAACCAGACTTGTCAAATGTCACATGCATCCCAGAATCATTCAACTTGGAAACTGAAATTAAACTTTTTGTAAGTCCTGGAATATGTAAAACATCATCAAGGGTTTTAACCCTCCCATCACTGAAACACAACTTTACCTTTCCTTTACCAATAACCTTTTGTGAGCTATTATCACCCATGAAGACCTCTCCTCCATCATATTCTTTGTATGTAGAAAACCACTCCTTATGAGGAGTCATATGGAAGGAAGCACCTGAATCAATAAGCCAAGCATCATTACAAACTGTGTTAGCTGAAATAATCAAAGCATCAGAATCACCA
Source organism: Sequoia sempervirens (assembly GCA_007258455.2). Taxonomy (NCBI): domain Eukaryota; kingdom Viridiplantae; phylum Streptophyta; class Pinopsida; order Cupressales; family Cupressaceae; genus Sequoia; species Sequoia sempervirens. The sequence continues at coordinate 96,369,352 of VDFB02179234.1, forward strand.
TTATCAGAGGACTTTTCCGTGGAGGAATTTGCATTCTTTTTCTTGTTTCTACATTCCTTCTTCACATGTCCCCGTTTACCACAGTTCCAACACTTCACTCTGCTCTTTCCAGGGGTCTTAGATTGTCCTTTAGACTTATCCTTCTTCTTATCCCCTTTAGGCTCTTTCTCCTTGGGCCTACCTCGCACATGCAAGGCATCTTGGGAGCCACTGCGCATGGTCTTTCTCCTCATCTCCTCTGAAAGAAGTATGGGAATAATAGTATCCAACTTAGGTTCTATACCACCACTTGTTATAGCAATAACAAAATTTTCCCAAGATTCTGGCAAAGAGCAAATCAATAAAATGCATTTATCCTCATCTTCTATTTTAACATCAATAGATGCAAGTTGACTTATAATCAAATTAAAAGCATTCAAATGTTCAGCAATAGATTCACCATCCTTCATCTTTAATGAATACAAACATCTTTTGAGATAGAACTTGTTAGACAAACTCTTAGTTTGGTAGATTTCACCTATCTTCCTCCAAAGCTTGTATGCTGTGTCTTCTGAAGAGACATTCAGGAGGACAAAATCTGTGAGACATAACCGAATAGTCCCTCAAGCCTTCTTGTCTAACTTATTCCAATCTTCATCTGACAAGGTTGAAGTAGATGGCTTCTTTTCAACTGAAACTGGTAACCACTGATCTCTTTCCTCAAGAAGGTCCTCCACTTTCAACTTCCACATCTCGTAACTAGTTCCATTGAACTTCTCAATATCTAGATGAGAGGTGGAGACCATGTTATGCAATCTTTCACAAATATGCAAAACCCACAACACAAAAGCTCCCACTGCAGCAAAAAACCTTCAACACTCTAAAAGGAAAGCATCCCTTCCTTAACAGAACTGTTATCTCTGATACCAAATGTTGAAAAACAAGGTGAAGAAAGCTTGCAATATGAACTTAAATGTGTGAATGAAAATCTAAAATATATAGATTAACCTTAGCCTTAGTGTGAAGAAAGAATGAGAGAGAGAGAGATAGAACAATATAACACATGCAACAACAGATTTACGTGGAGAAACCCCGAATGGAAAAAACTACACCACCAAAAGAGAGGCAAGTATATTACTGATAATCTTCAATATTACATGCAGCAATAGACTTCTCTTATCATTCCCTGTAAATCCAGCAGTACCCTGTTACCCTGCAAAACTGAATTCTGATAACACTAGCTCAAGGCCCCAATTTATAGAGATTTGTGAGGATGAAAACCACCATGGTTTCACCAAACAATAGGCAGCAATACCACCTAGAAAAACCCACGCCTCCCTCCTTGAAATGGTCAAAAATACCAAAAATAGCCTCTTACAGATGCTCTTACAGCTGTCATAAGGCATCTTTTATGCATGGGCGCCTGGGGTCTAAAAATAGCATATTCTGTCATAGGGAATCTGTCATACTGTCATAGCATCTTATGACAACTTGCATGCATGTCATAGATGCTCTTACAACACCCTATTTTGACCCACAACCTTATTTTAGAAGATTCCAAGGTGGGACACCTAGCTAATTTGTCCTTTTCCATAAGGATAAACGGTAACGGTAACACTGCATTTACATAGTCTCTTTCACCACTGTTGGTCAAAGAGTTTCACCTCTTATGGGTAAATGTACAAAACACTTAAGGAGGATAATAAAATAAAGGATTTACAAGGTTGATGACACCTAAATCCTAACAATAGAATGAATGGAAGTAGGATTGGCCAAAATAATGCCATATGCTACAATTGCTATAGGCCTAGACACATTTCTAAGTTTTGCAAAAGAAAAAATATGAAGAAGGATAATTAAATAAAGAAGAATGATCCAGTACAAAAGATTGATCCAACATAGACAAAGAAGGAGATGAATAATATTTGGAAAAACAAGGATCAATCAGAGGTTAGTGATGAGTCTCTACTAGCATCTGGTGTAGATGTTTCCCCTAGAAACTAAGTTGAAAGCTTTGACTTAGAGGGAGATTTAATAGAAAATATCTCATCCACTACCAAAGAGATGGTGTTAATGCTTCAGCATGTGGATATGACATGTGAATCAATGTGCTCAATCTATTGGAGAAGATCTCGGTAGAAAATATTGAGTAGCAAAAATTTATGGAGCATTTGAAGTTGACTGTGTAGATAGTTAGGGTTTTTACCATCTTTTCAATTTGAGTATTCAATGTGAAATTAGATTAAGTGGAAAAAATTTATAAGTGATTTCAAACATAATCAAATTCATTTGCAAACAAGCATTTGAGAAGAACAAAGTACTGGAGAAGCGAAGTGGAGTGATCAAAGTGATTGAGATCTAATGTGAGTGAAACCCTACCCAAAAAGCAAATCAAAAGGTATTTATGGTCTCTACTTGACATAGTTTTTTAGAAATTATTTTTAAAAAAATTGAATGGATACTCCAAGGGTTATTGAAGTCTTTGAATGACTTTGACCAAAGTGTAAGAAATATCTAGACAAATATGTGAAAGTCAACCTAGAGTTTTTGAGGGTCCTGTATGGTGTTTTGCATACTGAAAACATAAGGATCTATATTCACAAAAAAATGGAATAGTATGATCATTCGAAGCTTGGTGATGTGTGGGCGAAGGAGATCACCATTGACAATTTTTCACTAAATCCTGAATATTAGAATTTGGTAACAAAGAAGCTTGATGTTTGGTAAAATTTTTCCAAATTTTTCCATAATGATGTTTGGGTAATAATTGTACTAAGTCGTATTCATGAAAAAATTATGTGGAAAAATATACTCGACGTGATTACCAAGGAGGTGGTTAGGGCTATGATGGGTTTGTGTTCAACCAAACCAGTTTTGATACTTAAGTCTATGAAGAATGAGGTTGTAATGGAGTGAATTAGGGCAAAGTATGATAGAAGGGATTTGACAATAAAGGACATAAGAAACTCGGTAGTGAAGTAGGCTTCAATGGTGATAGGATATAAACTATACTTCTCTAACAAAGAGAATTTTGTATTTGTGACCACCATCAACACTGCATATGAGATGGTTGAGAAGGGTGAAAATGATTATTTTTGTGAACTATTGAGATTGCAGTTGATGGAAATTTTTCAAAAGACAAGAGAGTCCAGATACCCTTTCAAATATGGGACATTGATTATGTGTTCATTATTTTAATTCTTGAGATAACTACCCAGTACAAAGAGTGTTGTATGGTTACAAGGAATACCTGTATCACACTAGATTAGATACTTTTTGAGAGGAATGGAGATGCCAAGGAATAGGATGAGGCTCTTGTGGGATTCTTCATAGCATTCTTTAAGAGAATGTAGGAAAGGGATAGGATACCCAAGAAGATGGTGGAGAAATACAAAAATGATATCATATTCCTAGTCTCCAAGGATGAGTGCACTATACAAGCTATTGAGCCTACAACAGTATAGATATTAGAAATGGGATATGAAATTACTAAAGAAGATATTATGGGGACTACATAATTTATGCTAAGAAAAATGAGGGACACCTCTAAAGAAAGATATAAAACATATGAGGAGAAGCCCATGCAAGTGCACATGGATCAAAGATAATCATATATAAAGAAGACCATTGACAAGATGATTACATAGTTTGTGAAGGCTATGGGCCTCACTAAAGAATAATTGGAGAAGGAAAGTCCATGTCTGGCTCTCTGAGTGGATCATCAAGTGTTAGGAGATCTAGGTAAACAACTCCCACTCCTCTAGTTTCCCCCAATTCCTCTGAGACTAGGCCTACCTTAGGGGAGAAGATAAAAGAACCAGTAAATAATTTGGTGAAGTATAAGACCTCTTCAATTAAAAAATAAAAGAATCTTTGAAAGGAAAAGGCTACTCCGTCAACACAAAAAAATTTCCCTACGAGAAGGAGATTGAAGATAAAAGCTATAAGGGAGCAATAATTCGGTGTGAATGTGGACGATGAAGAGGAAGAAGAAGGACCACAATTGGTCCAGAAGAGGAAAGTTGAAGATTCACAAGGTGAAGCAAGTGCAAAGAAAGCACAAGAACATATATTGTGCATATAGATGAAGAGGAAGAAGTTGAAAAGGAAAAGAAAGCCTTTGTGATCCACATGAGAGAGAAGAAAGCAAAATCCAACAAGAAAAAGACATCGAAAGACAAGAAAAGGAAAAAGAAGAAGAACCTAATAAGGGAACATAGCCTATGAAATTAGATTCTTTATTTAATGGGATTTGTGTAGAATGAAATGTTAAAAGAGACCATTGCATTGTACACTGATGTTGATGAGGTGGACAAAGCTACCAATGTATAATAAATGGTAAAATACATTGTTGTTTTTGAAGTTAATATGAAAAATATTGAGAAACAATTGCTAAAAGATTTGAAGAATGTATTACTTGCCCAAAGACAAGAGGCTATAGAGGAAGACGATAACTTGAAATCCTATGCTTTAGAAAAGATCACTGCACATCTCTCTGAGGATAATAAAGCCACATTGGTTAAATTTTATAGCAAGGAGTTCTACAAGAAGCAAAAGGGTAACTGCCCTCATGATTAGAGATCATAATAATCTTGAGAGGCACAAGAAAGAGTCTATAGAGAAGGTTGCAGAGTTAGCATAGAGATTAGGGATGAATCTAGAGAGCACAAAATAAGTGCATTCTAATATACCTACTCCATATGTGAACATGGAAGTAGATGCACAACATGATGATGCTCAAAATGAGCATGAAAATGAAGAAGGAAATGTGAAAGATAATGTTCTTCTGGAAGTGGAAGAAATTGTAGATGAAAATTTTGAAGATGAGGAAAATGTTGAAGAATAAGAAGCTACTGGAGAAGACATTGCAAAGGAGGAAACTTCCACAGATCATCAAAACACCTCCTCTGATATATGGAACAAATACTGAGAACAATCAATTCCAACTAGAGATAATCACTCCTCTAGATAACAAAGAACAAGCTACCGATGAAGATGATGTAAAGAAGAGTAATGAACAAAAGGATGAGGATGCATCTAGAAATGAGGAGAAGAAGGAAATGGGGACACCAGTTAACACTAGTGAAAAGGAAAATGATTTGAAGGAGAAAGATATAGAGATCTTAAAGACTATTGGTGAATCCTTTGGTACCTCCAAAGACCTTATAGAATTTGCTAAGTATGTAGCTTTATTTCCAGCCTATACTGTCCGCCCAACTATTAGAAATTAGGATGCAATAGGGGCATGTGGAAATGGACAAGTTATCTCCTCTTCACAAGCTTCAACTAGGTGATGCTTTCCATGCATCTACCTAAAAAGAAATCATAGAGACACACTAGAAGAGTGGAGAAATGATAGATGAGGAAATAAAGGTCCTACATGAGGCCATACTTGGTGCTACCATTGAAAACTCTCTATTTGATATGTACAATTTGAAGTTTGTGCTTGATTATTTTAAAGAGTATGCTATTGGGTTTAAAGAAAATTTGAAAAAAGAATTAGACAAGAAGATGAATAAGAAGAGGTTGATGGAGATAACTGATAAGTATGCCTCCACACACAAAAAATTTCAAGATAATCTCAAGAGTGTAAAGGATTGCTTGGTAGAATCCAAAGCATTATTTTATTTTTGCTTGATATGGTTGAGCTCTACTAAGAGCATAAAAGATGAGATGGACTCCATTGAGTTCCAAATTAACAAGGCCTTTAGTGCCTATGATCCAACATAGGATTTAGATGGAAGCACAAGGATTTTTATAGAGAAATTTCATAAGCAATACTTCCAACTACAATTCTAGATAGAGAGAATCAAAATGAAGTTTGGTCATTTCATGGATTTAGTAAATGCAAAGTTCATAGTCATTTCAAATGCCCTGATGAGTGCTGATAAAGCTTTAAAGATAAATCTAGTACCTAGCACTCTAGATGATGGTGAAGAGCTCTTGATGGAGTTTGAGACACAAAGAAGAATGCTTGGACTTTCCAAGAAGAGTTGGGAGGAAGAGAAGCAAGAATGGCAAGCCCATCTTGGGAAGCTGCAAGGATCAAATTCTTCCTCCAATTGACAATATGTTTCTTTTTATTCATTTCAATTTATTATTCAACTTCTGTGTACATGTACAGATGGTATAAGACATTTTTCCTATACAATTTTTTGCTCTGGTAGCATTGGATAGAGTTCTTAGGGGGAGTCAGTCAATATTGCAACCTATATATGTATATATTTGTCAGGGCCCGAGATCCTGTATGTGAGAAGCACATATGTATGCACCCTTTTCCCTTGATGTCAAAGAGGGAGAATAATTTTGGAAATAGTTGAGACATGTTTCCATCAATGAAAATGGGGGAGATCGTTGGAAGAATAAGGAGTTTTTCATTGACGCATTTGTTGGAAAAATAGGCATGTTGGATAATTATAAGTTGTAGAGTATGCAATTTAGTGTTGTCATTGATGTCAACATTATATTCTGATATGAAGACCATTTTGTAGATAAGTTTTTATAGCTTGAAAATGTTTGAGGATGACTATCAAGTGTAATTTTGTAAGAAGGTTTGATCTAGTGAAGGCAGTTGTTATGGAAATTGGCTAAGTGTCAATATAGGTAATTATATGTACAAGACATCTGATATTTTGGTCTGTATTGGTCCACTATGTAAGATCTTGATCTATGCTTTTGATATAATTTTATTGGTTATAAGAAGAGCTTATATGTATAGTTTCATATTGATTTGGCTTCTGGTGAAGAAGTTATGGGTAACATAAGTTTGGTCTGGTAGTTACAAATGTTTTCAGTACATTATGCATGTTTTGGTGAATCCACACTTTTTTGAGGATTGGAATCTAGCTTTGCAGATTTGTGGAGATTTTGACAAGTGTCACTAGTGCTTATATTCTAAGTGGCATAGAGTTTGGAGGTCCGTGTGTCTATTATTGGGTGTACAACTGGTGAATTTTGTTATTAGGTCATTACCGATGTCGACCTAATGAGTTTTGTGTATTGTGGAGTTTGAATAAACCTTGATCCATAATGCGGGAGATATTTTGGGTTGACACCAACTTATTTCAAATTTTTATGAGTTTTAAATATTGGCACAAAGCATGTATGTGAGTATTTCAAGCCAACAAGGCATATTTTGTATAATGCATCCAATTAGGCCAACCTAATTGATGTTGTAGGGGTTTGTGGGTAAAGTGGATTATATGCAAGATATTTTTCAATGTTTTGAGTAGTATGTGTGTATGATGTGAGTTAATTGATGTGAATTGTATGAGTATAAGGTGAATGCAGAGTAGAGCAAAGTATTAGTGTAGATCAGTATGAAGTGTGTGAAGTCGGTATATTGAGCTTTGAAGGAATTTTATTCCAACACGTTGTAGATGCATTTGTAACAATTCAAGTCCTTGTTGTGTGCCACAATATCTTCTATATTTTCTTCTTTCAATGGGAAGTGAATCCATTATTAGGATAAGGTGACATTAACCTTGTAATTGTAGTGACAGAAAATGTAATCCTTTATATTTTCTCACCTTGTTTTCCTCCCCTTAATAAATGAAACATATTAAGCCTCTAATTGACCCAATTATGCATTTTAAAGCCTAATTAATCCCATTTTTTGAAAGGGGTTCACCCGAATTAAACAATTGCAAACATCAAATTATATATCTTGGAAAATGTGTGCCCTAGGTTTAAGGCCTAAGACCCATTCGCTCAAGGGCAAGTGGGTCCTCCTTAGACTTAGGAACCCATTTTTAAAATATTTTTTTGTCAATATTTTTATGATTCAAATTTAAGTTCCAATTGTTGGCCTTTGATGTTTAAGTATCGAGAAATTAGAAAATTACCTATAAATACAAGGTCTTTTTATCAATTCAAGTCTAAGGAAAACTATCTAGCAAGAAGGAAAATTTAATATGATCAAAGATTATTTTCAAGAGCAGATTTTTTAGTCAATTATTGCAGCAATCAAGTTCAAGAATATCATGTCAAAGTTATTTGCATTCATGCATATTTTTGGAGCTAACATTGTGATGTTGGTTTCAAGTTTTCAAGCATCAAATCAAGTGTCAAATCAAGCCATTTCATGGAAGATCCAATCCTTGGAGTGATGTGTTATACTTTAGTATTCTAAGGGCAGCCATTAAAGGATTTGGTGAGTTTCAACAAACTATTGTTTATTCATCACTCCTTTTTATCACTATTTCATTTCAAGTTTTAATTACCAAAATGGGGTTTGACCAAGGAAAACTCATATTCACAAAAAACAAATAATTTTTCTCCTCTTTGTGTTTTTGCAGATTTGCAGGTAAAGAAGGATTGAAGATTGATCAATAGTGTAATTTTGAAAATTTATCAAAGTTGTCAAGACATGGAATCTTGTAGAACTTATTTCCGGTTTTCCAATAGTGAGATCTGAAGAAATAAGGAGTGCAGATCCAAGAGTAGAGAACTGTGAAATTAGATTTTGGATCCTTGTAGCAGAACCCATTCGCCCTAGGGTGAATCTTTCCAAGGAGGACACTCAACAACTCTTGGTGACTAATACACATAAACTTACCCTTCTCAGATCTACCGAAAGTCTATTGTTTCTTATTGTGTTATGCTTTAAATTGATGTTTCAAGTTTCATACTGCATAATTGAGTTAATTTAGTATTTTTAGTTTTTCTTCCAAAAGTGCATTTTAGTCATATTTTACACTTTTCTATCATAAAGGAGAATAGCCAAGATCTCCAATAGGATTCACTCACCTAAGAGTTGAATGTCAATTCTACCTTTGGGGATCTCTTTTTCCTAATGAAAAAAGAAAGATATGTGCATCATATATTCAATCACTCCATTTTTACCTACCTATTTTTCTTTATTTCATTTTGGTGAACCTGATATTGTACATCTTAAATTCTTAAATTGGAGTTCATTCAAACCCTAGATCTAGGTTTTTCATTAG
>VDFB02179234.1:96378375-96537616 GCA_007258455.2 Sequoia sempervirens
ACTACAATTTGCTAGAGATGGGAATGTAACTAAATTCTTATATGAAGACATATTTACCAGGTATGGAGTACCTAGAGAAATTTTGATTGATCAAGTTCCCCAATTCACTTTAAAACTCATTAGTAAATTGGTTTAGGAATATGAAATAAGAAATAGAAAATCAACACCTTATCACCCCAATCCAATGGGTAGGTGGAGGTCACAAATAGAGAGATTGAGAATATCCTGACCAAAATAGTGCAAATTCATAGAAAATACTGGGCAGCCAGGTTACCTAAGGCAGTATGGGCCTATAAAACAACTTGGAAAACAATCATAGGCTTCACACCTTATGAATTGGTGTATGGTAAAACAATAATCCTACCAATTTAATTTGAATTCAAGACACTTAGAATAGTGGTTGAACTAGATATAGACTTGATAGTAGCATAGAAGGAGAGGTTACATAATCTAAATAGGCTAGATGAAATTAGAATGGAAGCCATGCATCACATAGAGATATTCAAAAACAAAGAACTAAATTTCATGATCAATTTATAAAGACTAAAGAATTCAATGTGGGTGACTGGGATTTATTATATGATTCTAGGTATAAAGATTATAAAGGAAATCTATAATCCAAATGGTTGGGACCATATGAAATACATCAAGTTTTTCGTAATGGAGCAGTCAAAACATAGACCATAGATGCAAATAGATTTTCACTATTGGTCAATGGCCACAAACTAAAAATTTACAAGATGCCAACACAAAAATATGATTTCCTTGTTTCTCTAATGCATCAATATGGCCCAAGCAGTGATCCTGATACAGACATACTACCACAAGTTGAGGACTTAGCAAAAAATAATACAAGTTCTCATAGTGACTCGATAGATAAGCTACACAACTCACCTCCTGAGGTCACTTAGGTATAATTCCTTATCCAACTTTACATGCACACTGCACATGTGACACAATGAATAATATTTTTTAAGTACACTCCATGATGCAGTAGGGACCTATAGCTTGATGAGTAAAATTTGCAACAATTTAGATAGGGACCTATTATTGAAGGTACCTGCAACACTCACCTATCAGAAAATTCAAAATTTATGCCAAATTAATTGCATATCATTCACATTCATTCCAATTTTTTTGCACATGTAGCCACAAGCCTATCATATCACTACATGTAACTTATCCACTCCATTCCACATCACCTATCTCAATTTTCATGCATTTGAAATATCACTTCACATTTCATGAACCATATGTTCCACTAACTTTAATTCCCATATGCCAACCTGTCATTTCCTCCATCACCTATTACAATTAACTAACATAAAATCAAAATAAAACTACGAACACTCTTACATAGCTTCACATGCATAGAGTTAAGTTCACCTCAAGTGCTAGGTACACATACTAATTTTCCATAATTAAAATAGATTGAAATTGCTTTCAATATCTCCTTGCAGTTAATTATACATGCTTTACATTTATTAATCTTGTTTCCATAATTGATAATAATTCCCTTCACCTAGTGAAGTACATTGAAGTGAGATCACTTCAAGGTTTTAGTTGGGGGGTATAGATAGCATATATTCCAAGGTTTTCAAAAAAATTCCACCAAAAGAAACAAAACAGAAAAAAACATAGAATCCCTTTTTTTCTCTCTTTTTTTCTTTCTACAACCTTCTTTTCGTCTGTTCCCCAATTCCAAGCTGATTCAAGCTGAAATAGAGGAAGAAGATATAGTAGTTGAGATTACAGTTGAGGAGTGCAAGTATATCAGACAAAAGGGATTGGTGAAATTGAAATTGTAGACTGAAATTTTGCTAAAATTTGTAGAGTTTGAGAAAAATAGAGTAAGTTACCATCATGGGAGGATATATCATTAGGAGGGAACCATCTAAACACCAAAAAATATTGGAAGAAAAATTATTCTTTCTTATTTTCACACAAGCAGGGTGGTTAGATTACTTCCTAAAATTAATAGAGTACAATGAAGATATGACAAGGTAGTTTGTAAAAACACTGCAACATGATGAAGCCACTATTCGAGGATTGAGGGTAGATGTTTCAAAGCTTGTAATTACAGAGTTATCCAGTCTACCAAGAAATGGAGCTGAATTCCCTATTAGGGAAAATGCAATAGCTATCAGGTACAAATTTAGGGAGCTTGGCAAAAACCTTGACTCAACATCCCAAGGTACCAAAAAGTTATCACTTCCATGGGTATGGACTTTTGTTGCCTCTTACATTGTTAAATATTTTACATATGATGGTAGGTAATCTCTTATATATACAATATATTTTAATATTTTAAGTCACCTTCATCATAACGAACTGGTTAATGTACCTAATTTCCTCTATAACCTATTAAAGAGAATGGGGTTTGAGTATCAAATAAAATAAATGATTCAACGTTGTCACATTATTGTTTGGTTACCCTATTAGTGAAAATAAATATTAGGGTTCAGTATCCACATGTTTCCTAGGAAATATTTTTGATCTATGAACATATTAGTAACATTCTTGAGGAACCAGTTGTCCTACAGAACTTGGAGTCACCTACTACATCATTAAGAGAAATTCCCCTTAGTTCACCTACTGCTTCACCTTCTCGCAATAGGAGAGAACTAGAGGAGTAGAGTCTAAGGTCGCGACCCACAACCTCTGAGTAGCCTACAATAGAATATGTCTAGGAAACCCTAGCTTCTTCTAAAATTCCAAAAACTAGAAGGAAGAGAGGTAGTTCTTCCTCTGCACTTTGAAAGGTGCAAAAAAAGGAGTCCACCTAGCCAAGGTGTTCACACTACCTAAAAATGAAAGGTATCATGAGAGACTGATTCAGAACGAAAAGATAGTGTTTTTGAAAATGTGCATGTCCCTATGAAAATAAAATGGTACATATCAACCACCTCTAAATCAGATTCAAAGGATATTTTAAATGCAAATAACACTAGGAAAAGAACCCCAACTAGCCCTGATAGTGAGGGTTGTGAGTACACTAGGGGTGGTGATGAACAATTTATGAGGAAATATGAGAATCTATTTATAGAGGAAATAAATGTAAGGAATGAATTACAAGAAGAACTAGAAAGGATTAAATAATTAGAATAATTGGTGAAGACTTATGAACAAAGAGACAAGGAAAGAGATTTGAAGATTCAAGAGTTGGAGGAGAAATTGCATACTTATTGGTATGATTCTAAATTGGACATGTTTTCACAACTTGTAATGGTAAAGGCAGGAACCAAAGATCTCACAGCTAAGAATAAAAGACTTGTTATTGTAAAAACCCCAACCTATCATACAACCATGTCTCTAAGTTATCAACTATGGAAAGCCACTCAAGAATTCTCCCAGTAGAAAGAAAAATAGGAGAAGGAAAAGGAAATAATGGTTTTGAGAGCATACCAGAGTACTAGAGAGTAAAGAAATTCAATTGAAAAAGTTAATAGTCAAGATTGAGGAAGTAGCATATAAGGCTACTCAGATTATAAGGTGAAAACCTCCTTCTAGGACATATGCTTTATTCTTACAGGAAAAATTATTGAGCTATTAGTTTAGTAAATTGATTAGTAATTTTCTAGTTGCAATGAGTAGGACGTTTGATTTTATAAATGTTTTTGTTGACGCCACACTTGATGAACAAGACTAACTATTTAAATTTTAATTACATAATTATGTTGTGCTAGATGATATAGTGGAACCCATTAATGGCTGTGGGTGATTTACAAATTAGTACACTAGAATCATACTTCAAGAATGAAAGGAATAGGGGTGAGATTATGCAAGAATTTGTTGAGAGAGAGAAATCAATTGCTCTCCCAATATAGAAAGGAATCCAAAAACCCCTATGTAATAATAGAGGAGTGGACAAAAATTTTGTAGTACAAAATTGTGGGTAGAAAAATCATGAATTTGAGGATTAGGGACTATGAAATAATGTAGATACTGACTATAGGACTCATCCATCATTGTTACCCATTTGTGTAAGAAAGGTGGGATAGTTTAGCCCCTAAGTTGCAAAGAAATGAGCCCCACTATGTTTATAATTTCAAATACATGCTTGAGAGAGAACGTAGGTACATGGATGTTGCCAAAGAAAGAGGACTTAAATGGGCACCTCTCACCTTTCAGCCACCAATGCTTCTCTACCTAGTGCCACATTGGACAAGGAAAAGAATTAGGAATGCGAGGAAGCTGAGGTTATCAGAATGGTAGACTTACATGCTATGGAGGCTTTTATTTGAAATAGATCAAAGGAGTGGATGTTGTCACAAATCTCAGGGAGATCACTCTGCATTACAACCTCCAACCCTAGTTTATTTTCTTGAGGACAAGAAAATGGGTAGTTGGGGGAATGACGAGTCTAGTTATTAGTTAGTTTTCTGATATTTTTAAGCATACTCATAGAAATTTCTAGACACTTATTTCATACATATTCCTAAACTCACTATCTTTTATGCTCATTATGTAAACCTAAACCCAATTTGAAGTATATGAAAATATGATTATAATGTGATAGTTATTGTATAATTAATGTGTGAATATGTATGAATTACAATCAATAAATGTGCTTAAGCTATGGTTATTAGTGTTGTGTAAATGTTGTATGAAATAACTCTTTGTACCCAAACAACTAGGAGGTGCAACCCATAGCCAGAGGAGTTTCATGATAGTGATGCAGTGGAGGTTCCAGAATAAGCTGAGTGTAGCGATTACAAAAATGGAGGCACGTATTGAGGATGATTGTGAATCATTACAACATTTAATAAAGAAGTTGAAGGAGAAGAAATCTATTACATTTGGAAGTCTAATGTGACTATTTCAATAGTCCACATTCCAGTTCTTGTTGCAACAGTCATAGTTCTATTTGGACTCTTCTACCTTTTTCAGTTATAGTTTAGTTGCTCAAACTTTATCACACTCAGTTATGTAGGGAGTGGTGATTTATGATTTCAGTTTAGAGTCCTTATTTTAATAAACTCCCCTGTGCCTATATGTATGGTTTGGTGGTCAAGGTGTTAGTTGGTTGATTGTTCAGTGGGAGATATAGCAATAAGATACTTTCAATTAAGTTCTTGTTTTTACAGATACAATGTTCATGATCTTATGAATAAGATATTTCAGTAGAATCTTATCCGATTGTGATCTTCTGAGTTATGCAATAAATGGTTTTAGTTATTGTCATGATTGCATTAAATTGAGGAACTAGATTTGAATTAAACCTGTAGAGACATTCACTTGAGCAAGGGCCACTCAAGGTAACTGTTCCCCACTTTATTTTTTGTACATTTATTTCTGTTGTAGTAGTTACTCCATGAATGAATGTTATCTTAATTGGATTCCTTATGTTACAATTATGAATGAATTCATGAAAAAATATTGTCTTACATTCATGTTTTAATTTTCTTCAATTTTTTGTACTCTGGAGTGTATGTTTAATTAACAAGATTGGCTAAATATAGTATTTATTTCTTGACAGTGAACTAGTCACAATCTTTCACTATAGGTACCTATAGTAATAGTGCCAGCATTACTTCTTTTATTGTTGTGCAGTTTTTAATTTTTTCAGCATGTGTAAACACCTATTCTAGGATGATATAGGCATTCTTGAGTCTCTAGAAGCACATACAATCCCAACATCATCACAAGCTTACATTATCCTTGGTTGATAATTTAATGAAGGTATTTTCAATGGTTTAGTGGATTGTTTTGCTAGGTTCCCCTTTGAATTGTGTGTTTGACACCAAGTCTACTGGATATTAGTAGGGACTCTACACCATTGTTGGGGAGTTGAATCAAATTTTGATTTTGGAAGCATTTTAAAGACCTCATTCAAATAAACTACTATATTTTTAGAATTGTATTGATTGATTGAATCAAAATCTATTTTGAATAGAAGATTAGCAACTTTGTGGTGATTATAGCAGAAAAAATAAAGAAACTTGGATAGAGAAAGGCAATCTAATTAGTGACAAAGATGTCATGGAATTTTGAAAAGAAAAAAGGGATAAGATACCACATGGAAAGCTAAAGATACATGTAAGTCTCATAGACCAAAATTAGTTGGCACTACTAGTAGAAATGATACTTTTATTAATTTAAGAGATCACAACACTCGTGATGATTTTGCTAATAATAATGTGAGAACTACAAGAGAAACAAAAAGTATTAGGTCAAATAGGAGAAATAATGAACTTATAGGAAGACAAGATAGAATTTATGGATGCATTTTAGAGGACCATATTTCATGCTTATGTGCACCTTCTCTTGATGTATCATATGTTGAACACCTGGGATATTGTGAGAGGGGATGAATCAATATTCTTTTAAACCTTTCAAACATTTAAAAATCCAATCCACATAGAATATTGAATTGTAGTAAATGAAAGAAAGCATGAAACATCCAACAACTTCACATAACACATGAAAACCAAGATTTTTATGTGGAAACCCCAAAATGGGAAAAACCACGGTGAGGATTAGCTCATAATCAGGGATAACTTTAAGAACCCCCCTTGAAAAAGGTGTAAAATCTTTGTGAATCTTGTATACTTCCCAAAAAAAAATTAATTTTATTGGAATTTTTTTTTATTTTTTGGGAAAAAAAATTCTCAATTGGCGAATCATTTGTAATCGCTAGAAGTCTATGGAAAATCTTGGCGAATTGCAATTTTTTTGAAACCAATAAAATATTTTCATTGGCGATTAAAACCTATTTTGAAACCAATAAAATATTTCCATTGGCGAATTAAACATGTTTTCAAACCAACAAAATATTTTTATTGGCGAATTAACCCTGTACTCAAACAAATAAAATTTTTTTGTAGGTGATTAAAAAATATTTTCATTGACAAATTAAACCTATTTTTAAGTGAATAAAAAAAATTGGTGAATTAAACATAATCTCAAACCAATAAAAAAAATTCATTGGTGAAATAAACTGGTATGCCAATAAAAAATCATAGCGTGGGGGGGGGGAATATCAAATGCTACATATTGTTTTATTCTGGTACAAATTTTCCACACATCCAAATTCCTTCATAAAGTGTCTGGAATGGGGACAAGTGTCAACATATTTATTATGTCTGAAGCTAGATGTCAGTGCAAATCAATATAACCCACGACCGTTCGATAAATTTTTGATGGATGGTTCTAGTTGCATTTCAGAAGCAAATGTCTGAAGCACTATACTTGTAAATTCAAACCTCCAGAATAACACTAGAACTGTTAGATTTCCAAAAACCAATGGTTGAAATTTTATTAGTTATTAAATCACTTAAAGTCATGACACCCAAATTAATATTTTATTGTTGATTGGCTACCGGTAGTTGAAGGTCACTTAAGTTATGAATTAAGCCTTTGGAGTCATCGTGGTGACTGACCCCTCAACCTAGGTGATTATTGGTTCCGTGGAGTATCAAAGACTTTAATATCTCCTAAGTCAGGTGACAAATATTTTTTCATGAAAATCAACGATTGAGATTGGCAATTAACGATCGGGTGGCTCCCGCGCACCTGCACTGTTGAGAAGGTGATGTCATCAATTTTTTGTGGTAATGCGGGATTGTGAAATTTTTCCTCGGTGGGATCGAGCTTCAGCTCATGGCTAATGGTCTAAAAGGAATCATTAGTCACTGCTAAGTTCATAAAAGATCAATGGTTATTGCAAGGTGGATGACTGTAGTTGCATTCTAGAACCGTTAGATTTTAAAATATTAATGGTTAACATTTTATTATTTTTTAAATCACTTAAAGTAATGACTCAATTTTTTCAAAATAATATTGTCACCTCAAGTGGTGAATTAAATGTTCAAGTTTTGAGTATTTTATGCCATTGTCTTCGTTCTAACTTCTATATATACTTCACCAACTTGATGTTCTTCATATCATTTACAATATATTTGGCTTTACTTTCTTTCTTCTCTATTCTCAACTTATCTATGATATTATGGAGTCTTCATAGTACATCATGCTACCCAAATGTTTTTGGGAGAAAAGAAGCAATGATGCCTACGATAGATGAAAGTTGGGTATGGTTTTTACTATTCCTTGTGTGCAGGTTGAGGATGCTATAAGAATAATTGTGGGTAGGGAATGGCTTCAAAACAACCCCCGTACTCTATTTTTTGAGGTAGCTAATGCTTTCTTGTGCAATTTCATGGAAATTTTGCTAGATAAAGATTTGGTGAAGATGCTGGAAATATGCTATTTGTAGCCTTTCATTTACTCTATTTCTTTGTTGGAGTTGGCACTTGAGCTTTACAATTTTGAAATTGGGTTAAATCCTGTTGATGGAATCTTCCCAAAACTTGAACTAGTTGCTTCTATAGCGCAACCTCTTGTCATGGTTAATATGAGGTGTGGTTTGCTGTGTGATACGACCAATGGATCATTGTAGAGTCTGAAGTTTTGGAGGAAGGATTTGGGTGATTCCCTTTTCTTCTATGTTACTTTGTTCAATTCAATTCATGTCCTACTCAAACACTCGGTTGATGAAAACTTTTAGTAATGAATTGTGTCTATATTTTATTGTACATCTCTTGTATTCTATATTTTATGACTGGTTTTTTTGTCATGATTAGTGGCTTTTTGGTCAGGCTAGCTATGTACATCATGGCTACTAAAATTAAAATACTTTTCGTGGCTCAATTCTTATAAATCCTTTTTTCTTTGTTTAATATAAAAATTTGGCTTTTAATTCTAGAAAGATATTTATATTTTTATCAATTTCCACATATCCACCAGATAGTCTTTCATTGAAGAAAATGTGGTTGCAGTATTGTGGATTAATGCCATATGTACCTAGGAAATCTTTAAAAGATTCAAAATTAGGCTGCTCTTCTAATCTGAAGTGAGTGAAATGATTGATTTGATAACTTGATACTAAAAATGATAGAAAGTATGGCACGTGGTACGTGCTTTCTTTTTATCAATTTTTGTCTTTTTTATTGATTTTCACATATCTTTCGGATTGTCTTTTTTCAAAGAAAGTGTGATTGTATTGCCGTGGATTAATTCCATATGTACATCCAAAGTGATTGATTGGATAGATTGTTATTTGAAACTACACGATGTACTATAGATGATGATGTCATTAATCTAGTGATCAATTAAAACAAGATTTGTAATGATTTTATATCATTTGAGTGGTGATTTTGATAGCTTGTTAGCTTGAGGGATAGTTTACATGAACCAAACATCAATCAAAATAAACATTGTAAATGTAAGACTTAAGTTACACGATTAAGTTTGTTTTTTTGGTTTGCATGATTATCATTATACCCAAACTGACATAACTCATGAGTAAACAAGGATCAGGCTGGTAGTGGTACTAGTGGCCCATAAATAGGGATAGTGAGCACAACTGAAATCATTCGTAGAAGGCTAAATTCTTTACTATTGAGTGCAATATTTTGAATTGTCATAAGGGTTTTCATTTTACAAGGTTAATAAGGAAGAAGATGATGTGTTATTATTGGAGATACTCTAAATTCTCTTGCCTCTAGTTATGTAGTTACAAAGGAAAATAAATTTTTCCTTCAAGTTTAGAATAGGTGGTATTGGAAAGAAGTTGATCTGGTTCACCTGACTTCTGAGATAGGTTTTGAACCAGGATGAGGAGCTTTGATGGAGATAAGTGATTTCGTAGAGAGTACACCCACATAATTATTTTATTCTTGTTTGTATTCAAAGCCAACAACTTCTCATACTCCATTTTGACAGAGGCCCTCAAAGAGGAATTGTGGACTTTTAGACTCATTGTGTGCTATCCAAATGCATGGAAGCGACATGCAAAAGGTGGTAGTAGATTTACTACCCCTCATCTTTTGCATTACTCTAGTTCTCAAATAGGATAGGTATATTTTGTATCTTCCCAACTTCTGTTTCCCCAACATGGTAGGAAAGCCTTATGGATTTTCAAAGTCATTTGTTTAATAATATGGTCTAGATCCCATAGCTACCACTACCAGATTGGAGTCAATTGTGTCATTTTGGGTTGTTCTGGTGCATCATATTGAGCATATTATAAACGTAGAACCATATTTGAGATACCAGGATCCAAACCATGGTCAGCAAGCCTCATGGTTTGACATTATGGTTTGTATTGTCACCAGCAACAAAAACAACCAACAACCCAATAGCTTGGAATCAATTGTTTCTAATGTAAAGTGACATGTGTCATTTATACAAAACAAGAGCTTGTATGCTCTACTCATCTTTAAAAAGATATGTAATAGTGTAACATCGTAATTCAATGGTAATAAAATAAATGATTGTGTTATTCTTTAGTATTCATTTATAGTAAAGAATTATTTTATGTTTACAGTGTCTATTCAAATGATACAAGTAATGTAAATGGAATAAAATAATGGAATGAAACATTGAAATATTTAATAAACTTAGAAAAATTATTATTTTTTATTTAAGAGATTAAGTATTATCTATTTATGAAATATTTACATGAAAATTTAAAACATAAAGCAATACAAATGAAAAAAGAAAGTTGCCATTGAATTGACAAAAAACACGAAAACAACTAAAAGTTGTCACTCTTGCTAGAGTTTGCTGAAATTTTGTTGATTTTTGATTTGTCATTGACTTGCTCCCTTGGTTCCCGATATCATTAATCATTTTCTTAAGTCCTTTGCAATGTTAAGTTACTAGCTCCTTGGCCTTGATGTCAATCAATGTCTTGCTTTTAAAGGGATTCCACGAGTCTGCAAGATACTTCAAGTAGATCTATATGTGACTGACGGAACCATGGAATGAACACGTGGAATCATCTCGATGACTCCATTAGGATTGTGTATCCTAGTGTCACTAAAGTTTGAAACTACTTTAAAACACATGTTTATTGTTTATATTATAAATTACTCAATTTTTCGATGAACATTTGATGGACAGTTGTAGTTGCATTCAAGAATGAAATGCATAGAGCTCCCGACTTGCAAAATCAAACCTCTAGAATCACCCTATAACCATTAGATTTACAAAGATCAATAGTTGAGAATTTTTTTGAGATTTTTTTTATAAGTGTCATTACATAAATGTAATGTAATAATTGTGTAGTCCAAAAGAAACATGTTGGCATTTCATTCACTTTAATATTCAAAAAAATAAATGAAATTTCTACTGCTAAGTTATTTTATTTTAAAGTGAGAGTCGTACATAGGGAGATTTTAGATTGCTCATTGAAATGCACCAAGGAGATTATAGGTTCCAACAAAGCTAGTCCATGCCTGTCAGTATTAATCTTTTCAAGAATTAAAATCTTGGTAAGTGAAAGACAAAATTCCTATGGCTATGTTTCATCATTTCTTAAAATCTTATTTTGTCAAAATTTGAAGTTTGGGTTTAGGGTTGAGAGACTTAAGAAAATTTAAGGAGGACTAAGAGGGAATTCACAATTTCATATTGTACAAGCATGTCTACTACCACTAGCAGAGCAAAATTGGATAAAAAAATACATTATGTTGGATTGCTTAAAACCCAAAGTTTCAATGATCAATACCATTATATTTATGATCCTAAAATCTATGGTAGGCTTACCTCAAAGCTTATATTTTCATCTGAGAATAAGGCTACAAACCAAATGCAAAATAATAGTTCTAGTGCATCGTGGGTAAGTGGATTAGGGTGCATGATGTTACATGATGTTTCCCTTGCCTATAATTTATCATCGTATGTGCTTGCAATTATGATGATAACAAAAGAGTAATTGTTAATAAAGATAGAAATGAAAAATTATTATCCATTAATGTAGAAGAACTTGGAAAAGTGTTGGGGTTTAAAACCAAAGAATTTGGAAATGTCCACATTGACCTAGAAAATCTTGCTAGTGATTATGAAGCAGTGGATGAAAGGGAGAAAAATTCTTTCCTAAATAAAATAGTTCAGGATACCAAAGAAGTTTATAAAGATTTGAAAGGTAATCATAAGCCTCCTTATGATTTTGATATTTTTAGACCATGGGTACAGGATACTATTTCTATGCTAGCATTTTTCCTTGGATTGGATAGAAATTGGGAAGTGGGTGCAAACCTCCTCAAAATGGTATATAATATCCATTATGTTGTTCCACCTCAACCTGTCAAATATAAATTTATTAAGAAAATTGTAGAATCCATGCATGAACAATTTTTAATGATTAAAGGAGGTCCACACTCAAAGTCCACTAAGACATTCAAGTTCACAACCTACTTGTGCTATTTTTTTCTATTCAAATTTAGTGGAATGTTTCAGACCAACAAGCTTTAGATTCAACCCTATATGAATGTTGAGGAAAAGAAAATGGCTCCAATATATGATTGGACCACTAAGATAAGGATGCATGATTCTCGAAGGAACTATAATATTTTTTTAGGTTACTTTTTGGCTCCATTGCATCAAGCAATTACAAATAGTCCAATTCCTAGATTGCCTATGTCATGTAGAAATTGCATTCAACTCATAAAAGAAATAGAATTGGCTGATTGGTACTTAATGGAAGAATATATTGTGCTAATATTTTATGGATTAGGAGTAGAGCCATACAAACTTCCAATACATGTGACAAAAATTCTTTTTACATTAGAATATTAAGGAAAATGCAAAGTATTGATGAACTACACTTTGTCAGTCAGCATAAGAAGACCTTATTTATTTCTTTACCTTTTTCATGTGGAGGGTTCACATTTGAGAGAAGCATTTAGTGTGGCACATGATCTTTTGATTTTTTTTAATTTTGATGTTGTCTGTCACTAGTAGTATGATCCATGGGACACCATTAAATCAATGATTATGGCCAATAGGAATGCTACAAGTAGAATTCAACATCAAAGTAAACCCTTGCTTGAAAACTTGAGAAACAAGGATTCTTGGGATGAGGTCAAAATAGCAATGGAGAAAAGTGCTACTAAGAAATGTATTTCTTTTGAACAATTGTTAGCAAAAATTATGGCATTGCATCAAAATACAAGAGAATAGAACCAAATCAAGAGGTACAACAATTTTTATGAAAAAAGTGATAAACCATCTAGTAGAGTAAAAATGCTAGATTCTCTAGATAAGGAAGTTACAAATAAAAATTGGACACGATAAAAAATTACTCCCTTTTGGTCTATGAGGAAGGGGCTAGGTGAACCAAGAACTCTTGCAGACTTTGGAGATAACGAAGTGTAAGAGAGGGGTACCAACCACGTCAAGGCTCCAAGTCATGGAGAGATGAGAGTGGAGGGTTGCCCTAACTTACCTCACTCTAAAGGGTGTTTTGGCATGAGGATTGAGAATAATTGAACTATGAAGTACTTATGTCACTCTACAAACCTAAAATTCTATTTGGGGCTAGATAAGCAAGTTTCTGGAGTCTGAATTGCACCTCAAATAACTCTTTTTCCTGAGGATGGTAATGTGGGTCTAGGATGAAAACGCGACGCATTGGCATCTGTACATACAAAAAATGCAAAGTACAGTAAGAAAACTACCAAAAACCTACTGACAGCCTAGCTAGTTGATTTTAATGAAAAGAACAAAATGATAAGGTACAAAAAGTAAATGCGGAGATGGTAAAGTGAGTAAATGAAACCTAGGGTGACAAATATTATCTCACTGAAACTCTAGTTCACCAGCAAGCTCCACACACATGTTCACCTACACAAAAACAAGAAGGAGAAAATTGTTGGGGATGTATAGGGGTCTGCCTTAGTCAAACCCCCACTTTGGTGTTTCAACCTCCACAGACAACCAAAAAGCAACAAAGTAAAAAATATGATAAAGGAGATTGAAAGAAGTACATTGAACACTACAAAAGATAAAGTTACTCTATCAAATCACAAAGGAGGAATGTGAAATGGTACCACCTCCACCCAAAGGAACTCAAGGCCAATGAAAGGAGAATGCAAGAAACAAACTTGGAAAAGTCACCACAACCACAATGGTGATGAAGGGAGGTCTCGCAAGACTCCAAGCTCACAACTTTTGTTGTAGAGTAACACATGCAAAGTGAAGTTGATGCATTGTCTAGCTACTGCAATGCTCAAATGGACTGGTGTAGATGGAAGTGTGAAAAGATGAAGTGAAAAAGGCTTGATAATGTGAAGAAGTGAAGTGATGTGTGAAGTGAATGCTCTTGAAGGTGGGATGAGAAGGAATAATCCATTTTTGGGTCGGTCGATCGACAGAGGGACATTACCATTCATCCCCAAAGAGAAGTGTAACGTCTTTGCCAACTTGAGTTGTGAGAATCCGTCAGGGATGGCAACACACCATGCAGATGTCCACACACTGTGCTCGTGTCCCCAACAAATATTCTCTCACTGATACACAAGACAAACACTAACTGGATGGAAGACAGGTGGGTGATGTGAAATTTTTCCTTCAGGTTTGATTTTCTAAGGTGAGGGTATGGAAAAGGGAATTTGCACAAGGGGTGAAAATTCACTCCTATACATTTTCCCCCACTTTAGCCAGCATGATTATCAATGAGTGTTTGATAAAGTAGATTGAAGAGTTAGAGATGTATACCTGAACTGTTGAGGAAGCAGACTAGAATCTGGTGATCTCAAAAGCATAGGGCAGTCAAAGAACTCCACAGGTACTCTCTCCTAAGGAGTTTTGAACAAAAGGACTCCATAGCCTTGTAGAACTATGAAGTTGCACAAAGTACACCGAAGAACCATAGAACAATGATGTAAAAATCTTGTAGGATGTAAGTTCCTTATAGGGCCGAAGACGTGCAAGAAGGAATTCCCCCAAGTACTCTCTCATGAAGGAAGCCCAGTGTAGAGGGACTCCATAGATTCAGACTAGCAAGCGGCTTCACAAGCGCACCTACAAATCAACATGTTAATCCACAAATAAAACATGATAGAAAACAAAAAGTATCCACACAGGAAAACAATCATATAGTCATGTAGATAGTATATCAAATTGAAAGAATTTCAAAGGAGTCCCTCAGGAACCCTTCAAAAGAGGAGGGGGCCACTCAAGGGATGCACTATTTGAAAGTGAGATAATGTTTTTTTGCAAAATCACTTCATCATCAAGGAATCCTTTCGAACGATGTTCACTTCATCAAGGAATTCAAAAGGAAGAAAATACCCTCTTGTGAGGGGGAGGTTGAGGCTCCTCCCATAGGAAAATTTTCTCCCACCTCGGAGGAAATTTCTTCAAGTTCTTTCTTTGTGAACCTATGATGAAGGAAACATGTTCCATTAGGGGTCCAAGTTGAAAATGCAATTTCTTGAAAAAGGTTACTAATATTTTTGGGAAAATATTCGTTGGCTGTGAATG
This sequence comes from Sequoia sempervirens, assembly GCA_007258455.2. Classification (NCBI taxonomy): domain Eukaryota; kingdom Viridiplantae; phylum Streptophyta; class Pinopsida; order Cupressales; family Cupressaceae; genus Sequoia; species Sequoia sempervirens. Next base: position 96,393,646 of record VDFB02179234.1, read on the forward strand.
TGTTTTTTGAAAATTGAAATATTGAGAAATTGACATTGTCACACACATGAGGGACAACTCAAGAAAAGAAGAGAGAAAGAGAAAAATGCGAAAGATAAATAGCAACATCATACACAAGAGACACAGGGGTGATATGATATTTCGGGGTCAGAGCTGCTCATAAATATATATTAGTAATAGTATATAGATGAACTATCATCAACCCCCTACTATATCAGACCATGTGAAGAATGCACGAGAAGAAAAAGTAAAAATAAAAAATTGGGTCAACATGGAAGGGAAGCCAAAATTCCCCCAACACTTTGCATTGTACCCAATTTTATGAAAATCAACACATAACAAAGGAAGAATGATGGAACAGATAGAGGAAGTTTACGACACATAATCACTCTGATATCCAAGCAGCTACAAATGTGATGAGGGTAATCTAGGAACACATAACGCAAGCACGAGGGAAACCATCACACACAAAACTATTCTAAAGATAAAGAAGAGGCCTCCCCCTAACACTAATTGACCAAGAGATCATTTGCTCCTAGTCTAGATCATTGTATGGGGAAGGCAGATGAACTTGCAGTGGTGGAATATTGAGGGGAGGAGCTTTTAACCCTACCACAACAAGGGCTAAGGAAGAAGGCCTTGCAAGGTCTTCTCCACCAAGCTCTTGTGGAGCGATGGTTAGCAATTTTGTGAAGATCATTGACAAGGCCAAGAATTCATCTAGAGAGTTAAACATGCACTTCATAGGAGTGCCATGTGTTACCTCAATGGATGGGGAGGGAAGCGCCTGAGATTCACTGCTTGGTTCAATGAGTGACTTGGGAGCAGAGAAAAACTTAGGGGATGTCAGAGCTAGCTCCATCATAAGGACGATACATGCTAGTGCCAGAAAACCCTTTGAAGATGGTGGACTCCTCTTACAGCCCCCATTGCTGGAAGGGCCAACCTCTGTTTTCTACTTTGTTGAAGGATGTGAAATTCCCACAAACAAGGCAAGAGGTGTGGAAGGGGACGGGAAAACCATGGCGGGCACCACTAAGGTATTTGACATGTCCGTGGGTTTAGGGAATGGAATGATGTCTAGGAGGGACATCAAAAGAGGCAACTCAACCGAAGGAGTGATAAACACCTACACCATTTTAGGATCAGGCGCACTCACACTCACAAGGGAGCTAGAAGAAAGACTAGATTTGATTGAATGGAAGTTGAGGGGTGTTGAAAAACAAGGTGAAGAAAGCTTGCAATATGAACTTAAATGTGTGAATGCAAATCTGAAATATGAAGATTAACCTTAGCCTTAGTGTGAAGAAAGAATGAGAGAGAGAGATAGAACAATATAACACATGCAACAACAGATTTATATGGAGAAACCCCGAAGGGAAAAAACTCCACCACCAAAAGAGAGGCAAGTATATTAATGGAGAATTTCTAATGGCCACGCTGCAATAGACCTCTCTCATCATTCCCATAACCAAAGAGCACCCCTCAAGTTACCTTCAAACTGAATTTAATAACCCTAGCTCAAGGCCCCAATATATAGAGATTTGTGAGGATGAAAAACACCATGGTTTTACCAAACAATAGGCAACAATACCACCTAGAAAAACCCAATGCCTTCCTCCCCTTTACACAAATATAGCCCTGACAGATGCTCTTACAACTGTCATAAGGCATCTTTTATGCATGGGCACCTGGGGTTTAAAAATAGCATATTCTGTCATAGGGAATCTGTCATACTGTCATAGCATCTTATGACAACTTGCATGCATGTCATAGATGCTCTTACAACACCCTATTTTGACCCACAACCTTATTTTAGAAGATTCCAAGGTGGGACGCCTAGCTAATTTGTCCTTTTCCATAAGGATAAATGGTAACGGTAACACTGCATTTACATAGTCTCTTTCACCACTGTTGGTCAAACAGTTTCACCTCTTATGGGTAAATGTACAAAACACTTTAGGAGAGTAATAAAAATAAAGGATTTACAAGGTTGATGACACCTAAATCCTAACATTCTCCCACTTGACATCATACATTGTAAATTACACCCATAGAGATACAATTACATAGAATTAAGTACAGTGATCAAGGCCCATGGCCTTTCTGCACCAAGAGAACTTTTTCATGGTGACTGGCTTTGTAAGAGAATCTGCAACATTATCCAAAGTGTCAACTTTTTCAATCAAGACTTGTCCATTCTCAACCATTTCTCGCACAAAGTGATACTGAACATCAACATGCTTAGTACGAGCATGTTACATAGGATTTCTAGCCAAACATATGGCACTCTGACTATCACATCCGATCCTCACTATCCTGCAATCAAAACCAATACCATTACCAAGTCTCTGTAACCAAACTACCTCCTTAGAGGCATGTGTAGCAGCCATATACTCTGCTTCAATGGTAGACAAAGCAACTGTAGGTTGTCTTTTACTCATCCAACTCACTGCTCCTCCAAACAAAGTAAACACATAGCCACTAGTGGACCTTCGACTATCCAAGTCACCTCCGGCCTAATCAGACAACAAAACTCCTCAGATGTCCAATGACTTATCAACATCATTGGCACTATGATAAACCAAATAGTAATCAGAAGTGCCTTGCAAATATCTGAATACCCTTTTGACAAAAGTCCAATGTTCTTTACCAGGGTTAGACATAAACCTGCTTAGAACTCCCACTACTTGGGCTATATCTAGTCTAGTACAAACCATTGCATACATTAAACTACCGACAACACTAGCATAAGGAACTTTAGAGATTTCATCAATATCATCATCCAATTTAGGACACATGTCTAAACTCAACTTCGTACCAATAGGAAATGGAATATTTACTGGTTTACAGTCCTGCAGATTAAACCTTTGCAAAATAGTGTTAACATACTTGCTCTAACTTAACCAAAGATTTCTGTGAATCCGATCCCTAATGATTTCCATCCCAAGAATATATTTAGCAGCCCCTAAATCTTTCATATCAAATGTGTCAGAAAGTTGAGTTTTAAGTTCCCTAATCATTGGTTTATTGTTACCAATGAACAACATATCATCCACATATAAGACAATAATCAGTATCTGATCATCAATAACTTTAAAGTAAACATAGTGATCCTCATCACTTCTAACAAAACCCATATTTAATGCAAATGCATCAAACTTCTGGTACCACATCCTAGGTGACTGTTTCAAACCATATAGAGACCTCTTTAACCAGCAAACCAAGTGTTTTTTTCCTTTCACAAAAAAACCGTCAAGCTGTTGCATATAAATTTCTTCCTCTAGACTCCATGCAAGAAAGCAGCTTTTAACATCCATTTGTTCTAGTTTCTAAATCATAAGCAGCACAATGGATAAAATGAATCTACTAGGAGGTTAGCTTTAGCAACAGGAGAGAATATTTCACCAAAATCAACTCTCTCGAGTAGCCCTTGGCCACTAATTTACCTTTGTAATTGCCTCCAACTTTCTGTTTGCACCAAATTTCTTTTTATATATCCATTTACAACCAATGGCCTTTCTTCCTTTGGGAAAACTAACAAGATCCCAGGTGTCACAGTTTTTCAAAGATATCATCTCATCATGCATGGCCTCGTGATCCAAGACTCACATTCTTCTAAAGAGAGCCTCTCTAAAAGATCTAAGTTCATCATAAGTACATAACAAAGCAAATTTACAATGAAAATCAGGTGGGCTATACCTGTCAACTAGATTTCGTTGTCTTGTGTACCTTCTCAAAGGTGGAGTAAGAGGTTCCTCCTCATGTTCCTCCTCATTATTTTCAAATTCTTCTGTTACAACAGATTCTTCAGAACTCTCTTCTTCTTCTCCATATTCTTGTCGATCTCTCTATTCTTCCACATGTGCATCTTCTTCCTTAGTTTCAAAATACACTATTTTTTACTTTTCCTTTGGTTTCTCATCTCTCGTGAAAGTTAGCTCTAAATTCCTCGAAAATAACATCTCCTAGAAAATATCATCTTTCTCGTGTTAATGGATTCCAAAGTTTATAACCTTTAACATTTTCACCATAACCTACAAAGATGCATTTCTCGAGATTGGGATCCAATTTGGATTCCTTTTGAGGCACATGCAGCAAAAAGCCTCACAACCAAAGACCCTTTAAATGGAACCTAAGGATTTTTACCCAACCACATTTCATAAGGAGTTTTATCAACAAAGAGTTTTTGCATGGAGATCTACATTAAATAACAAGCACTAACAAATTTCCACTCAAAGCATTTGTCTAACTTATCACTACTTAACATGCTCCTAGCTCTTTCCATTAATGTACGGTTCATTCTTTCTGCTACCCCATTTTGTTGGGGTGTGTAAGGTGTAGTCTTTTGCCTAACAATTCCTACATGTTTGCAAAACTCATCAAATTTCTGAGAGCAATATTCACCCCCATTGTCAAATCTCAATACTTTTATCTTATAATCTATTTGCTTTTCAACCAATGCCTTAAATTCCCTAAATTTGGTGAAAACTTCAGATTTTGAATGCATAAAATAAATCCAAGTATATCTTGAGTAATCATAAATGAAGGAAACATAATAACGAGATCTACCCAAAGAATCTGTATCCACTGGACCACACACATCTGAATGAATAAGTTCTAACAATCCATTAGCTTTATTAGTTCCTTTAGAAATGATGACCTGTTTTGTTTACCAAACACACAATCCTCACAAAAATCATTTTTACCAACAGAATAATCAGAAATACCGGCCTACTAGTTTCTCATCAAGTATGGTCCTAAGACCTTTTTCTACCAATGACCTAATCTATGGTGCCACAACATACTTGCATTTTCAGCACTAGTTACAAAAGAGGAGTTACAAAAAGTAGAGGCATGTAGCGTAAATAAATTCCCTATCCTAGATCCTTTAGCAACCACCAAACTTGCCCTTACCATCCTGCAACCAGACTTATCAAATGTCACATGTATCCTAGAATCATTCAACTTTGGAAACTGAAATTAAACTTTTTGTAAGTCCTAGAATATGTAAAACATCATCAAGGGTTTTAACCCTCCCATCACTGAAAGACAACTTTACCTTTCCTTTACCAATAACCTTTTGTGAGCTATTATCACCCATGAAGACCACTCCTCCATATTCTTTTTATGTAGAAAACCACTCCTTACGAGGAGTCATATGGAAGGAAGCAACTGAATCAATAAGCCAAGAATCATTACAAACTGTGTTAGCTGAAATAATCAAAGCATCAGAATCACCATTATCAGAGGACTTTTTCATGGAGGAATCTGTATTCTTTTTCTTATTTCTACATTCCTTCTTCACATGTCCCCATTTCCCACAGTTCCAACACTTCACTCTGCTCTTTCCAGGGGTCTTAGATCATCCTTTAGATTTATCTTTCTTCTTATCCCCTTTAGGCTCTTTCTCCTTGGGCCTACCTCACACTGGGAGCCACTATGCATGGTCTTTCTCCTCATCTCCTCTGAAAGAAGTATGGGAATAATAGTATCCAACTTAGGTTCTACACCACCACTTGTTATATCAATAACTAAATTTTCCCAAGATTCTCGCAAAGAGCAAACTCAATAAAATGTGACGTCCTCATCTTCTATTTTAACATCGTAATAGATGCAAGTTGGATCATAAATCAAATTAAAAAGCATTCAAATGTTCAGAAGCACATTCACCATCCTTTCATCTTTAATGAATACAAACATCTTTTGAGATAGAACTTGTTAGACAAACTCTAGTTTGGTAGATTTCACCTATCTTCCTCCAAAGTTTATGTCAGGTCTTCAAGAGACATTCAGAGGACAAAACTGTGAGACATAAACTAATAGTCCCCTGCCTTCTTTGTCTAACTTCTATTCCAATCTTCTTCATCTGACAAGGGTGAAGTAGATGGCTTCTTTTCAACTGAAACTGGTAACCACTGATCTCTTTCCTCAAGAAGGTACTCCACTTTCAACTTCCACATCTCATAACCAGTTCCATTGAACTTCTCAATATCTAGATGAGAGGTGGAGGCCATGGTTCGCAATCTTTCACAAATCTTTAAAACCCACAACACAAAAGCTCCCATCAGAAAGCAAGCAAAAAAACCTTCAACACTCTAAAAGGAAAGCCTCCCTTCCTCAACAGAACCATTAGCTCTGATACCAAATGTTGAAAAAAAAGGTGAAGAATGCTTGCAATTTGAACTTAAATGTGTGAATGCAAATCTGAAATATATAGATTAACCTTAGCCTTAGTGTGAAGAAAGTGGAGTTCTAGAGAGAGAGAGATAGAACAATATAACATATGCAACAACAGATTTACGCGGAGAAACCTTTCAATGGAAAAAAAAACTGTTCACCAAAGAGAGGCAAGTATACATCGATAATCTTCAATATTACATGCAGTAAATAGACTTTATCATTCCTCAGAATCCAAAGAAGCATCTGCTACCCCGCAAAACTCTCGGATACCCAGCTCAGCCCCAATTTATAGAGATTTGTGAGGATGAAACCACCATGAGCCTCACCAAACAATAGGCAGCAATACCACCTAGGAAAACCTTAATGCTCTCCCTCCCTCCTTCAAATGGTCAAAAATACCAAAAATATCCTCTTACAGATGCTCTTATAGCTGTCATAAGGCATCTTTTATGCATGGGCGCCTGGAGTCTAAAAATAGCATATTCTGTCATAGGGAATCTGTCATACTGTCATAGCATCTTATGACAACTTGCATGCATGTCATAGATGCTCTTACAACACCCTATTTTGACCCACAACCTTATTTTAGAAGATTCCAAGGTGGGACACCTAGCTAATTTGTCCTTTTCCATAAGGATAAACGGTAACGGTAACACTGCATTTACATAGTCTCTTTCACCACTGTTGGTCAAAGAGTTTCACCTCTTATGGGTAAATGTACAAAACACTTAAGGAGGATAATAAAATAAAGGATTTACAAGGTTGATGACACCTAAATCCTAACAATAGAATGAATGGAAGTAGGATTGGCCAAAATAATGCCATATGCTACAATTGCTATAGGCCTAGACACATTTCTAAGTTTTGCAAAAGAAAAAATATGAAGAAGGATAATTAAATAAAGAAGAATGATCCAGTACAAAAGATTGATCCAACATAGACAAAGAAGGAGATGAATAATATTTGGAAAAACAAGGATCAATCAGAGGTTAGTGATGAGTCTCTACTAGCATCTGGTGTAGATGTTTCCCCTAGAAACTAAGTTGAAAGCTTTGACTTAGAGGGAGATTTAATAGAAAATATCTCATCCACTACCAAAGAGATGGTGTTAATGCTTCAGCATGTGGATATGACATGTGAATCAATGTGCTCAATCTATTGGAGAAGATCTCGGTAGAAAATATTGAGTAGCAAAAATTTATGGAGCATTTGAAGTTGACTGTGTAGATAGTTAGGGTTTTTACCATCTTTTCAATTTGAGTATTCAATGTGAAATTAGATTAAGTGGAAAAAATTTATAAGTGATTTCAAACATAATCAAATTCATTTGCAAACAAGCATTTGAGAAGAACAAAGTACTGGAGAAGCGAAGTGGAGTGATCAAAGTGATTGAGATCTAATGTGAGTGAAACCCTACCCAAAAAGCAAATCAAAAGGTATTTATGGTCTCTACTTGACATAGTTTTTTAGAAATTATTTTTAAAAAAATTGAATGGATACTCCAAGGGTTATTGAAGTCTTTGAATGACTTTGACCAAAGTGTAAGAAATATCTAGACAAATATGTGAAAGTCAACCTAGAGTTTTTGAGGGTCCTGTATGGTGTTTTGCATACTGAAAACATAAGGATCTATATTCACAAAAAAATGGAATAGTATGATCATTCGAAGCTTGGTGATGTGTGGGCGAAGGAGATCACCATTGACAATTTTTCACTAAATCCTGAATATTAGAATTTGGTAACAAAGAAGCTTGATGTTTGGTAAAATTTTTCCAAATTTTTCCATAATGATGTTTGGGTAATAATTGTACTAAGTCGTATTCATGAAAAAATTATGTGGAAAAATATACTCGACGTGATTACCAAGGAGGTGGTTAGGGCTATGATGGGTTTGTGTTCAACCAAACCAGTTTTGATACTTAAGTCTATGAAGAATGAGGTTGTAATGGAGTGAATTAGGGCAAAGTATGATAGAAGGGATTTGACAATAAAGGACATAAGAAACTCGGTAGTGAAGTAGGCTTCAATGGTGATAGGATATAAACTATACTTCTCTAACAAAGAGAATTTTGTATTTGTGACCACCATCAACACTGCATATGAGATGGTTGAGAAGGGTGAAAATGATTATTTTTGTGAACTATTGAGATTGCAGTTGATGGAAATTTTTCAAAAGACAAGAGAGTCCAGATACCCTTTCAAATATGGGACATTGATTATGTGTTCATTATTTTAATTCTTGAGATAACTACCCAGTACAAAGAGTGTTGTATGGTTACAAGGAATACCTGTATCACACTAGATTAGATACTTTTTGAGAGGAATGGAGATGCCAAGGAATAGGATGAGGCTCTTGTGGGATTCTTCATAGCATTCTTTAAGAGAATGTAGGAAAGGGATAGGATACCCAAGAAGATGGTGGAGAAATACAAAAATGATATCATATTCCTAGTCTCCAAGGATGAGTGCACTATACAAGCTATTGAGCCTACAACAGTATAGATATTAGAAATGGGATATGAAATTACTAAAGAAGATATTATGGGGACTACATAATTTATGCTAAGAAAAATGAGGGACACCTCTAAAGAAAGATATAAAACATATGAGGAGAAGCCCATGCAAGTGCACATGGATCAAAGATAATCATATATAAAGAAGACCATTGACAAGATGATTACATAGTTTGTGAAGGCTATGGGCCTCACTAAAGAATAATTGGAGAAGGAAAGTCCATGTCTGGCTCTCTGAGTGGATCATCAAGTGTTAGGAGATCTAGGTAAACAACTCCCACTCCTCTAGTTTCCCCCAATTCCTCTGAGACTAGGCCTACCTTAGGGGAGAAGATAAAAGAACCAGTAAATAATTTGGTGAAGTATAAGACCTCTTCAATTAAAAAATAAAAGAATCTTTGAAAGGAAAAGGCTACTCCGTCAACACAAAAAAATTTCCCTACGAGAAGGAGATTGAAGATAAAAGCTATAAGGGAGCAATAATTCGGTGTGAATGTGGACGATGAAGAGGAAGAAGAAGGACCACAATTGGTCCAGAAGAGGAAAGTTGAAGATTCACAAGGTGAAGCAAGTGCAAAGAAAGCACAAGAACATATATTGTGCATATAGATGAAGAGGAAGAAGTTGAAAAGGAAAAGAAAGCCTTTGTGATCCACATGAGAGAGAAGAAAGCAAAATCCAACAAGAAAAAGACATCGAAAGACAAGAAAAGGAAAAAGAAGAAGAACCTAATAAGGGAACATAGCCTATGAAATTAGATTCTTTATTTAATGGGATTTGTGTAGAATGAAATGTTAAAAGAGACCATTGCATTGTACACTGATGTTGATGAGGTGGACAAAGCTACCAATGTATAATAAATGGTAAAATACATTGTTGTTTTTGAAGTTAATATGAAAAATATTGAGAAACAATTGCTAAAAGATTTGAAGAATGTATTACTTGCCCAAAGACAAGAGGCTATAGAGGAAGACGATAACTTGAAATCCTATGCTTTAGAAAAGATCACTGCACATCTCTCTGAGGATAATAAAGCCACATTGGTTAAATTTTATAGCAAGGAGTTCTACAAGAAGCAAAAGGGTAACTGCCCTCATGATTAGAGATCATAATAATCTTGAGAGGCACAAGAAAGAGTCTATAGAGAAGGTTGCAGAGTTAGCATAGAGATTAGGGATGAATCTAGAGAGCACAAAATAAGTGCATTCTAATATACCTACTCCATATGTGAACATGGAAGTAGATGCACAACATGATGATGCTCAAAATGAGCATGAAAATGAAGAAGGAAATGTGAAAGATAATGTTCTTCTGGAAGTGGAAGAAATTGTAGATGAAAATTTTGAAGATGAGGAAAATGTTGAAGAATAAGAAGCTACTGGAGAAGACATTGCAAAGGAGGAAACTTCCACAGATCATCAAAACACCTCCTCTGATATATGGAACAAATACTGAGAACAATCAATTCCAACTAGAGATAATCACTCCTCTAGATAACAAAGAACAAGCTACCGATGAAGATGATGTAAAGAAGAGTAATGAACAAAAGGATGAGGATGCATCTAGAAATGAGGAGAAGAAGGAAATGGGGACACCAGTTAACACTAGTGAAAAGGAAAATGATTTGAAGGAGAAAGATATAGAGATCTTAAAGACTATTGGTGAATCCTTTGGTACCTCCAAAGACCTTATAGAATTTGCTAAGTATGTAGCTTTATTTCCAGCCTATACTGTCCGCCCAACTATTAGAAATTAGGATGCAATAGGGGCATGTGGAAATGGACAAGTTATCTCCTCTTCACAAGCTTCAACTAGGTGATGCTTTCCATGCATCTACCTAAAAAGAAATCATAGAGACACACTAGAAGAGTGGAGAAATGATAGATGAGGAAATAAAGGTCCTACATGAGGCCATACTTGGTGCTACCATTGAAAACTCTCTATTTGATATGTACAATTTGAAGTTTGTGCTTGATTATTTTAAAGAGTATGCTATTGGGTTTAAAGAAAATTTGAAAAAAGAATTAGACAAGAAGATGAATAAGAAGAGGTTGATGGAGATAACTGATAAGTATGCCTCCACACACAAAAAATTTCAAGATAATCTCAAGAGTGTAAAGGATTGCTTGGTAGAATCCAAAGCATTATTTTATTTTTGCTTGATATGGTTGAGCTCTACTAAGAGCATAAAAGATGAGATGGACTCCATTGAGTTCCAAATTAACAAGGCCTTTAGTGCCTATGATCCAACATAGGATTTAGATGGAAGCACAAGGATTTTTATAGAGAAATTTCATAAGCAATACTTCCAACTACAATTCTAGATAGAGAGAATCAAAATGAAGTTTGGTCATTTCATGGATTTAGTAAATGCAAAGTTCATAGTCATTTCAAATGCCCTGATGAGTGCTGATAAAGCTTTAAAGATAAATCTAGTACCTAGCACTCTAGATGATGGTGAAGAGCTCTTGATGGAGTTTGAGACACAAAGAAGAATGCTTGGACTTTCCAAGAAGAGTTGGGAGGAAGAGAAGCAAGAATGGCAAGCCCATCTTGGGAAGCTGCAAGGATCAAATTCTTCCTCCAATTGACAATATGTTTCTTTTTATTCATTTCAATTTATTATTCAACTTCTGTGTACATGTACAGATGGTATAAGACATTTTTCCTATACAATTTTTTGCTCTGGTAGCATTGGATAGAGTTCTTAGGGGGAGTCAGTCAATATTGCAACCTATATATGTATATATTTGTCAGGGCCCGAGATCCTGTATGTGAGAAGCACATATGTATGCACCCTTTTCCCTTGATGTCAAAGAGGGAGAATAATTTTGGAAATAGTTGAGACATGTTTCCATCAATGAAAATGGGGGAGATCGTTGGAAGAATAAGGAGTTTTTCATTGACGCATTTGTTGGAAAAATAGGCATGTTGGATAATTATAAGTTGTAGAGTATGCAATTTAGTGTTGTCATTGATGTCAACATTATATTCTGATATGAAGACCATTTTGTAGATAAGTTTTTATAGCTTGAAAATGTTTGAGGATGACTATCAAGTGTAATTTTGTAAGAAGGTTTGATCTAGTGAAGGCAGTTGTTATGGAAATTGGCTAAGTGTCAATATAGGTAATTATATGTACAAGACATCTGATATTTTGGTCTGTATTGGTCCACTATGTAAGATCTTGATCTATGCTTTTGATATAATTTTATTGGTTATAAGAAGAGCTTATATGTATAGTTTCATATTGATTTGGCTTCTGGTGAAGAAGTTATGGGTAACATAAGTTTGGTCTGGTAGTTACAAATGTTTTCAGTACATTATGCATGTTTTGGTGAATCCACACTTTTTTGAGGATTGGAATCTAGCTTTGCAGATTTGTGGAGATTTTGACAAGTGTCACTAGTGCTTATATTCTAAGTGGCATAGATTTTGGAGGTCCGTGTGTCTATTATTGGGTGTACAACTGGTGAATTTTGTTATTAGGTCATTACCGATGTCGACCTAATGAGTTTTGTGTATTGTGGAGTTTGAATAAACCTTGATCCATAATGCGGGAGATATTTTGGGTTGACACCAACTTATTTCAAATTTTTATGAGTTTTAAATATTGGCACAAAGCATGTATGTGAGTATTTCAAGCCAACAAGGCATATTTTGTATAATGCATCCAATTAGGCCAACCTAATTGATGTTGTAGGGGTTTGTGGGTAAAGTGGATTATATGCAAGATATTTTTCAATGTTTTGAGTAGTATGTGTGTATGATGTGAGTTAATTGATGTGAATTGTATGAGTATAAGGTGAATGCAGAGTAGAGCAAAGTATTAGTGTAGATCAGTATGAAGTGTGTGAAGTCGGTATATTGAGCTTTGAAGGAATTTTATTCCAACACGTTGTAGATGCATTTGTAACAATTCAAGTCCTTGTTGTGTGCCACAATATCTTCTATATTTTCTTCTTTCAATGGGAAGTGAATCCATTATTAGGATAAGGTGACATTAACCTTGTAATTGTAGTGACAGAAAATGTAATCCTTTATATTTTCTCACCTTGTTTTCCTCCCCTTAATAAATGAAACATATTAAGCCTCTAATTGACCCAATTATGCATTTTAAAGCCTAATTAATCCCATTTTTTGAAAGGGGTTCACCCGAATTAAACAATTGCAAACATCAAATTATATATCTTGGAAAATGTGTGCCCTAGGTTTAAGGCCTAAGACCCATTCGCTCAAGGGCAAGTGGGTCCTCCTTAGACTTAGGAACCCATTTTTAAAATATTTTTTTGTCAATATTTTTATGATTCAAATTTAAGTTCCAATTGTTGGCCTTTGATGTTTAAGTATCGAGAAATTAGAAAATTACCTATAAATACAAGGTCTTTTTATCAATTCAAGTCTAAGGAAAACTATCTAGCAAGAAGGAAAATTTAATATGATCAAAGATTATTTTCAAGAGCAGATTTTTTAGTCAATTATTGCAGCAATCAAGTTCAAGAATATCATGTCAAAGTTATTTGCATTCATGCATATTTTTGGAGCTAACATTGTGATGTTGGTTTCAAGTTTTCAAGCATCAAATCAAGTGTCAAATCAAGCCATTTCATGGAAGATCCAATCCTTGGAGTGATGTGTTATACTTTAGTATTCTAAGGGCAGCCATTAAAGGATTTGGTGAGTTTCAACAAACTATTGTTTATTCATCACTCCTTTTTATCACTATTTCATTTCAAGTTTTAATTACCAAAATGGGGTTTGACCAAGGAAAACTCATATTCACAAAAAACAAATAATTTTTCTCCTCTTTGTGTTTTTGCAGATTTGCAGGTAAAGAAGGATTGAAGATTGATCAATAGTGTAATTTTGAAAATTTATCAAAGTTGTCAAGACATGGAATCTTGTAGAACTTATTTCCGGTTTTCCAATAGTGAGATCTGAAGAAATAAGGAGTGCAGATCCAAGAGTAGAGAACTGTGAAATTAGATTTTGGATCCTTGTAGCAGAACCCATTCGCCCTAGGGTGAATCTTTCCAAGGAGGACACTCAACAACTCTTGGTGACTAATACACATAAACTTACCCTTCTCAGATCTACCGAAAGTCTATTGTTTCTTATTGTGTTATGCTTTAAATTGATGTTTCAAGTTTCATACTGCATAATTGAGTTAATTTAGTATTTTTAGTTTTTCTTCCAAAAGTGCATTTTAGTCATATTTTACACTTTTCTATCATAAAGGAGAATAGCCAAGATCTCCAATAGGATTCACTCACCTAAGAGTTGAATGTCAATTCTACCTTTGGGGATCTCTTTTTCCTAATGAAAAAAGAAAGATATGTGCATCATATATTCAATCACTCCATTTTTACCTACCTATTTTTCTTTATTTCATTTTGGTGAACCTGATATTGTACATCTTAAATTCTTAAATTGGAGTTCATTCAAACCCTAGATCTAGGTTTTTCATTAGTTTGCATTGCATTGCATTAGTTTTCATTTCATTTAGGGTTTTAAATTTGCATCTTACATTATTTAAAATATGAAAAATCCAAAAAAAAAAAGCATATTACATTGATTTTTCATATTACTTGCATATTAGTGTACTTTTAGTCATTTACATTAGCAAATTTGGTCAAAATTGCATTTCAAAAAGTGTCACTTTTTTCATCATTTGTCACTAATTTCATTTGCATTAGGACACCTCAATCTAGAAAATTTTGTCACTGAAATCACAATTTGAAACTTGAAACATGGAATTCAAACATTAAGCAAGAAATTCAAATTTTTATTTTTCAAACCCTTTATCTAGGACTCATTCACCCTAGGGAAAATTAGTCCCTATACAGGTGTCTTTTCAAAATCCTAGGCATCAATTTGTCTTGTTTTCTTCTATTGTTAACTCCATGTTTCAGTTTCAAAAATAAAAAAATTATGTACTTTCTTGCATTAAGTTCACTTGGTCAAATAAAGTGCATTGTTTAAAATCAAAATTAACATTAAAAGACACCATTTTAAGATTTTTGTATAGCATAATCAATAAATTATCATGTTTAAAATCTACAAAATTGCCATCTCTTTTTACATACTTGCATTGCACTTCCTATTTTTGGGTGTTTTTTGCATTTGTTTAGTGCCTATTCTCCATTTTGGGTGAACTTAGGTTTGATGAAACTTTTTTGAGCTTCACAACTTGGTTTCCTATTACCAATACTTTAGTGAGATTTAGTTTGAGACTGATGCCATCCCGTGCTACTACATCTGTGTGGATCTTGAGTTTTCCAACTCTTTCACTCATAGTGTTGATACTATTCAACCCATTATGGACCATAGCTTTGATACCACATTTCCAATGACCACCTTACCCACAACCAATGTGATTGATGTTGACACAATAGTTACTAATGTTCCTTAAGATAAACTAAAAAAAATGGATGAAGCCTTAGAAAAATTGTAAAACTTTGTGAGTGTTGAATAAATTGTTGGTACTACAGTTCCCGTCATAGATAACATGACGAAAATGATTGATAATGAACAAGGAATAGAAATTGTGTGTAGCCTAGCTCATATAATTGACAATTATGTTCCTACAACGGCTAGTTGTGCTCAAAATTTGGGATACACTCAATGTTAAGGTGGAAATCCAATTCATCCTTCTACAACTGTGGCCTCTATTCCTACATACACTCATCGAATTGTTACTACAACAAGGCAACCCACTAGTAATGTCAATACAACCTTAGATATTTCCACCTGGAATCCTTTTAGCTTTGCTCATTCAAATCTCATATCTCCTAATCCATCTCCCCTCACAAATTTACAATTCACTTATCCACCAAATACATATACACCTCCACCTTATTCACCTCCATCTCACAACATAATCGATGATTTTGTCCTTAATGAAATCTTACAAAATGTTTCATCCCTCCAACAACAAATTTCAATAATAAACCAAAATAAAATGGCCAATCTTCACAATATGTCAAAAGAAACCCATTATATTTGTAGATATTGAGAGAATAAATGCCACAAGGCATAGATATTCCTATATTTTAGAAATATGGTGGTAAAGGAGATCCTAGTAACCATGTTTCAGCATACATAACCTTATGTAGTGACTTAATTTTTGAAGACAAGCTCTTGGCTAAGCTTGTTCCTAGCTATTTGAAAGATACAACCTTGGAATGGTTTTGTTCTTTACCGAATAACTTAATTTATTCATTTAATGAACTTTTTGACACCTTTCTTAACCATTTCCAAGTGCACATGGGTCCCAATATGACCCTAGTTGATTTAATGACATGTAAGAAAAAGGATGATGAAAAGATCACTGATTTTATAGCACAATACCAATTGCTTTACTAAAAAGTAAATATTAATATTCCTAATGCTTACCTTCAAAGAATGTTCATTGAGAATTTTCAAAATAAAATCCAAGACAAGCTTGGTATGATGAAATTTCCCTCCTTCACACATTTATGCATGAATCTTTGTAACTATCAGAATTCAGTTAGTCATCGTGAAATAAAACTTCTTCCAACTATCCTAAAAATCTGAATTCGTGCCTCATAAAAATTTCCAACCATTCAAGAAACAAAACAAGGGCTTTTTACAACTAAATACCCCTCAAAAAACTATACATATTGACTCTCAAGTAGCTGCCATAAAAATGATAAATCCATATCAATTCAGGGAAAGGAGTAGACAATTTACCCCATTACCCAATACCCTTCATTCTATCATGTTGCAACTTATGAATAGTAACTTATTTACCTTACCTCTCATTAGAGCCATTGACACCACTAAGCCCTTTTATCCAAACTTTAACTCAAATGCCTTTTTTCATTATCACCGACAAAATGGACACGATAAAAATAAATGTAAGAATCTTAAACATATTGTGAAAGAACTCATTGATTCTAATCACATCCAGATTAGTGGTGTTAATGATCAAGGAAATAAGTCTGCTGCCTCAACCAACCAAAATTTGCAAATATTTACCAACCCCATGCCAAATTATAATATCTCTTTTGTGAAAGCTAGTGATACCAAGAATGATGTGATGAATGTTGAAAAAATTCAAGATATAAATAATGAAAATATGAGTAGTAATGAAGAATACTTACAAGATATCATCACCTTAATTGATGTTCAACCTTGTAAGGGCCAAAATAAATTTTCTATGAACGTTTATTTCTCATAAAAAGACAATCAAACACACACTCGATAGTCCTCTTTACATCGTTGAAAGAATCAATGAAAAGCCTAAAACTAGGATATTAATTGATCATGTATGTGTAGAGAATGATATCACTAAGGAATTATTATTCATGCATGAACTTTATCAGTATTCTTATCAACAAATGAAAGCATGGATCAAAAAACATAATGGTTTTGCTTTCCCTATGATATGTTCGATCACTCTTCCTTTAAAAGTTGGACCGAAACAATCAAATGTCTCATTCTCCATCATCTCATCATTGGACCAATTCCATGTGAAGCTTGTTATCCATGACTATGCTCCATGGATGGCGTCCCATCAATAGTGCATAAATTATTAAAGTTTCCATTTGACAATGACGTCTTTACTATTCATCAAAATGGATTTAATCTCATGTCTTCCCATGGGAATTTCTCATTGGATTTATTTTGGCCTGAACCCATGGAACCTATTAATCCTCATGAGGAATTATTTTTCAAATATTATCAAAATTTCAAGGAAAATTGTATAGAAAAACTATCTCTAAGAATATACCTCAACCCATGATTGAGCCTCCTATCATTGATGAAACTATGACTAAACCAAAATCCCTTCCAAGTAACCTCAACCAATCCATGAATCCTCCACCCATTTCCTATTAAAGACCAATAGATAACCATATAAGTCCTATTGTTCCCCCTAAGATTAAAAAAATTATAAATCTAAAGAGAAAGTGGTTGAACAACCTTCCATGGTTCCTTTCATTCCTCCCTCATAAGAAGAAAATGAAACCTATGGTTGATAAACTTGCTCCTACACAATCACAACTTGAAAATTGTGTAAGAAGAAATAGAAATGCTAAAGAGCATAGGCGTAGACGTTGGAATATTGCTCGTAAGTTAAAAGAAGAGAATAATATAGAAAATCAATATCAAAATTTAACTCAAATAAAACATGATTCTCCACCTTTGCCACAACAAAAAACACATGTAACCTCTATAGATATTGTCATTAGCCCTCTAGCTGTGATTAACTTGGATGATGATGATGAGATTACTGAGATTGATGAGTAAGTGTATAATGAGCTGAATTTATTATTTTCCTCTTCCATGATCTTAGATGATAACAATATTGATGATCCTCCTATAAAGACTAGTGACTCACCATGTGTTGAACTTGGTGATGCTCCTAGTACAACACTTGTCATTGTCACTTTGGCTAGTTTTCCACCTTTCGTATATGATGAACAAGATTGGGATGTAGATGAATTGCTATAGGTGGACTTGCATGTGCCATTCTAATATTTTCTTTGATTTATTTTCATGTTCTTTATGATTGCATGTGCGTAATATGATCCCCATATAGTGTTTCCTGACATTTCTTTATATTTTTGTGAGCCTAATTTGGTTGGCCCTTGTCAGTTTGTTGGTGCAAGGATTCAAAGGAAACAAATATTCATGATATTATTCTATTGGTATCTTCCATCTTCTATCTATCGTACAATATTATTTTGTCTTGTGTTTTCCTTTTGGGGATGACACAAGGTGTTGAGACATTTAGGTCTCTTCCATGTTGACCCAAAATATTTTCTTTTTTTTGTTCTCTATGTTTCATTCTTCCTTTGTGGTTTTTGTTCCATGAGTCATTTGGAGAATGATGACGATTTTGAGCTTGATTATATTACTATAGCAAAGACATATGTTGACCCAAAATCCATGGATCCCTTATATGTCATCTTAGGATTGCATATGGGGGGAAACATTCCTTTCCATGACACTCTATCTTGGAAACATATGTTTTACATAGAGCTTTCCGAATAAAGCTCTCATGTATTGAAATTTATTGTTTTCCATTGTAAAGTAATTTCTCACAACATGGTGTTTCAAAATTTCTTTAAAGTGGGAGCATACACATCCCTGCTCATTGTTTTCTTCAAAGTGTGGTCTTATTACTTCATGTGTTGTGTCTTCTTGGTGGTGACATTCGGTTTGATGTCCTCCAAGAGCGCAACCTTTCTTGGCATATGAAATTCCTCTTAGTTGTAATGTTATGACTCACATTCCCTAAGTTGTGAATCTTTTATCCTCGACTAGTCCTCTCTTGGTGACATTGACCATGATGTTCCCTAAGGTGAGACCTTTCATGAATTAAGAAGAACCCCTTTGACTATTCTATCCTATTGCATTTAAAATCTTGTCATGGCTACCAAGCATAACACAACTTGCTTGCCAAGGAGCTTTTTTTTTTTTCATGAGTGGGTAGAATAATGTAGCTTGCTAGCCTTGTGACAATTTTTGTGGCACCTTATCAAAGTTATCAAGAGGTATAATTTTTTGGTATGGTTGATGTATGGGAGCCTGAAGACCTAGCATGACTTTCCCATCAGACACCCTTTCTTGGGGCTCACCTAGTGGACAATGGATTTCACTAGCCTGTGTGAGTATATGTTATTTGCATAGTGGAAAATGGGTTTCCACTTGCGAACATTTTTTTGAATAAATAACTAAGGCTTGATACATACCTATTGGAAAAATAGTCAAGGCCTAATCTACCTTTTTTTCTTTTTCCTTTTTTCATCAATTTTGGAATTGTATGCTTGTGCATCTTGTCTTGTTGATATATATCATACATATGTATGTGTCCCTTGGTACTTATGTTGGTTTTCTATGGGATCTTGATCCTAGGGGCTTGGTGTTGGAAAAATGAAGAAGATCATCTCATTTTGTTATTTTGTGTTTTCATTGATGTCACCATGATATATGAGTTGAAATTGCAAGATCGAGTTTGAAGTTGTTTCGATACTCTGGTCTGGTATCTAAACTAGTATTTTGGTATATCCTCTGATGCTTTAGTCTACAATTGGTTGTTGGTGATTATTGCTATGTGGTGTAGGAGCACCAAGGAAAACTAGGACCACTAGGTGGTAAAGTGATGAATTTTTCTTTGTAATTATGAGTGTGATGTAATAAGGTCTCAAAGGACCATTAGGAAGAGTTTTGAGTCATGATAGATTGATAGGTTTATGAAGTTGCCATGACATGGCAAATTGTTATCAACATGGTGTAAGGGAGCCCTTGATGGAATAAATGTGAAATTGTATGTGATATGGAAAATTAAGGGTCAAATTAATGTAATAAGGCAATCATAAGGCCACTAGAATAGGTTTGGAGTCTTTGTGTGTTCATTTGGCAAAAAATTGCAAAAATGCTCAAAATGCAATTTTTAGGGGGTTGAAGGGTCATACTTGTAAAAGAAGTTGAAAAGTGGTTGTAGTAAGTTGAGGAGGTTGGTATGAATTTAAAAAGGCCTTGTGAACATTGTATGGGGCTGGAAATCATACTTTTGAATGTGAACACCAAAAAAACTCCATTTGTCTAACATTTTATCTCTATATCAGTTTGATTTCATGCCTTGTATAGACCTATATAGTCATTAAAGGAGCACAAATGCATGTGGATTATTAGAGTAGAGTTTTAGCTTTAACATGAATCAAGCTTGAGTGAATTTCATTAGGTATTAAGCGTTTTAGAGAAAATTTTCCAAGATTGTGTATTTTCTGTGTTAAGGGTTTGAGAGTACAAAGAATGCAAGCTTGATCCATTCTACCTTCTGTAGGTACTGTAACTCAGTGGAATGGATCATAATAGGAAGGGTTAGATGTTTGGGGGTCTAGTTTGTGCAGGTGTGTTCATTCAAGTGAGTAGGTGTGATGCCCTAGGTGTGGGAAAAGGGTATTTTGATGAAATTTGATGCCTAAAAGTGAGTATAGGTAGAAACCCTTTTGGGCAACATGATGTGATGAGATTTTAAGAATATGTGAGTGATTTTAAGTGTTTTTGACAAGGTGGTAGGGTTGGAAAAGGTTGGAAGCCCTGATTTTCAATAAGTCTCATTGAAAACCTAAGTATAGTGAGGGTTTTGTTGTTTGCTAGCCTAGAAGGCCTATTTCATATGAGAGAAGATGTATTTGGAGGTTTGGTAACCTGTTGAGAGACTGTCCATCAATTTTGGGTGTCTAGGTGAGGTTTGGGCAGGTGTCCCTTTGGAAAAGAGGGCTAATTGCCCTAGGTAGCATCAAGAAATCTTGGATTTTGAGAGGATAGCCCCAAGGGAATGATATGTGGTTTTTAGACATGTGGTAGAGGACCTTGATGGGTATTCAGAAAATTCATTTATTTGAGAAGTCATTTGGGAAGCTTGAGTGATAAAGCCCAACAACAAGGTTTGTATGGCTACTAGAGAAGTCCTAGTTGGAAGGTGAAAATTGGGAAGATAAAGACTTGGTGTTTTGCAATCTACTTGAAACTCATCTAATTGTGTTTGTTGAGAGATTCCAACCCCTGTAGTGCATCACTATGAGTGGTTTTGGGAAATGGTTTATGGATGCTTGAAGCATGTATAGTCAAGATTTCACGTATCCATATGCTCATATGGTGTATCAACATTATTTTGTTGATTGCAATTTTTGATATTCAGTCTATCCTTGGCCGACTTGATGAATAAATTATGTAATGGTGAACCAATTTTGGTTTGTGGATATATGAAGTCTATTTTGACATGATGTAGCATGTTGAATTTCCTTGTGGAAGATTTTGTGAATGATTATAGCCAACAATTGGTAGTTTTGTTAAATAAGAAGTGCATCTACTTAGGCTGACCTAATTGATGCATGCAGACATATCAAGTATATATATTGGACAATTTTTGAAGACACACAAAGAGATAGATGATTGAGCTACAAATGTGAAAGTGAAGAAGTGTAAATTTGATGAAGTGTGTCAAGTACGTCTATTGAGCATAACCAGAACTGAATCAACACTAGTTAGGTGTATATTATCAATTCACTTTGAGGTTGTATGCCATTGTGTCTTTGGAATTCTATAGGCAGTGAGCCTTTGTATTTGGACAGTGAGTCCTGGTAGTGAACCAATCTATTTTGTAATAATCTATAACCAGTTATACTATATTGTGAGCTAACACTCACCATGGTTTTTCCCATTTCTAGTTTTCCACGTAAAAAATCTTGGTGTTCTTGTGTTGAATGATTTCATGCTCTGTTAATGATCTTTATTGTTTTTACTATTCTATGCATTGGATTAATTGGATGGTATTTATTCTACAAATTTAAGAAGATATTGATTCACCCCCCCTCTCAGTATCTTGGATATTTAACAAGTGGTATCAGAGCTTGGTTCCTGCATAAAGGCCTAAAAAATTGAGGGAGATCCTAAAGATGGAAGAAATGAATGATAAATGAGAACTCTAGACTGCACTTGAAGATCTTGATAAAGTTGAAAGTGAAAATAGAGAGTTGAAAGAGAATCTTGAAGAAGCAAGTGAATGTGTCTGAAAGTTGAAAGAGCAATTGAAGAAGTTCAAGGAAATACATAGAGAAGTAACTGAGCAATTGAAGAAAGCACATGAGGAGGTTACTAGATTGAAAGAACAAGTGGAAGAAAAGAAAAGAATGAAAGAATGTCCAAATAAAGTGGAACAAAGCAAGTACGATGAATGCACTAAGCTTGAGCAAGAAATGGTGAATTTGAAAATAGGTCTAGAGAAATCAAAGCTTTCTGAAAATAGTTTCAAATCCAGCTTCGATAAGCTTGATGAAATGATTGAAAGACAAAGGCCTTCTAAAGATAAAGGTGGTCTGGGAAATGATACCGGTGAAAGTTTTAAAACTGAGCAGAATGTTGTAAACAATCGAAAGACTCAAGATAAAGGAAGGCAGAAAGGAAAATCAAAGAACTTGCTAGAAAACCTTTGGTCAGACAACCTAATGCACAAAGGTATCCATCCTTCAATGGTAATTTTTTTTATTGAAATAGATTTGGTCATAGGGCAACTGAATGTAGAAGTAAGATGAATCAATTCTCTAGTCCTTTCTCTAGACAATGTTTTTCTTACAATAAAATTGGACACAAAGCTAGTGAATGTAGAACCCAAATGATGAATCATTTTAATGGAGGAAGAGTGAATCAATCCTTTAATGGATACTGTTATACTTGCAACAAATATGGACACAAATCTAATCAGTGTAGAAGAAAATTCATTGGAAGTCAAACAAATCAAAGAGATGTTGTCTGTTATAATTGCAACAAACTAGGACATATTTCAAGAGTTTGCTGGAATAAGAAGGGAAAGAAGACTGATCTGGTAAAGAAAAATGAATTGGTAAAGAAAATTGATAAAGAAGAGATGAAGCAGGATATGAACAAAATTTGGAGAAAGAAAGAGGAGCTTGAAACAATAGATGTGTCTATGCCCTCATCCGGTACAGACAATTCCTCCGGGAATTAGACCTAGCATGGTCTTAGGGGGATCTTTAATAAAAAATCACATGAACCCCCTTGATGATTGGCGTGCTAGATTTTGACATGAAGATATGTTATAAGGAAGAGTAAGACAAAGGTTTTGCAAAAGAAACCAAAATAATTTATGCAAGTATGATGTTTTGCGGAGCAAATCAGGGTTTTTTTATGGTGAGAAGAGTTTTTAGTAGCTTTTTGAAATCCGCCGCATTTAATGTGAGTTAGGCTAGAATGTTGTTTTATAAAGATAATGTGAAAGGAATTTTGATCACCCTTTCATTTGAAGAGATCAAAGAGATTTTGGATAATTCTTGAAGAGATTTGGAGTTTGAGTCGTGCAAACCCTTGTTCTGGTTCATCGTAAAGAAAAAGGTACTCTACTTTTCTGTGCATTTGTGAGTTTGTGTTCTTTGAGTTGTTTAAATTTGGAATTGGAAGAATGGCAACCCCCATAGTTGTTCAAGCATCAAAAAGACCTAGGCCATCATACAAAAAATATTCTATGAAAGTCTTCAAAGACGACCCGATGGGCACCTTTTCGTTAATTCCTCATGGGGTTATGCCGACCGAGGACACAAGAATGTATATTCGAGTAAAAACTAAGGAGTTCAATCATGAAAAGTTAGTTGAAATTTGGAAGAATGAGCTTATTGGAGATAGTTTCTTGGTGAAACCTAAATATTTGAATTTAGTTACAAAGAGGTTAGATAGATGGAATAACTTTCTCAACTACAGCTCAACGATTGATGACAAATTTGTGAAACTAGTCTTGAGTAGAATACATGATAAATTTTTGTGCAATGACCGACCTCACCTGATAACTAAGGAGGCGATTAGGGATATTACGAGGATATGGGATAAAGGTACAATACCTTTGTTGAAATCTATGAAAAATTAGGTTGTAATGGAACTTACAAGAGCCACTTATGACAAGAGAGATTTAATGACGAAAACCATCACTAATTTGGTTGTGAAGTACACCGCTATCATGATTGGTCACAAGATATACTTCACAAATAGAGAGAACTCTATTTTGGCTACTGTAATCTATATTGGATTTGATATGGTTGTAAATGGTGCAGATTATGATCTATGTGAGCTCCTCCGGCAACAATTTCTTGAGAATTTGAAGTCAACGAAAGAAAGGAAGTATGATTTTAAATTCAGCTCTCTAATTGTATGTTTGTTATTCTATTTCATGAAGAGACTTCCTGGGAAGAATGAGGAAGTGTTTTGGGATTCATCTTGATCGGTGGTGCATCAAATCCTTGATTACATGTATAATTTGAGCAATCTGAATGCTCAAGAAGATGCCCTAACTCCATTCTTTGTTGTATTCAAAAGAGATATGAATGAGAGAGAATTCTAAAGAGGATAATTGAGAAATACAAAAATGACATAATATTTCATGTTTCTTTAGATGAATGCATGATTGAAGTAGTAGAACCCCGGACTATGTGGATTTAGCCATCGGGTTATGAAATTATAGAAGATGAAGCCGAAGGTTATGTAGAGATACTACTAAAACGTCAAAAGGATTCCAATGAACCCAGAATTGGTACTTATGCAGAGAAGACCATGGAAGTACATATGGAACATATGAAGCCTAAAATAAGAAAGAATGTTGAAAATAAGCTTAAGGAAGTAGGCTTCACTGATGAAGAGATTGCTTTAAGTAGAGCTATGAGTGAGAAGAAAGGGGGAGAATCATCAAGACCAAGGAGATCCAGAAGGACTACTCCTAATCCCTCTGGAGCTCCTAAAACAAGTGTTGATCCCAATGGTACTGACAAAGGAAAAGGCCTGATTTCTTTCAGACCAACCACTAGATCTGGGAAGAGGAACGAAAATCCTTTGGTAGCCCTTGAAAAGAGAGGAAGGAAAGAGAAAGAAAAAAGGGAGAAAAACCTTAGTGTTACAGATGATCTAGATGAAGAAGAAGAAGACCCTGATGCAAAGTTGGTGAGGAGAAGAGGAGGCTTATCCTCTGGTGAAGGTTCCTCCATAAAAGTTGTTGGTTCTAAGAGAGTACATGATGTATCAACTACTAATGATGATGATGTGCAAGAATTTGGTGTTCATGTGCACACCAAACCAAAATCAAAGAAATCTAAGGTGTCTGGTGAAGCCTCTGCAGACCAAAGAGAAGAACAGGACAATCCGATAAGTTCTGGTCCCTGCTTTAAATTAGAGGAAACTCTCAATTCCTTGCTACATTTTGAGAACATGCTACAACCTACAATGAAATACTATGATAATGTTGGAAAAGAAGATAAGTAAGCTTTGTTGTTAGCTGTTATTCAATATGTTATCATCTTATAAGTTAAGTGGGATGATTTAAGGAAAGATGTACTTGAAAGTATGTGGGAAACTCTGATGAAAAGGAGATTAGAGGCTGTTGAATTTGAGGAGAAAATCAAGAATAATACATATATAAGATTGGGTCTTCCCTGACCCCAGATAATCTAGAATCTTTGAAGAAGATCTATGCAAAAAAAATTCAGATGAAGAAAAGTGTATACATTTTAATGACACAGAATAAAAAGTTGACAAGGAAGATAAGGAAGGAAACAACAAAAGTGATCCAGGATACAACAAAAAAAATGGCATGTTTAAAGCTGATGAAGATGTTGCTACTGAAAATACTAAGGAAAATATTCCTCTTCATAAAAGTAATGCTGATATTTCTGAGAATATTGATGTTAAAATTGATGCTGGTGGTGAAAATAATCCTCCGAAAGGTGAAAAGTAGAATGAAGATGAAGCTGAGCTCAAAAAGCATAATGATGCTCCTCTGGAGCACACTGAAGATCGTGAAGGTGAAATAATGATAATGGTAAAGATAACATTGAAGGAGAAAAAGGCAATAATGAACAAGGTAATGTTGAAGAAGGTAAAGGCAGTGAAGAAGAAGAAAAGGATAATCTAGAGGAAGAGAAAAATAAAGATGGAAAAGATGGAAATAATGAAGAGGATAACAATGATAAAGACAAAGATAAAAATTAAAAGGATAAAAAGAAAGAAGAAGAAGAGAAAATAGAATAAGAGAAAGTGGAAGAAGAAAGGAAGGAAGAAGAAAAAGAAAAATAAGAGGAGGAAAATAAAAATGAGGAATCTCCCAGGAAAAATGAAGAAGAGAAAAACTAGATTGTAAAATCACTTAAGGATTCTGGAAAATCATCCTTTGGTAATGATGTTCTGAAAGGCTTGCTATCCAAGAAAATAAGTTTTCAGCCAATAATTCCTCAGGAGCTTTTGAAACTTCCTATGATTGAAGTATATGTAGATGTGGAGAAGTTGTCCCAAACTCATAAAGTGGTGTTAGGAGATGCTTTGCAAGCATCCAAAAGGAAATAAATTCTTGAAACACATTAGAAAGGTACAAAAATAATAGAGGATGCTCTTGAGGAATTGCAAGAAATCATAAGTGGTGCATCCATTGTTACATCTTTCTCTCCGATTGAAAATTTGAGATTGTTATTAGATTCTTTGAAGGATTATACCTCCGGGCTTAGTGAAAAGACTAAACATGAGGTTGAAGAAAAATCGACAGAGAAAAGGCTGTTAGCATTACATGACAAGTGTGATTTTGCACACTCAAATGTTGAGAAGAACCTAGAAATAGTGAAGGTTTGTGAGTCAGAAGTGAATATTGTTCTTGCTTATTGCTTGAAGTGGCCAAAAGCAACCTAGAACATTAAGGACGTTATAGAATCCATTGAGTCTTAGTTAACTGCAATCTCTCATACCTACAATTTATCCAAAGATAGGAACAAATCGACTAGGAAAGCCATCTTAGCGCATAAAGATAAATTATTTGTTTTACAAAGGCATAAACAAGAGATTATCAGAAAATTCGGTCAACTAAGTGATATTATAAGAGTGGAGTACACTCTAGTTGGCAGGGCTCTAGCTAATGTAGAAAAACTTGAGAAGATAAATTTGACTCCTGATACTTTGGACAGTGTAGAAGAAACTCTGGGAGAATTGGATTTCCTGAAAAAAATGTTGATTGTTGTGAAGGATAGCTGGGAGAATGGCAGATCTACATGGGAAGGTATTCATAAGGAGCTTCAAGGCTTACCATCCTCTAGTTGATGAATGTTTCTCTATTTTCTTTGTTTTCATACTTCCATTTTTGGGATGCCCTTTTTCCTTGATGTCAAAGGGGGAGTGAAGAATGGTGAAATACTGGTGTTAGGGGGAGTGTGTTGTAAATAAGTGTTTTTTAAATTGTTTATGAAGTTCTTGCAAATTTTGATGTCAAAGGGGGAGTGAAGAATGGTGAAATACTGGTGTTAGGGGGAGTGTGTTGTAATTAAGTGTTTTTGAAAGTGTTTATGAAGTTCTTGCAAATTTTGGTTCTGCAAAATTTTGTTTTGTTTTTGCACATGTTGCCATCAATGACAAAGGGGGAGATTGTTGGAAAAATGAAGATCATCTCATTTTGTAATTTTGTGTTGTCATTGATGTCACCATGATATATGAGTTGCAATTACAAGATCAAGTCTAAAGTTGTTCGGGTACTCTGGTCTAGTATCTGAACCAGTATTTTGGTATATCCTTCAGTGTTTTAGTCCACACTTGGTTGTTGGTGATTATTGCTACGAGTGGTTCTGGGAAATGGTTTATGGATGCTTGGAGCATGTACAGTCAATATTTCACATATCCAGATGCTTGTATGGTGTATCAACATTATTTTGTTGATTGCAATTTTTGATATTCGGTCTATCCTTGGCTGACCCAATAAATAAATTATGTAACAATGAATCAATTTTGGTTTGTAGATATATGAAGTCTATCCCGACATGATGTAGCATGTTGAATTTCCCTGTGGAAGGTTTTATGAATGATTGTAGCCGATAGTTGGTAGTTTTGATAAATAAGAAGTGCATCTAATTAGGCCGACCTAATTGATGCATGCAAATAGATCAGGTATATATATTAGACAGTTTTTGAAGACACATAGAGAGATAGATGATTGATCCATGAATGCGAAAGTGAAGAAGTGAAAATATGATGAAGAGTGTCAAGTCAGTCTATTGAGCATAACCGAAACTAAATCAACACTAGTTAGGTGTATATTATCAGTTCACTTTGAGGTTGTATGCCATTGTGTCTTTGTAATTTTGTAGGCAGTGAGCCTTTGTATTTGGACAATGAGTCCTAGCAGTGAGCCAATCTATTTTGTAATACTCTATAACCGGTTATACTATATTGTGAGTTAACACTCACCGTGGTTTTTCCCATTTTGGGTTTTTCATGTAAAAAATCCCGGTGTTCTTGTGTTGAATGATTTCATGCTCTGTTAATGATCTTGATTGTCTTTACTATTCTATGCATTGGATTAATTGGATGGTATTTATTCTACAAATTTAAGAAGATACTAATTCACCCCCCCTCTCGATATCTTGGATATTTAACACTTGGCCACCTCCCCATCAACATTTGTACACTTGGACCTCACTTGATTTATTTATCTACTTTAGCGTGAGTCTAAACACAAGTTCATACTCTCACTAAAATGGGGGTTAAATGTAGGGATAGAAAATGTAATCCTTTACATTTTCTCACTTTCCTTTCCCCCCCTTAATAAATTGGACTTAATTAAGCCTTTAATTGACCTAATTATGCATTTAAAATCCAATTAATCTCATTTTCCGAAAGGGAAACCTACATTAAACAATTACAAACATCAAATTACACACCTTGAAAAATGCGTGTCCTAGGTTTAGGGCCTAAGACCCATTTGGGGTAATAGTACAAAGTTGTGTCACACTTTCGGGCAACTTATCAACACAAGTGAACTTAAGTGTTTTTAACTAGAAAATAATTTTGGTCAAACATATGATCTTGTAAGATTTATTCTAGCTAAGTTATATATGTCCACAAATTTTCCAACTAAAATTGTTGGCTAAATACATATTTAGCACCACTTTGAGTCCAATTTACCAAAAAAATAAAATTATTTTTAAAACTTGATGTTTCAACAACTTCAACTCGTGTATTTTTTTTTAATATAAAAACACCCTTTTGTAGTTCCATAAGTTTAGTTTAAAAAAATGTATATATTTTAATAGTTTAATTATTATTTATATTTATATTTATATTTTTAATAAATGTAGGTTGTCAAGACAAAACATTATATTGATTACCATGTCACGAAAAAATAGTAAAACTTATTGATTTTTTTTGTAAAAAATATGATGCCCTAGATACAAGAATCTATATCAAGATGGTATATTTTTTTCTATTTTAGATAAATAATTAATATGAAAGTTGATGTTGAATGGAAAAAACTAGGTTTTAATATGCACACATTTTAATATTTATTTATAAATATATATTCATCAAAATTGGAAAAAATATATCCATGCCCTAAAGTTTTAACTTATAAATACACAAAAAAATTGATGGAAAACAAATGACTATATAAATATTGACATCTCATGTAACTTCATTTTTTTGCATTTTATCAGGAACTAAATTATAGTGTTAATTTATAAAAAAACTATATTCAAATAAATTTTTAATTTTTCCAAAACAATACAAACATAAAATATACTAAAAAGTAAATATTTTATTAGTTTACAACATTTCAAAATTTAAAACACATATATCACTTTTGAGGGATTCAAGTTTAAAAGTCGTATCAGTGTTGCTCATTTCCTTTATGAAAGTGTGACAAGGCTTTCAAATTTTACCCTTCGACCAAGGGTGAATGGGTCCTCATTAGATTAAGACCCCATTATTTTAATATGTTTTTGGTGATATTTTTTATGATTCAAATTCAGGTTGCAATTGCTGGCCTTGATGTTCAATTGTTGGGAAATTAGAAAATTACCTATAAATACAAGGTCTTTATATTGATTCAAGTCTAAGGAAAATTATCTAGCAAGAAGGAAACTTTCATATGAGAAAAGATTATTGTCAAGAGCATTCAAGAGCAGATTTTTTAGTTAATTATTGCAGCAATCAAGATCAAGATCATCACGCTAAAGTTATTTACATTCATGCATGTTTTTTGAGCTAACAATGTGATGTAGGTTTCAAGTTTTCAAGCATGCAATCAAGCCATTTAATGCAAGATCCAATACTTGGAGTGATGTGTTAGACTTCAATCCTCCAAGGGCATCCATTAAAGGATTTAGTGATTTGCAACAAGCTAGTGTTCATTCATCATTCCTTCTTTTTATCATTTTTTTATTTCAAGGTTTAATTACCAACACGAGGTTTGGCCAAGGAAAACCCTTATTCACCAAAAACAAAAAAGAATTCTCCTCTTTGTGTGTTTGTAGATTTACAGGTGAAGAAGGATTGAAGATTGATCAAAAGTGCAATTTTGTAAAGTTGTCAAAGTTGTCAAGCCACAAAATCTTACTTGTAGAATTTATTTTTAATTTTTCAACAATGAGATCTAAAGAAATCAGGAGTGTAGATCTAGGATCAAAGAACTTGTTATGCCTTGCATAACCACCCCATTTCATTTTTGGTTGAAATGGGCCCCCCTTGTTTTTGTTTGTCCTTGGTGTTTTGGTTTGGGCCTTAGGAATTGTTCTTTTTCCTCCTAATACCTTGTTTCTTTTTTGGCGGGTTGGAAATGCGGGACAAAATTGAACTTAGAACCTTTACAAAGTTCTTGGTCCAGTTTTTGTTTCAGTTCCGTCTCCACCCCTTGTTGTCTTTGTTTCTTCGTTGTTTTTCCTACGTTCGGCCTTGAGGTTGGTTTCATCCCTTAGGTTTTCTTTTGTTTTCCTTTTTCCTTCACTTCCTTTCCTTTCATCAAAAGAAAAACTGGGATGGAAGCCAAACTCAAAACTTTGTAAAGTTATAGGTCCAGTTTTGGTTCCGACTCTACTCCTGTTGTGTTCCGCCCGGGTTTGGTTTTCGTTCTAATCCTGTTTCCATTGGTGTCTGTCATTTTTGTGTCAGTTTTTGTTTCTTCTACCAGGAGTGGAATCAGAATGGGAACCAAATTGGGAACTTTGTAAAAGTTCCAATTTTGGTTTTTGTTCTAACTCTGACCCGCTTCCCTTTATTGTCTTGTTCCTTCATCACGGAACAGGGACTCAATCTCGAATGGGATGTGAAACTTGTCTAAATTTTCATGTTTTTCTCTGGCTCCACTTCCACATCTGCCCTGCCTTGAATTCACACTATTGGTTGAATACGCACTTGCATCTTTGACTGAACCCCAACCAACCACATTAAATGACATTTATTGCCACTCTCCCGCACGTGCGAAATGGTTTTTAAAACCTTAATTGAGTTTATTATTACTCATAAGTATTATTTGAAGCATTTTTACGACTCTGAGCTATAGAGAACTCAAGGTGAGCATAATTTGATCGTGGGCATGTGTGTCTGAGTGAATCCTGGTCCATTTTCAACCTTTCTTGGTGTGTTTAAAGGTAGGTGTTTGATCTTTTTCCGTTCTATTTGTGTTTTTTCGTATTTTGTCTTTTGTTATGTTCCTCGCACATTCATGAGACTTTGTCTTATGGATCTTTGCTTGTTTTTCTTATTGTTTCCTATTGGTTTGTTTTCTTTTCTTTTCTTTTTCTTTGTTCTACTATCATTTTCGCGTTCGGTGGTTTCATCTGTATTGTCGTGCCCTAGTTTTTAACTAGGGTTTCATTTGGAGGGATATTTTGAGCTTTAAGGTGCTTAAAATCAGTTTTAAGATCCTTCTAATCTTCTTAGCATGTCAGGTTAATGGTTTTGATGCCCTAATTCTTGTAAGTCGACATGTCGTACAAACTAGGGTTTGTGCGTTTGACCATTACAATATCCTACTTTTAAAATTCAAATATGGCCTTATTCAGTTAGGGGTAAGTTTAAGTCCCTTATTTAATGTTTCCCTATAGTCTCATGTGACCCAAGTCTTAAGTTCATTTGATAACATGTTTAAATTGATTGGTATTAATGATAGATTGGCGGAAGCGGGTCTGAGAACAAACTTGTTCCAAAGGGTTTGCATAAGAATTTAAATTCCAAAATAATCCCTCCCCCGCTGAATGCTGAATTTGAGTTTCACCTTTCTTCCTCGATGGAAGCGGAACCAGAGTGGGAAACAAACTTAGAACCATTAGTTGGTTCTGGTTTCAAATTCCATTTCGATCCCGATTCCTATCATATTATGATTGCGCTTCTAGTAAGTATTAACTGTGGTTTATGTTCTTGTTCTTTGGCGGAAGCAAAACTGGAGTGGGATTTGAACTTGGAAGTATCGATTGGTTCTTGGTTTGGTGTTGGTGTAATTAATTAATTAATTATTACACTAGCATAAGTTAACTTAGGTCATAAATCATTTAGTCCTAGGTTGCATCATTTAATAAATGGGATAATATTCCCTTTCTAGTTTGTGGGATAAGATTCCTTCTAGAACTTATCTCATCATTTAATGATCATCTAGATAGGGTTCACATGTTTTCACATGTTGTTAGATTATAACACTTGGAAACATCTCATGCATCTTAGGTTTTACCTCTTGCCTATTTAATCAGGCATCTTGTTCATTTGTAACATATCAATATCATTTTCATCATATCAATAGAATCTTTAATCAACATTCCATTGTTGCAACACTTCTCTTTGTGGTTGATTATCTTTCATGGCTAAAGTCCTTCATGGAAGATTCTAGAGCTTCAGGGGTTGTGCATCCATAATATCAACATGGTATCAGAGTTAGTCCATTGAAACATCAACCTGTCATCCAGGAAGTTGGAGTGTAAGATTTTTGCAGGCTTGGAGTTTTATTTTGCAGGCTAGTTGGTTCTACTCGAGAACCAAGCTGATTTCTGGTGTAGATCAGGCTCTCTCCAACCTCTCCATTGCATCCAGAAGGCCTCAAAACCCATAGATTGCCTGTTCATTTGTCAAAATCAGAGACATATCATACGGGAGCCAATCGAGGTATTATCTAGGGTTTGCAATTTTTTGTACTATCCGTATAATTTTGCAGAAAAAAATACCTCCTTCAGTCCTCCATCAAGGAATTTTTTTTTTAGAAAAATAAAAAAAAATTCTAGCTATTATTAGGCATTTTTCTCTATAGTTCGGCATAAATTTCATGGCAGGGCACCTAGTATTTAAATACATGGTCGGCTGAAATATTTAATTTTTGCATGATATTGTTTACTCGGTCGACATTCAAATTTTGGTGTTTTATTTTTTTTGAATTGCAAATTTATTGCAATATTCAAAAAAAATTCTCCGTCGGCATTTACCAACCACGGTAGATCTGTCAACTCCATCACTCTACGTCATCACTTGGGGTACACGTCCATCGGCCATAGTCACATCACCTATCCCGTCGCTATGTATTTCCTTGTCGCCGGAGTCCTTTTCTCGACCGCCGACATTGTGTTTGTTTCCGGTGTCCTGTTTGACCTCGTGTGCTTCTCGCCAATGAACCCTTCACTCCGGCTTGTGGTCCCATCAGAAACTGGGGGCTCCACCAATCTCTGCAATGGCACCACCATCCATCCCGACCGCACCACCGGTCTCCACCCACTAGCCACTCTGCCACCACCCTATCTGGTGGTGGGTGATTTTTTTTTAACAATCGCTAGCCCCGCGGTCATATCAGCAACTGGAGGCCAATTTTTTTTCCCTAGGGTGCTATGTTTTTGCACCTATTTAGCCAATGCCCATCAAATTGCATTTTTTTTTCTGAGGGCCATATCTTTGCGCCACGATATCAAAAATTTGCAAATGAGATATCGACGGAAAGAGAATTTAGAGCACTATCCAGTGGTGCCATCTATTTTGCAGTATTTTTCTACTATCAAATTCTAAAGTCAGCTAAAGTCAAATCTCCATTCTAGACTCAAAAGCACATATCTTCGCATCAGATTGTCGGATTTCGGCAATTCCAGCAGAATTTGGGAGATATTTCAGTGCATTTTTTCATTAGTCTAGTCACCTTCTTTGGTTTCAGCTCCATGTATCTTTTATTGGTTTTTTTCAATTTGGTGCATTTTTCTGATTCCTGAGACATCCTAAAGCTTGAAGAAGAATCTCTTGATCTCAGAGGCATATTCTCAATTGCATGTCTATTTGGAAGTCTTTATTTGCTGTTGAAGGTCAGTGTCTTTGTTTTTTGTGGAGAAATTTTCATTATGGGGCTTGCATATTATTCTCCTTTGGTTATGTTGCACAAGGTTAACTATTCACAATGGCGAGATGGGATCTGCCACCATCTCCAATCACTTGATCTATTGCCTCATCTGTATGGTATAGTTCCCCGTCCAAGTGAAGGTGTTCATAAATTTGCTTGGAGTTGTAGTAGGTACACTATCTTGGAGATCATTGCTATGCAAGTTGATTGCGATGTTTTGAGATCTATTGATCATTTTGATTGTCCTCACATTCTTTGGATTAAGCTTTGGGAGTTATATGGAGATTCGAATACTCCACCATTCCCCGATGATCATGATTCAGAATGTCATTCTTTAGATCAAGTACCCCATGATGTTATTGTTGTGCAGGAAGTTGATTACCTTGATCTTTCTGAAGAGGTTGACAAGGTTCCTTTCGGTACTTCTTCTTCATCAGAGATAGTTGGTATCCCTTCACATTTAGTGATTCCTTGTCCAGAACCATTGATTGAGGCTTCCACTATCATCATCCATCAAGACACATTTAGTTTTTTAGACTTGACATCATAAGATGGCTTCATTTCAGGTATCAGTGACTTGGCTACTTCTATAGGTTTGGAGGACATTCTTGAGGGGATATCACTCCTCTATTCAGATATTTCTTATTTGAGACTTCTTCCCTATCATTCCATTCAGGACTTGAGGTTTCTTTAGTATCTACCATTGGATTTGCTTCAGACTTCTTTCAGTGGTTTTTAGGACACTTCCTTTAGGGGGGCTATCAAGTCTCCATCATATTCATGCCATCTTCATCTTTGGATATTGTTCAACATCAGTTTTTGAATTGTCCTATTTTGTTACACTCTTCATTGACTGTGGCATCTTCATCAGGAAAGGAGACATTTGAACAGAGTTCAAAGACACCATCGTCATCCATATTCATCTTTCCTTCCTTCAATTCCTATCTGGAATGGGAAGCATCCATACACTTGCACTTGGTTATGTTTCTTTTGAAAGGGAGACAAGTTGTTTGTCGACATTGGATCATGTTCTGTCTTCAAACACTTACCTTTTTTGCAGGTGATATCATCTTCTGGGGGGGCTACATTGTCTCTCTATTGTATCCATGTGATAGATGGTGTAATTGGGGGGTATTTGGGAGTCCTCCATCCTATCTCACATTTTTGCTTTTTCATCTCCTTTTTGGAGAGGGGTTTTCTTCCCATTGGGTTTTCCCCTTTTCTCCGGTTGTGGGATATTTTCCGCATCTTCATGTACATGGGTACCTAACATGGCCTTGTAGCTGGGACCCATCATCATCTCTGCATAATCATTGCATTTTCCTCCCTAAGTTACACTTATGGGGGGTGTTGGTGTAATTAATTAATTAATTAATTATTACACTAACATAAGTTAACTTAGGTCATAAATCATTTAGTCCTAGATTGCATCATTTAATAAATGGGATAATATTCTCTTCCTAGTTTGTGGGATAAGATTCCTTCTAGAACTTATCTCATCATTTAATGATCATCTAGATAGGGTTCACATGTTGTCACATGTTGTTAGATTATAACACTTGGAAAAATCTCATTCATCTTAGGTTTTACCTCTTGCCTATTTAATCGGGCATCTTGTTCATTTGTAACATATCAATATCATTTTCATCATATCAATAGAATCTTTAATCAACATTCCATTGTTGCAACACTTCTCTTTGTGGTTGATTATTTTTCATGGCTAAATTCCTTCATTGAAGATTCTAGAGCTTCAGGGGCTGTGCATCCATAATCTCAACATTTGGTTTATGTTCTAATCCCAGCTCCAGTTTAGTTTCGGTCCTGCTCCCACCAGTATAAAAAAGGGGCTTCTTGTTCTTGATGCTTTCTTGATTCTAATTCCGGTGGATATGAAATTTGGCTAAGTATAAGAAGGGATGGAGAATGGTATGAAAGGTATTGTATGGTGTAATTATTTCCATGTTGTTGATGATCTAATCTAGGGTTGTATTGTATGAATAGAATATGTCAGGAATCTCATAGGAAGCTTCTCAAAGGAGCCAACCTGCAAAAATTTTGAGACAAGGAACCAAGCCCAAGAAGATAAATGTGGAATAGTTTCCCTATGCTCTTAGATACAAACATAAGAACCCAACTCTTATTGCTAGCAAGGTGGACTCAGATTAGGCAGACATCACATATACAAATTTGGGCCCATTCAACTATGAGGAGTTTCTTGAGGAGACTTTTGCAGAGGAGGTAATAGGGAGAACAAAAAGGATTTTGCAATTAGGATTGGCACATGTTGCCATATTTCCCTTACTAGTTCAATGTCCTGAGATGATACTAACGACAATAGGATCATATAATTAGGCAACCAGACAATGTGTGGACTTACAAGGAAATTTCATTATTGACCTTACTCCTCAAATGATAAAGTTTATGTTTAATGCCCTCACACCATAGAATCCCAAACAACTAAATGAGTCAAAGGCATTGCTCTTGTATAGAAACAACAAAGAGGCCAATAGGACTCATATGAATAAGAAATGGATGAGGGTGGAGAAGAATTCCCTGATTAAGCTCCTTGATTAGCCTAAGAGATCAGATTTCACCAAGGAGATTGGAGACATAATTATGATGCTTTGTAGAGTATTTGGGAAAAGAGATTCCTCATGTTTCAAAGAATGGATGTTTCTATTTATATGAAATATTTTGGATGGTAGGCAACAATTTGACTGGCCTATGATTATACCAAATTGCTTACATAGTCAAATGTTGAGTGTAAGAGAGACCAAGTCTTTCTTCATGACTTCAGATGTAATTTATGCAGCAGCTAGGAGGGGTATTTTCCCTAGTCTAAATACAATTGGAGTATTAGGAGAGGCCCCTCGACAGAAGAAGGTCTGGGACCATTATGACCAGTTGACTTTGTAGACTTCCGAGTTGCATTATAGAAGAGTTAATGATGCATTTTTATATGTTATCATTAATCAATTGATAGGGGATGCAAGATACAAACTGATCCAATACCCCAAATTCACCTACTTTAGATTGGCTAGGTTTGATGGTCATCCCCATTTGCTTCCTAGATGCTGCAATAATAGAATTGTGTTGATGGAGTTTATTTATCAAGCAATAGGAGTTAATCTCAAATTTTCTAGCAAACATAAAACTGGCTGCCATAAATTTGTTTTGAAATTGGGAGAGTATAGTTGTGCACACAATGTGGTAGCCAAGGTGATTTGTGATGAGCTAATTAATTTTAGGTTAGGCTTGTACACTTCTAGGAAACACTTTGATCCTAAGCAAAAATGCAAAGTTTGCTTCCCATAATTTTTGACAAATATTTTAATTTATTGGAAGATTTTTTGATGGATTTACAAGATGAATATGATTTGAGGAGGAAGATTCATGAAAGGTTGCCTCTTCCATTAATGATTGAATTTGGGGTGAAGGAAGATATTCCTGACACCTTATCAGATGATGGTGTAACCTTGGATCCTCAATATGATGTTGAGAATATAGGCACTAAAAATATAGACTTAGAGAATTGGGATGTGTTGAGATTATGGATGCACAGTCCCTAAAGCTCTGGAATCTTCAATGGAGGACCCTTGCCAAGAAATATAACCAACCACATAGAAAGTGTTTGAACTTAGGCATGCACAATGGAGATTCTATATTGATGACATGATTGATATTAGATGATTAGAAATGTACAAGATACCTTGAATATATAGGAATGAGAGAAAACCTAAAATGCATGAGATGTTGCCATGTGTCTTGATCTAACAACATGTGACAACATGTGAACCCTATCTAAGAAATTATTAAATGTTGAGATAAGTTCTAGAAGGAAAACTCATCTTCTAGAAGGAATATTATCCCACAAACAAGGAAATATTATCCCATTTATTAAAATACAACCTAGGAATAAATGAAATATAACCTAAGTTAACTTATGCCAGTGTAATAATTAAATTAATTTGTTATGAAATAACTTGCACAATAGAAGAATATGATATGAAATATGCTGCAAATACTTGATAATAACTGAGAATAACAAGCCACTTCGAGGGGGCAAACCTCCAAATATCTCTAATGAGAACACACTTCACACTTCACAACTTGATGATGAAATAAGACTCACAACCTCCTATATATACCTATTTATGCCAAGGATATCACCTAGGCCAACTTAGACACACCTATATAAGACTTAGGCTAACCTAAACCACTAAATAACAATATACTAATGATAATATGACTTAATAGAGAGTTAAGATAGCTACAAGCCGACTATTCATAACCCAATGTACACTGATATTAAGGGTGTAGCATGCTCCCCTTCTTCAAAGAAGCATTGTCCTCAATGCTAATCAAGTTTGGACACTTTTTAATGAACTCCTCATCCTCCCATGTGGCATCTTCAATTAGAAAATATTTCCTTGTAATGAGGTAACTTGGAATTGTTGATGTCACCAGCTTCTTCATGTGTGTCTGGAAAATTAACTTCAGCTCCAAGATGTGACTTCCATTTGCATCAAGCTCTTGATGGCGATGAATGTGTTCTTCCTTTACTTGAACATTTTGATGTGTCATCGGGGAAGAGGTGAGGAATAATACATGGCACCCTTGCCTTGGTTGAATAGCTTGATTAGGAACTTCTTCTTCTTCATTGTATTTTTCTTTTTCTTTTGTTTCTTCTTCATCTTCTTTTTCTTCTTTGTCTTCTTCTTCTTCTTCTTCTTCTTCTGGTTTGTCTTTTGCTT
This sequence comes from Sequoia sempervirens, assembly GCA_007258455.2. Classification (NCBI taxonomy): domain Eukaryota; kingdom Viridiplantae; phylum Streptophyta; class Pinopsida; order Cupressales; family Cupressaceae; genus Sequoia; species Sequoia sempervirens. The sequence goes on from VDFB02179234.1 coordinate 96,432,732, forward strand.
CTTCTTCTTCTGGTTCGTCTTCTACTTCTTCTTCTTTTGTTGTTGCTTCTTCTACTTCTTCATATGCTTCTTCTTCTTCTTCTTCTTCTTCTTTCACTTCTTCTTCTTCTTCTTCTGCTTCTTCTTCTTCTTCTTTTGGTTCTTGGCTACTTGAGACCTCCTTTCTTGGTTCATTCATAAAGGCACTTAACAAGCTTCGTATGATTGATATATCTCCTCTTATGTCACACATATCCATCTTCATTGAGGAAATTTCTTCCTTGACCTTATTGATTTCCTCATTATGAGTAACATCCTCAATTGTTTCACCATCCTTATCAAGAGCCTTCCCTGGAGTGACAACATTCTTTTTACCCCTTGTTGTAGGCCCCGTCATGATGGAAACCACTAATGTTTAAATAAATAACACAAATAAAACTTAAATTCTCTAAATTTTTTACTGTAATATTCTTTGGTATGTCTTCAAAAACCCAATAAAAATCAGACTTCAATTCAACAAGATGTGCGAGATATGTAGATTCCAAAAAAATAGTGTAGAAACCTTAATTCTGCAATAACTCGCTTAATTCTACTCCAATTCTTCTGAAATCTTGATTGTAGCTTCTTCAATATGTTCTTCAAAAACCCTTTAAAAATCAGAAAAAAAATCACCAAAATCTGAAAGATATTCTCTTCCCAAAATCGCCTCTAAAATTGAGAAAAACCTTGCCTCTATGGTGCTAAGATCATGCTCTGATACCACTTGTTATGAAATAACTTGCACAATAGAAGAATATGATATGAAATATGCTGCAAATACTTGATAATAACTGAGAATAACAAGCTAATTCGAGAGGGAAAACCTCCAAATATCTCTAATGAGAACACACTTCACACTTCACAACTTGATGATGAAATAAGACTCACAACCTCCTATATATACCTATTTATGCCAAGGATATCACCTAGGCTGACTTAGACACACCTATATAAGACTTAGGCTGACCTAAACAACTAAATAAAAATATACTAATGATAATATGACTTAATAGAGAGTTAAGATAGCCACAAGCCGACTATTCATAACCTGATGTACACTAATATTAAGGGCGTAGCATAATTATACTAACACCCCCCATAAGTTCAACTTAGGGAGGAAAATGCAATGATTATACAAGAATATGATGATGATGGGTCCCAGCTACGATGCCGTGTTAGGTACCCATGTACATGAAAAGATGTAGAAAATCTCCCACAACTAGAGAAAAGGGGAAAACCTAGTGGGAACAAAACCCCTCTCCAAAAAGGAGATGAAAATGCAAAAAAATGTGAGATAGGATGGGAAGGATGGAGGACTCCCAAATACCCCCCAAGAACACCATCTGTCACATGGATACAATACAATAGCCCCCCCATAGGGAGGAAAGAGAGAGACAATATATCCCCCCCAAAAGATGTGATCACCTACAAAAATGGTAAGTGTCTGAAGACTGAACAAGATCCAATGTCGGCAAACAACTTGTCTCCCTTTCAGAAAAAAAAAACCAAGTGCAAGTGTAGTGATGCTTCCCATTCCAGATAGGAATTGAAGGAAGGAAGGATGAAGGTCGATGGTGATATCTCTAAACTTTGCTCATGTGTCTCCTTGCCTAATGATGAAGATGCCATAGTACCAAACAATGAAGAGGGTGACAAACAAGGATGATGTGGAAACGAATGCTGAAAATATCCAAAGATAGTGTGATGGATATGATAAATGTGATGGAGACTTGATAGCCCCCCCTAAGTGAAGTATCCTCAAAACCACTGAAAGAAGTCTGAAGCAACGAAGGTGTCCGAACCACAAATATCTCACTAGGAAGAAGAAAATCCAATGGTGGATGTTGAAGAAACCTCAAATACTAAATGGAGTAACATGGAAGAAGTCTCAGATATGAAATCTCTGAAGAGAAATCAAGTGCCTCCAAAATAGTCTCAAGATCCCCAATCAAGGTTGAGACAAAGGGATGAGGAGAGTCAAGAAAACTCTCCAAGGTGGAATCTAAATAGAGGAGTGATACCCCCTCAAGAATGTCTTCCAAACCTATAGAAGTAGCCAAGTTAGTGATACCTGAAACAAATCTATCCTGTAATGCCAAGTCCAAAAAACATAATGTGTCCTGATGAATGATGATAGTGGAAGCCTCAATCAATGAATCTGGACAAGGAATCACTGATTGTGAAGGGATACCAACTGTCTCTGATGGAGAAGAAGCACCTGAAGGAACCTTGTAAACCTCTTCAGAAGATTCAAGGTAATCAACTTCCTGCACAACAATATCAACACGGGGTACCTGAACTGAAGAATGACATTCTGAATTATGACCATTGGGGAATGGTGGAGTATCTGAATCTCCATAGATCTCCCAAAGCTTAGTCCAAAGAATATGAGGTCAATCACAATGATCAATAGCATTCAAAACATCATAATCAATTTGCATATAAATGATCTCCAAAATAGTGTATCTACTACAACTCCAAGCAAGTTCATGAATACCTTCACTCGGATGAGGAACTATACCATACAAATGAGATAATAGATCAAGTGATTGGAGATGGTGGTTGATCGCATCTCGCCATTGCTTATAGTTACCCTTATGCAACACAACCAAAGAAGGAGTATATACAAGCCCCATAATGAACTTTCTCCACAAACACAAAGGCAAATGACCTTCAACAACAAATAGAAGCTTCCAAATATGATGTGCAATTGAAGTGATGCTACTCGGATCAAAAAATTGTTTCCCAAGCTTTAGGATGTCCAAGTTATTGAACACATGCACCAAATTGAAAAAATCAATGCAAGAGTCCCTAGAGTTGAAACTGATCAAAGAGTCTGGACAGATAAAAAAAGCTCTGAAAAATCTTCCTGATGCCACTGGAATCACTGAAATTTGATGAACGGTTGCGAAGATACGAGCCTTTGAGTCTAGATTAGGGTTTTGTCTTTAGTTAGTTGTAAAATTTTCTATGAGAAAAATTTCATAGAATGGATGTCACCAATGGGAAGTAGACGGAATTCTCTTTCTGATGGTATCTTGTTTGCCAAATTTTGATACCCTGGGTGAAAGTTATGATAAAATGAAAAAAATGCCTATATTAGGAAACCTACAGGCTAATGAGGGGCAAAAAATCGGCCCCCAGGCACTAAGCACTTAGTCTCCAATATGACTGCAATGAAAACATAGGAAAAAAAAGTGCGCTGCCACCAACAGTGGAAGGGCGGAGATCTGGGTGGAGCAGCTAGAAATAGTGGTGTCACTGACTAGTTGGCAGAGCCCTTGGTTGTAGATAGAACCATGGCCATGGGCAGTGGCTGATAGGAAATCTGACAGGGTTTGTAGGAAATACATGATCGATAGAGGCTAGTAACAAATCACCGGCGGCGTTAGGAAGAATGGTCAGCGGTAGAAATACTCGGTCGGCGAAGATCAACGGAGGCCAGCTGACAAGTACCAATGACACATGAAGGAAAAATGGTGTCTGGTATAATGTGATGGGGTACCAACACACAATACCTTCCCACAAATGTTGGTGACCAATCCAAAATTTTGCAGATTTGATTGATACCAATGCACAAAGAATTTTTGAATATTACCTTTTGGCAATTCAAAAATAATTAAATGCCAAGAAATATAAAATAAAATCTGAAAAAGCTTATACAAATGCCAACAAATGAATACAACTGAAAATAATAATGCCGATGGAAATAAAATTGATGCCAACCAAGGATTAATAATGGAGGTTGCTCAAATAATTTTAATGCAAACTATAGAAAAGTCACAATTTTTTTTTTTTGCCAAATAATAAGAGATATAAGCCCGATTTTTTTTGAAAATAGAAAATGGCCTGCAACTAAATTTTTTTTGCCTCAAAGGACAATTGATAGGATTGATTTTTTTTACTACAAATTTTACTGATAGTACGGTTGATTTTGCAAACCCAAATACCTCTGATGCTCCCGGATTGATGTATCCAATTTTGATGATTGGGCAGGAAATCCTAGGGTTTCGAGGCCTTCTGAAGATAATGACGAGCTCAGATATGACTCTATCTACTTCAGAAATCAGCTTGGTCCCCAGGTGGAAACAAGTAGCCTTCAGTGGAAACCTTCAGCCTGCAAGAATCTCACACACCAACTTTCTTGATCGAGGGTTGACGTTTCACTGAACAAGTCATTAGAGAATAGCTAAAATTCATGAGATGTTTCCATGTGTCTTGATCTAACAACATATGAACCCTATCTAGGAAATTATTAAATGTTGAGATAAGTTCTAGAAGGACAACTCATCTTCTAGAAGGAATCTTATCCCACAAACAAGGAAATATTATCCCATTTATTAAAATGCAACCTAGGAATAAATGAAATATGACCTAAGTTAACTTATGCTAGTGTAATAATTAAATTAATTACAATAACATGATGAAGAGGAGACAATTGATATCAAGTAGATTGTAATAATTTTCTTGGATAGAAGTATTCAGTGGGTGGTTATGAGAATCAAGGAGCCAGAGGCTCAAACTTCCAAGAAGAGGAAGGTTGCAGGAACCACCCAAGGATATAAAAGAGCAAGAAGAAAAACTACTCCTAAAGAACAATTGGAGTTCTTCCATCCCAACACAGGAGAAGAGCTTCATGTAGCGCTGCCTACCCAAGACATCCCTGAAGCACAAGGAGAAGGGGCCACCACTAATGTTATAGGTGAAGTTTCATCTCAACTAGGTACATCAACAATTGTTGGAGGTGAGACATTAGCACAACCTTCCATCATAGAGCAACTAAATCAGGAGATACCTGCTGGAAGCCTTCAAAAGGAGGCTGAATTATTAAAGGCGAAGGAGCTTGAGGTGGAGATTCATGACATTGAAATAGATTTGGAATTCACCCAATCTGATAAAGAGACTCATGTGGTTACATCTCATGAGGAAATTGAAGTAGACACTGAGCATGTTCTCAACGCTAAGGACCAATGGAAGTTCTTTGAAGAAGCTAAGAAATCAGCTGATGCCAAAGCACAAGTTGAGGCTCTAGCTAAAAAATAGGAAGCTAAAGCTTAAGCCAAGGTTGAGGAGTTAGTGAGGAAGCAAAAAGAAAAATAATATTTGTTGCTGCAACAAAAAGAACAAGAACTGAAGATGAAGATGGAAAGTGACAAAATAGCCTTGGTATAAAAGATCCATGAACTTGAAGAGGAGAAAGCTTTCCAAAAGAGGGAAAGAGAGGCCTTTAGAGAGGAAGGAGGAGGAAGAACACCTATTAAAATAAAAGGAGGTAGAAGAACTTGTTGAGCATGAGAGAAAGTCCAAGGAAGTATGGGATTGGGTTGAATAACTTAAAAAAAAAAGTGATGAGATGTTAAAACAAAGGGATGAGCTATTAGAACAAATGAGGTTAAAGGAAGAAAAATTACATAAGGAGTTAGAAGCAAAAAGGTTGTAGGAACAAAAGGATAAAGTTGAGGCTAAGAGGTTGGAAAAGGAAAAAGCAGAGAAAGAGAAACAACAAGAGGTTGAATCTCAAGCAGCTAAAACAATAGTTTGGCAACCACTTTCTCCTGCAACCTCTTCTTCAACACATGTAATAACTCCCCCTGCTACTCCCACATGTTTAAAGCTTGATTTACAAAATAATAAAATAGTACAACCACAACCATTAAATTGGGATGAGATGATGAAAGAGATTGATAAAGAAAGACCCAAGAAAAGGGAAAGAGTGCTTCATTCTAAAAAGCTTATAGATGCAGGGGAGATTATTGTTGAGTGTGTAGTTCCTATGGTGGAGAAGGACAGACAAGACATGCAAATAACTGATTACTAGTTGGGGACTATCAATTTAGGTAGACCTACAAGAAATCAACAAATGAACCTAATTGGCATTGTAGCATTATCCACTAAATCTAGGATGATCAAGGAAAAGCAAAAGAAGGATGAACTCAAGGCCTAATTGGATCAGTTGCATAAGTTTTTAAAAGATGTGTCCTCTCCTATCAACAAAAAATTTTTTACCCTTGAGACTCATGTCTTATTAAGTAAGAAGGAAGCAGATGATTTGGTTCAGATGAGAAACAAGGTTGGGATTCTTGATAGATGGGTTGATCGGCTCAACCAATAAGTTGATGAGTTACTTGTTGAAAGTTTCAAAGTCCCATGAAGGAGCACTAGATTTGGTAGGGGACATAGATTCACATGTTGAAGCTTGGAGGACAGAAGAAGAGGAATACAAAGATTATATCAAAAAGTTAAAAGAAATTAGTAAGTTGCCAAAGAAAACTCTCTTGGAACGATCCATCCTTGATGAAGATAATGAAGAATTTCTTGAGAAGACAAGGGACATAATCAAATTCAGGTCTTCATTTATTTATCAACATAGGCATGATATCCAACAAGTTGGAAAGGATTTGAATGAACAAGTTGATGAATTAGAGGCAGTTATTGCCATTTTGGCCAATATTGATATACCTGTGAAGGAAGGTTTACCACTTAATAAATTAAAGGAGAAATGGAACAATAGATTTTAGGAGGTAATGCAAAAAGAAGAGGATGATGAGGACTTGTTTCTGCATAGGCTCATAGACATTAAAGATGAAGCAAGGGCTTCTTGAAGGGAATTAATCAAACTAAGAGATATGCATGAGATTGCCTCTGTAGAGGTAAAAAGAATTAAGTTTGAGGATAGTTGGGTAGATGGCCATGATGAGTACCTTCAAGAGCAGAATGTGAGGGGGTTGAGGTGGTAGAAGAATGTTCCTTACAATTGGGCACCTAAAGACTTGGTCAAAAAAGAAACCATCTTTCCTATTCTTCAACAATTCAAAGACAATTTCAATTTTGAATTCCTTGCAGCTCGTTCCTCTTCACAACTGCTTTCCTATTCTTCAGTGGATCAAAATACTTCTTCAAAATTGGATTCCTTCCAATTTGTATCCCTCTTCTTCACATAGATTTTGGTTAATGATATGACCCTTGTCAAGAGCAGAAAATCATGGAGGATTGCTTATCCTTTCTTGGTCACCCTTGATATTTTGGATCTCATTTTTTGTAGACTTAAGTGGCATCTGGTTGTCTCAGTCCTGGGGGCTATAAGAGAAACTTTGAAGGATATTGTAAAGGTTGGATAGTTGAAGAGTGATTAGCTACCTAGAGAGAAATACAATGGTGATAGGTGATAGTTGATAGTTTAAGTTTTTTTAAGTTTTAGGCAAGATACTTTGATACACTTTCTTACAATTTTTATGCAATCAATTGATTTTCAAAAGTTAGTTATTAAATGATGATGTCAATGAACTATGTTAATTTGTGTTCCAATGGATTTTCTTGTGCATAAATGGTTTTTATTTGATGCAATATCAATAGGAGAATCCGAATTTCAAACTATTTCATTGGATTGTCTATAAGTGTGATTTATGTGTGTCTATTGATATGTCATTCCAATCAATGAGTTGATGTGTTTTGGATTTTGAAATAAAATTAATGAATGGTTATGGTGAATTGTATTTTGCAATATGGATGTATGCAATAGTGTAGTTTATGCTATAGATTGCATCATGTTATGGTTTTGGTTAGTTGAGAAAATAGTCATTGTTTGAATACATGTCTAGATTTAAATAGGTTTACATTTATAATTTACTATTCCAAATCTCTGATCTATCTTTTTATTTATTTATTTAAAACCCCAAATTTTAGATTTCTTTATAAGATTTGGTTTGCATCCTTCTTACTAGTAGGCCCCTTGTATATTACAACCATATTGACCACTTTGCAAAATAGCAGCGTTGTGAACCAACATTAAGGACCTTGGGAGGTGATCAGTTTAACCATTGATTGTCTTTTTCAAGAGAGGTGAGGTTTTTATATCTTACCTGCATGTTGTGTGTCAATTTGCATATCAAAAAAATTTGCGCTAGGAGGGGCAAGGGAACAAACTGGATTGAATTGGGTCTTTGTCACCAGGTAGGTTTTATAAAGTTCTTAGCTCTACTACAAATCCACCACTGTTGGTTGAACTCAAAACCCCAAGAAGACCCAAGGCATGTAGAGTCCTGATCCCATCACTAATAACATCCCACTCATCCCACCTATATTTCCACCCCTACCTCAGGTTGCACCACCGAATCCACCACCTCAAAAAGCAAATCAATCGATCACACAATTGGCTTAGCCAGTCCCACCACCACCACCTATGGCTTTCTTTGTGAACAATCTCTCTCCACTGGGGACTATCCCTGCTAGAATAAATGATATGCCCAAGAATTCAGAGAGATTATTCCCTAAGTATATGCATGGAGAGTCAAGAAGTGCTGAAGATAACATACAGGAATTTAAAGATGCCTGTACTCAAGCTCAAATAGCTCACTGTGATGTAGTATGTAGGTTTTTTCCTTATTCTTTGGGAGACATGGCATATAACTGGTACTTGAATTTACCACAAGGGTCTATTATGAGTTGGATGGACTTGGAAAATGCCTTTATTAACTAGTTCTGAGTCTATGTAGACCCTGCTATTTTGTTCCACCAATTTTCTACTATCAGAAAGGAGCCTCACAAACCACTACCTTTGTTCAATACAAGATTTCAAAGAATGTATCAAAGGTTGTAGGATCCCTACCTAGTTGTTGAGAACAGTGCCATTCAGGCATATTTGAAAGCCACAAAACCTTTGGTTGGTTTGTTCTTACAGAGAACTTACTAGAAGATATTGATTCTTTGTCAAAGGTGTATCACATAGCTATCAAGTTTCAACAAAAAATAAGCTCTCAATCAGGGAACCTAGGGGGATTTTTCCCTCCCATGGGATATCAAATGCCCAATCCAACCCCTTTGTTCAATATGGTCTCATGAATGTATTATTCCCATTATGGACCCATGACTGAATTAAAAACTCCATATCCCCTACCATTCTTCACTAATGGGGATCCTGATCCATCCCAGGAACCACAAAGTCATCATAATCAAGCTGGAGGGTTAAACCCTATGAATCAATCACCCATTGTAAAGATTACTAAGAATGAACAAAATGTCCAACTTACCAATGAGGTGGAGACTCTAAAGAAGACCTTGTAACAAGTTACCAATGATATGGCTCAACTTAAATTCAATCCCTCTCCGAGCCAGAGCCACAACTATTCTAATCAAGGTAATTATTCTAACCAGGGTAATTATTCTAATCAGAATAATAACCAGAACCATAGAAAATTCCAAGGTCAGAATTTCCCCAATCAGGGTAACCAAAACCAAAATAAGGGGTATAATCAGAGGCTCAACAATAATAGACAATGGAATATTGGGCCAAACAACAAAGGATTTTCTCACAACTATTAGGCTAGAGATGACAAGCCACTCACTACGAATGTGGCAGACCTCAACTTTATGACAAACCGGTGCAAATTACATGACACTGCTACCCATTTTGAAGTTAATTGTCCTAAGATGGAGAAATTTTCCAAGATGGCACAAGTGTATTCTCAGACATTTCGAGGAAACTCTAATAAAGGAGGTGGCCTGGTTGACACAACCATGGCTTATGATCTTTTCAATGAAGAACCTTTTTTCCAATGCAAGATGAAAACTGGCCAAAAGAGAACATATATGATGCCCAGGTTTTTCAAACAAAAGGGGGACATTTTCTGAGAAATCATAATAAGACTCCATTTACTACATCAGATCTACCCAACCACATAGTTCCACCAAACTAGAATGTTGATAATAATCCTCCCCCACCAAAGGGGCCATCAAAATTCTAGAGCAAAGGTAACTCATCTTTTCTTCCCAAGTATAACATGAATAATAATATGGAATTTGATGTTGTTTCTTAGATGCAGAAGCATAAAAATTCCTTGTCATTCTTTGATATTCTGAGATGGTGCCCCACCTAGCATGACATTGTGATGAGGGATTTGGAGGAAGCAGATAATTCAAAAGGGAAGACTAAGGTGACACCAACTGCTAACATGAATGCAACCTTATATAGAAACAAGGTAGGGACTTCTCCATTCCTTTTAAGTTTAAGGATTTTTGGAAAGAATTTGCACAACTGTCTCTTGGATTTAGGAGCTTCTGGTAATGTCATGCCATTTTCCATATGCAAGAAGTTATGTTTAAACCCAATCCAGACCAATAAAAGGGTTATTTAACTTGACAAAACAAAGGTCAATGTGGTTGGGGAGTTGAAAAAGGTACATGTGCAAGTTGGGTTGGATCCATGAATCCAAACACATGGATATTTAGGTGGTGGATATCCCTGAAACTTATGGTATGCTTCTAAGCCGTGATTTGATGAAGAGTATTGGGGGATATCTTTCCCTTGATTTCTCGCATATGTGGCTACCATGGAAGGGGGTACCTACCCAAAGTAGGATTGAGAGTGAACCCTACCTAAAACACATGATTACAGAGTATGACTGCCCCAATGAGGTAGCATATTTTGAAACTAAAATAGGAGTTTACAAGAGAGAAGAGATCATGACTCTCTTGATGCTTAATTATGACAATTTTCCACTTGAAGCTTGTACTAACCCCATGACTGTTTTCAACCAGCAAGTACTGATAAAGAAAATACAACAAGATTAGTTGGTTTTGGGAGAAGTAGACTTGTGGAGTCTCTTACTCCCAAATTGGTGTAGGGTTCACTATCAAATTCTCTCTGAACTAATGTGTTAACCCTACATTGATATTCTGAATCATGTTTGTCAAGCAAGAGAAACCTGCCAAAGTCATCTTGAAGCCATTCCAAGTCAATTCTCATTTGAGGCTAAAGATGCTAATATTCTAACCAGGGATAATATCCTTTTAGAGGAAGTCATTCCTCAAACTGAATCAATTCAGGTCCTAGTTTCAGACCAACAAGATAATAATGAGAAATATTTGAGTTCGTCTAATGCCCCTATGCCTACTAGTCTAGCAATACCCAAAGGGCTACTGAAAACAATAACTGACTTTCAAGACAAGGTACATGAATCACCTTTTGTACAAAATTCAGATTTAAATGATACTTCTATTAATCATCCCATACAACAATCTTCCAAATCTGATGTGATGAACCCATTGGCTTCACCCTCTATTTCCATGAGCCAAAAACGTATAGTTAGTTTAAAGAAACAAATTCCAGCTCACAATCAATTATGGACTCTTAAATTTGATGGATCTAAATCTAAAACAGGAAGTGGAGCTGGGGTTGAGCTAACAAGCCCGAAAGGGAAAAATTTTTATGCATCCTACAAGTTATAGTTTGGTTGCACCAATAATGTGGCGGAATACGAAGCGCTGAACAAAGGATTGATGTTTTCACATCAAAAAATGGTTACAACTTTAACAGTGATGGGGGATTTTGAAGTTATATTCAAGCAAGTCTGCAGTCAATATACTTGCCACAACGAAAGATTGGTTGCATATAGGAACCAAGTGTGGAACTTGATAGAAGATTTTGATGCTTTTGGAATCAAACTGATTCTTAGGGAAGAGAACCAGATTGCTAATGCACTTGCTTTGATTGCTAGCACCTTGGAACCCATGCAAGATTCCAAGTTGAAAAGACTTTCAGTGGAATTGGTCTCCATCCCAGCTATCCCAGACAATTTCATAAAATTTCAAGTTTTTGATGATGATCAACATATTCTTTCCTTCTTGGAAAGCTCAAATGTCTTTGAGGGATAGATTATTGATGAATCAAATAGATATCAGGGAGATTGGGACCCTAAAAGTTGTGATATAGAGGGGATTCTCAATCTGAAAAGTAATAACATTCCTAAAGGAATGGTGGCACTATAAAGGATTTTTTATGCTGACCCAAGGGATCACAAAAAAGTGCCAATAGAAGGTGATGGAGGGGCATATGAATCTATCAACTTGGCTGATTTAGGTCTAGAAAAGAATGTATATATAGGAAAGACCTACCCCAAGGAAATCAAAGAGAAGATATTGAAGGTATTGAAGCAGGACATTGCTGCAATTGCGAGGGGATATGAGGACTTGAAGATTATTGATACATATGTGATTACACATACCATACCTCTGAAGCCTAATGCGAAACCTTTTCACCAAAAGCAACGTCCTATCAACACCCTAATTGAACCCTTGATTTTCAAGGAGGTACAAAATTTGTTATCAACAAGAATAATCTTTTCGGTGCAACATTCTACTTGAGTCACCAATCTAGTTCCTATTCACGAGAAGAATGGGGAGATCAGATTGTGCGTGGATTTCAGAAATCTCAACAGAGCTTTAGAGAAGGATAACTATCCACTTCCTTCTCTTGATTAGGTCTTGCAAACTATCAACGGGTCTTAGATGATGTCTTTTTTGGATGGTTATTCTGGGTATAATCAAGTGCTAGTCATCCATGAGGATAGGATGAAGACTGCCTTCACAATTAAGTGGGGGATGTTTTCCTATAGAAGGATACCATTTGGACTTATTAATGCTAGAGAAACCTTTCAGCGTGTGATGGATGTGGCGTTCAGAGATTTACCAGGTAAATGTATTATTATTTATATGGATGACTTAATTGTGTTTTCTAAGAATAGAGAAGACCATGCTGCAGATTTAGAAAAAGTTCTTGAAAGATGTATAAGTTATGGTGTATCTCTCAATCCCAAAAAGTGTGTGTTCATAGTTTTTGAAGGGAAACTATTAGGTCACATAATATCAGAAAAAGGGATATCTATAGATCCTAAAAGAGTTGAGTCCATCCTAAAGTTGACAATGCCAGTGAGTAAGAAATAAATGACATCTTTCTTTGGAAAGATCAACTTTGTCAGGAAATTTATAACTGGATTTGCAAAAATTGTCAAACCTCTTAATGAGATGATGAAAAAGGATGCAAAATTAGATTGGATTAGTGAGGCTAAATCTGCATTTTCATAGATTAAGCAATCAATCTCAGAAGCACTAGTCCTCACTAGTCTTGATTATTTAAAACCTTTTTACATCTATTATTTTTCTTATGAACATTCATGTGTAGCTATCCTAACACAATGAAAAGGTGAAGGAGATGAAAGGCCTATTGCTTTCATTAGTTCCCCATTTAAAAATGTTGAAGTCAGATACCCACCTATTGAAAAGAAAGCCTTTGCACTGGTGTGAGTGGTTAAAAAGTTCATACATTATATCCTTTGCAGCCAAGTCATTGTTGTAGTCTCTGATCCTGCTGTAAAATCCCTACTTATGTAGAGTGAGCTAGGAGAGCAAAGAGGAAAATGGATGGAAATTTTACAAGAGTTTGATCTCAAGATACATCCAATGAAGCTCATTTGAGGATAGGGTTTGTCTAAAGCTATAGCAAATGTTGACAAAAATATTACTTGTCAACAATACACAGTGCAGTCATTCACCAATGATCCATGGTATTCTGATTTGATCTATTTTCTACTCAATAACAAGTGCCCAGATGGGATGAACAAAACTCAGAGGAGAGAATTTAGGATGAAGAGTTCTCATTACATGCTTAAGGGAGGATCTCTTTACAGATGAAATCTTGAGGGTGTTTACTTGTATTGTTTGGATTAGTAGGAAGCAAAGCATGCCATTGCTAAATTTCATGGTAGGCATGGTATTGGACATGGGTCAGCTGATTCTTTGGCACATCATATTCTTAAATCAGGGTACTATTGGCCACATGTGTTTCATGATGTGTATCAACACGTAAGGACATGTCATACATGTCAAACCTCAACATCAAGGGAACACAATCCAACCATGCCACTACGACTAGTTTATGAGGTAAGGCCATTCACCCAATGGGCACTAGATTTTGTTGGGGTGATTATCCCAAACTCTTCTAGAGGAAACAAGTTCATATTGATAGCCACTGACTATTGTACATGTTGGATGGAAGCTCAGTCTTGCAAAAATAGTACCACTGAGGTAGTCACTAAATTTCTCACTGAAAACGTCATCAAAAGGTTTGGAGTACCTTTCACCCTAGTATGTGACAATGGCCCTGTCTTTTCTCCTGGCGAGTTTATTCAATGGGCTTACGAACATAAAATTGTTTTGAAATATTCTTCTAATTATTACCCGCAAGGGAATGGAGTAGCAGAGTCTACTAACAAAAATTTACTAGAAGTAATTAAGAAGTTATTAGAGAGTAATCCCAAGGATTGGAATACCCAATTGAGGTTTTCCTTATGGGCAGACAGAACTAGGATAAAGGATGCCCTAAAAAATCACCTTTCAAGCTAGTCTATGGTCAGGATCCAGTTTTTTCTATCCACTTACAAATACCTGTCCTTAGATTTATGCAATAATTTTATTCTAGTGATGATAGGATCAAAGTAAGACTAGCTAGTTTGTTGAAATTGGAAGAATAAAGAGATACTGCTTTACAACAGTTCTCTAAACATCAGGCTATCATCAAATGCTGGTTTGAACAAAGAGCCAAGGTTAAAGCCTTTAGGACATCAAATATTGTGTTATTATGGGATAAAGCTAAAGAAAAAAAAGGTGATCACCAAAATTTTGACAGACCTTGGTTGGGTCCTTATCATATTGCACAGATCCTGGGTGAGAATTCCTTTCGCCTGAGCACTTTAATAGGAGAACCTATTCCATTTCCTATCAATGGTCAGTTTCTTAGACATTATTTTGGTCCATAAATTCTTGGTATTCTAATCGGTTGTATATATGTAATTAGTTGGCTGTTTGTTTTGGGTTTGTTGTTTGTGTGCTTTTCTTTGTTTTCTTTCTATTGTTTTGTTTTTTTTTGTCTTTGTTCTTGGGGACTTTCATTTTTCTCCATTTATGGATGAAGGGGTTGTTATTCAAAGTATATTGTGGATACTAGGAGAGAAGTTAGTTTAGGTATTTTCAAGTTTTATGTTGAAATATTTCATTCTAAACTGATGTCTTGTGTTCATTTTCAACAAAGGTTTGAAAAGTTATTGAAAATAAGGTGTATTGTAAGTAATCCCCATTAACTACTATTGAATCTGTCACCAAATTAGATAGAACCATCTACTTGCATGAAGGACTATTCACCTCAAGGTTTTTATATTCTAATATTTAAATGAAAAATATGATTCCCAACACTGTCATGAGGTCCATAGTAGTTCTCAAGCCAAATATCAGATAGATAATATATGAATATTGAAGAAAATGGATAATTTTTTTTTTCTTTAATTGCAGCCTAAAAAAAAAAAAGAGAACCACCAAGAGAAGGAAAACTCGATATCAAATGGGTGATTCAAGTATCTCTACTGGGGCTATAGATGCTCGATTGGCAGTAGAGTAATGCTTTGAGAGAACTAGAGGTATCTCTGTTTGGCAGTGGAGCAATACCCAGGATATCATTGCATGACAACTGAAGGGACTCAACTCATGTAACTTCAATCTTAGATATGGTTGTTTAGAGGTGAATAAAACTTTGTAGAAAGAGATTCACCAAATATGCAAAAACTTATATTCAAAAGTAGTTGTGTGAACCAAGATTCTAATACCTGCAAAACACAACAAACAAAGATATTAGAAGATTGAAATGAAAGTTAAGACCAAGATTCCCCATAAAATCCATTTAACTATGCTCAAAATAGGAATAAAACAAGAACACAATGAAAGAAGATGAAAAACAAACTAAATCCTATTAAGAACATGCAAACTCTTGATCTTATGGGGGAGTTGGTGCCAATTTTATGTGGAAATTGGCCCTTTCCCAACTCCTATGCAAGCTTTGTTGATTGATGATGAAGAGTGATCCACTTTGATGAAGATTGATGAATGCTCCAAGATAAAATCTGCATAACCTAGCTATAAAACTCAATGAGATGGATGAAAATTGCTATGAATTTGAGTATTGTAAGTTTACTCAAGTTGTGGATGGTAAAATGAGAATATGAGTTCTTTATTTATAGATTGATAAGTTGAAGAGATGTCCAAATTTGATCAATGTGGGACTAACATTCATCCAATATTATGATGCCACTTGTCAAGCCATGAATGGATGAAGGATGTGCAAGATTTGGGGTTTGTGCCAATAAATGCCAATATTTGAAATTCAAATTTGTTGAAATGACTTGTAAGAGGGAAGGGAAAATGCAATAAATGCCACTTGGCTCAAGGAAAAGGACATGTAAGAGGAAGTTATTTCCTTGTTGGATGTACATGTTGACTTGGAATTTTTGAATTCAAATTGAGAGAATATTCCAAAAGATGCCTTGTGAGGAAAATAGAGATTTAATAAATGAATTAAATCTATTTTCATGTGCAACTTGCATTATCTAGAGGATGCGACATGAAATTAGACTAAATTAATCAAGGGTTAATTAATTTAACAAGAGATTTGATGATGTGACTTATTTGACTTAGATTTATGGATTTATTTAAATCAAATAAGAGGGGAATATGATAAGAGGATAATTAAATAAGGATTTTGATTTATTTAATTAAAAGGCGCTGATGTTAGATTAAATTAAATAAGTTTTTAATTTATTTAATTTAATAGATAGACTTAAGAGATTTAATCAAATAAAATTGTTTATTTAATTAAATCGGATAATTAGATCAAGATGATTAATTTAATTATCGAGAAGAGGTGACTTAATTAGATAAAGTGATTTATTTAATTAAGAGAGGAATATTGATGAATTTAATCAGATAAGGAGATTTGATTAAATGGTTAGACCGAGGGATGATTCAGGATGAAACAATGTTAGTGGATCAGGATCGAGTGTGCGATCAATATGTATATTTTCGATGTCTACATTTTGCCCCTCTTTGAAGCAATGCACTTGTTGCATTAGTTCAAAGAATAACCTTTCCATGATCAAAAGTCAAAATTT
This sequence comes from Sequoia sempervirens, assembly GCA_007258455.2. Taxonomy (NCBI): domain Eukaryota; kingdom Viridiplantae; phylum Streptophyta; class Pinopsida; order Cupressales; family Cupressaceae; genus Sequoia; species Sequoia sempervirens. Next base: position 96,449,516 of record VDFB02179234.1, read on the forward strand.
CTTTGATTTTTGTTTTCGGATGCCCCATTGCTGCCCCAGCGAATGAAGAATTGCGCTGGTATATTGCCCGCTCGAGAGATCGGGCGAAGAGGTTTGATTTGAGGGTCGATCTCTCAAAAAAGAGGTTCAAGATCAGTTCAACTCAAATATTTGATGTAAACAGATTTGATGATGTAGACAGTCATCAGCCATGGCTAGCCTCATGCCTATTTTGATATATTACACCCACTTGATCCTAATTTGTACCATGACAGTGACATTATTGATGATGAGATTATTATGATGTTTGGGTGATATGATGATGCATGGATGATATGGATGCACATGATATGATATGATGATGATTTTATGATTATGCGAATAGATGATAAATGTATGGTTTATGAGATGCTTAGAATAACTAATCTATATTATGCAATGATAGGGATGAATGCATGTGTATGATTAATGTTTTCTATATGGTATTATATGCATTATGCAGTATGTTGATGGTTTGTGGATGCAAGATGGATGCAATGGTGATGATTTATGATTAACTATCATGGTACCATGTTAGCGCGAAAAGCAAGAGATAGAAGAAAACAAGAGATTCCAATAAGAGATTCCAACAAGACATGAGATGATGATGATTATGATTACTTTCCGAGGAGTTGGGATTTTAAAAGGGCCAATTACCTTATTGTTTGATAACACACCTAGGTACGATCCATCAAGGTATAAAGAACCAGGATGGTGTTGTACCTAGTGTGATGGACTTTGAATCGAAAAATAGATAGGAGTATTCTTGTTCACACTTGACATACAGAAACCTTGCTAGGACGTACCTAACAAAACAATTATTCACCAAGTTATGTTACAAGAACGTCCAACAAGCACAACAGACAAAAGGATAATGATCGTTGCCCCATCCATATCTCTCTAAAACCTTCGTTCAGATATCATCGAGAGGTCCTTGGAATGAGCGCAATAAGATAAATCAAAAGAAAAGACCAAGTACAAAAACAGGCCAATGTTCTTCATACCTCTAGCCAAAGGGATGTGTTTTGATAGGATAAGAATCCAAAGTGATATCTAGAATGATGCCCATTGTCAGAACGATATATCCTAGGACATGCATTGTATATGATGATGATGGTTTGATAAGTTGATTGATAGGCCGTTGATATAAGGTTGAATAACATGTTTGAAAATGATCAAGAGTTTGATTTTTATGTTTAAAGGTTTGTTGTTTTCTTTTGATTTTACGTTTGAAGCTTGCTTTTGCTAATTGTTGTGGTTGTTTCTATTTGTTTTTCCAAAGGATGAAAGTGACGATTAGTTTATTATGGATGATTGATTATTTCGAGTGAAAGCCAGATGAGACGAATGGATTTTTTCAAATATTTGGATGTTTTTGACATTTTGAAATGTTTTGAGGCTATTTTTTTGGTGTTTTTGAGATTTTTACAAATGTTTTGATTTTTGAATTTTGCGATGTTTTTCTAAATGTTTTTGTATTTTGATGTTTTTTTGAATGTTTTTGGATTTTGATGTTTTTCAAATGTTTTTGGATTTTGTTGTCTTGGGGGCTGATCAAAGATGAGCCTTGCCTATGTTTAAGCTCAGAGACGACGTAGTTCGGATTTCATGTTTTTGATGTTTTCTGTTTTTGACTTGTTTTTGGATTTTTGATGTTTTGGATGTTTTTGGATTTTGATGTGATTTTGGACATTTTGGATATGGACATGTGTGATGATATCAGTTCTCTGTTTGGGATTTTGTTGAAAACCAAGCTAAGGTTGATCGATCGGGTCGATGGATTGATGATGATAACATTATTGAGGATGCACAATAATGCGAGGATAGTGTTACACAACACAAGGATTAGGAAAGATATCCTTAAGATGATGATGGATTGATGACATGATAACATTGTTGAGGATGCACAACAATGCAAGGATTGATGGATCACGATTGATGGTGATAACATTGTATAGGATGGAGAACAATGCAAGGATAGTGTTAAGCAACAAAAGGATATCCTGATGATTTCTTGATTGGATTTGATTGATCATAATTGATGAAGCTTGATTTGGAACAAAATTTGTTCGAATGATTTGACGTGATGTTTGAAGTGCAAATTAGATGAGACTGATAGTGATTGCTTTGATTGATGTTCGATGAAAGATGAATCTTGATAAGGAACATCTTTTTGTCAAAATATGCCATGGGCTAGTGATTTGGATTTTGCACATAAGTGGTGGACCAATTTTATTTCACATTTTCCAATGTTTGGATCACCACATAAGTTGGAGGATATAGATCAAGATTTATTCCCGAAGCAAGATGTAAATATCTGCCCCCAGTGTCTAGCAATGTATGGAATGTCATGGATGGATGCTCAGATATGTGTATGGATGGATGGATATGGATTATCTTGTGATAAGACAAGGTGTTTGGATTGAGAAATCTCATTTGGATAGTGCTTCATGACTCAAATAATGCTACATAGGATAGGATCCATTAAAACGACCCATGTCAAGATGTTTACCATAAGCAAGCATAAAGTGTTCCCCAAACTTCATCAAGATCAAGATAACTTGAACCACGGATGCAGATGGATAAATGGTACATGGATAAATGGATTTATTATGGATAAGATGGATGTATTGATGGATTTATTATGGATGGGATAAGATTCTTTCACCTGAGCTGGTGCACGTAGATGCTCGATTCTACACATGACGCCTGTTTGCTAGGTTTTCATCATGGTACCTGCCCAAAGTGCCACCCATGCAGTTTTCACTAGAGGACAATTTTTGTTTTTATTTTTACTATTTTCAATCCTTTTTTTGATTTTTTTTGGATTTTCATATTTTTGATATTTTTGATATTTTTGGTTTTTCTAAAAGATTCATGCTGACCCACCTAGTGGTGTCAATGTAGGTGCTTCTATCATAATGTTCCATCGATATCCTTCCTAAAGGAGTTGCTTTGCTAAGATACGTGCACTTGAATGCAACTTTTGGGATTCTTGATCTGCTTTGTCAATACCAGAGTTAACTTTGTCTCTGTGCGTACATCGTGATAGAGTGCCCTCAAAATCCTTATGATGAAGGGTCATTGCCAATACATGGTCAATGTGAGAATTGGATATCATGCATGGAGGCGTGGATGTAGTGTGTTTAGGGATAAAAGATGGATTGGTTGATAGTTTGGAATCTTTGACTCTCCAAACTTGGGAAGATGAGAAATGATGGGTGGATACGAAAGTGTGCATGGAATTAGGACCAACTACTTGATACACTTTGTATGTCATTTGAAAAGCCTGCTTTTGCTTTTGTGGACATCTTTGATGGATACTTTTCCCTTTTTTATTTTTCCCCTAGTTTCTTTGACTGATGGAGTTTGATAGGGATCATATTTCTTTGTATTTTTTGGTATCCATTTGTATTTGATTTGTCCATTATGCTTTCCAACTGATTTTCTTTGATAACATTCTTCGTACTTTGATTCAAATCTTTCTTTTGACGTTGGTCCCAATTCATGGATGGGGTGATGGGTGGATGAAGATTCATGATGTGGCTGGTTGTAGTATTGGCAATGGTTTCACCATAAGGACTCTTCGTGCTCCCTATCTTGATGTTTACTTGAGATGAAGTTGCCCCCAATATAGTGGTGGTAGCACCTTCATTCCTTGATTCTGCTTGTTTTGAGATGTCTTGCTCAGTAAGCACTTTCTGATACATGACCACTGTAGATGACATTATTTCCATTTGCTGCTCTGCTAACTCTAGAATATCCTATACTATCTAACTCATTTCCTTGAGTGGATAATGTTGGATATATTCATACATGATGTCCTTAGTCTAAATTTGGGATATATTTGATCCTAATGTTGATAACTCAATTTGACTATAGGAATTGATAATCTTCTCTTTTTGTGTAATAATGTCAAGAATAAAGGGATCTTGTTCTAAATGAAGATCATCTATGTGTCCATCCATAAAAATCATCTCATGGGTAGATGGAAGAGTGTGTGCATCTTCCATAGATAGGAGAGTGTCCATTATATCATTGTAGTATCTTGGAGATACAAATTCTTGAATTTGAACGATTTCGGAGTTGCTTTCAACATGCTTTGGATCAAGTTCTTGACATGGGTCAGTTTCAAAGGATGGATTGCTTACAAAGGGTTCTTGGATGTCATCATTAGGCATGGGGAATGGCTCAATATCCTCTTGATCTTTGAGTGGAATTGGATCAAGTGTCAAGTTGAGGATTCTTTCAGCATCTATAACCATGAGGTCAAAGGGGGTCAACATGTCTTGGGAAGGACCATTGTTAGACCTTAGTGAAAGATGTTGATCATGCTTTAGGATAAATTCTTGAGATATGTCCTCTAACTCACAAGGAAATGTGGAGACATTTTCAACATGATCATAGGTCAACATATCGTGCATTATGTCAATAGGATCAAATAGTCCTAACACTCCTTGAAATAGATCACTAAAAAGTGGCTCTTGATGTATGGTAAGTTGATCATCGGATGGGGTGGAAACATCTTCAAAGTGCTCATCGATGGAGAGAACTTGATCATTGTTTTCAACAATTGTGGTGGAGGGATTTCCAATGTCTTTAACCATAGGTTCAAATGATGTTGACATTTCTTGAATTGGATCATTGTCGAGTATTGTTGGTGGATTTTGATCATGATTGAAAAGTGACTCTTGACATATGTTGATTTGATCATTAGATGGAATAGACACAGCTTCAAGGTGCTCAGTGATGGATTGATCTTGATCCTTATTCTCAACAGTTGTCATTTTTTGTGCTTATGCTTGTGTTTGTTGGGTAGCTTGAGAGACTTGGGCAGCTTGAGTGGCTTTTGGAGCCACCTGATATTGTTGAAGCACTTGTTGGTAGGCTTGATGTGCTTTTAGTGCGATGTTACAATATTGACTTATTGCACTTGGTTTTGGTGGTAGTGGTGGTGTATTTGGAATCATGTTGGATGTAGTGACAAGTGGTTGAGATACACTTGGAGTGATCATGGTAGTGAGGGGTTGAGATATGATGGGTGTGATAGGGGTGGTTGGAGTGATCGAGGTGATATGAATGGTCAGAATGACCGAGGTGATAGGTGTTTAGGAGACCATATTTTAATTTGTCAGGATTGATGTTTTCATTTGATTAGATACCATCTATTGGTGTGATGTCGATAGTATATTCAAAGGATTTGATGTGATGGCTTGATTGGTGTTAGGTGGTTTGATTTGAATGGAGTGATTAGTGCTAGGTAAAGGGGGAAGCCCTAAACCAAGGAATGATGTTGATATGGGTAATGGTGGTGGAGATGTCTCTTGGTGTAATGACTCAACTATTTTGGCAAGTGCAACAATTTGATCTTGCCAAATTTGATCTTGACTCCCTTGATTTGGCTTTTGTTTAAGCAAATTTGGAGTGTGTACTTGTGATGTTTGATTTTGGACAATGTTATGATTTTGGATGACACTTAGATTTGGCACGATAGGGTGAAACTGAACATTGTTGATGTTTGGAATATTCATATGATCTGCAAATGTATCCATCCCAAATTTTTCCAGATTCATGTTTCAAAAACTTGTGCTTGGTACATTCTCATTTGGCTTGTAGGGATTTGGTGGGATGACGTTGTTTGTTTGAAGGCTCATGCTTTGATTGTTCAGTTGACAGACTTGTAGGTTTGGATTTAGATCTACCATCGGGAAATGTGTTCCAATCTTTGATTTGGGCATACTCACACTTGTTGTGCCATTGACATTTGTAGAAGGTAATGATCCCATGTATGGATTGTCTAAGTGCGAGTTTCGATAATCAATCAAAATTGTAAGGCTTTGAAAGTTCAATTGATTTGGATTACTCATGATGTGTGGATCAAGTTTGTATTCCATGTTATCCTTGTGTTTTGACCTTGTTGTAAAAGTGACCTCTAGGGTTCTTAGGACCAATGACGAGATGGAGGATGAAAGGTGTAAATGATACGTGTGATGAACGTTTAGGAACTTTGGATCAATGCTAGACTTAGGGTTTGATTTTGATTGGTTTGATTTGGATAATGAACTTGTAAACCCTAAGATGTTAGATGTGATCTTAGGATGAACTTGTTCAAAGGATTTCTAATTTAATTAAATGTATGAGAAAGGATGCATTCCCCTACACCTAACTAAACAAGGTGATTTTGATTTTGATGATCTACCCAAGTATTAGAATGATGTTTCCAAAGATCTAAAGTTGTTTGGTGGAATGGGATGATAAATGTTTGAAATGGATGAAATGTTTGATTTTGATACTAAATGAACCTAAGAAGGACTTGTTTACAAGGCCAAGGTTTTGAAGAACATACTTTTCCCTTCAAACCAAAAGATCAATGTTTGCTCAAAATACCATAAGACAAAAGATACACAAGCACATGTGTTGGGTTCAATTGATATCATCTTGATTAGTGAATTTATTTTACCACAAACACTTTCTTGATTAGATTTTCAAACTAAATTTCCAATGTCCTAACTTCTTCAAACCCCACAAGATATGTTATGTGGAAATTCAATGAACTTGAGGCAAGGGTTTTTCTATTGTTTACTTAAGGAGACAAATCAAGATATAATCCAGTGTTTAGAAACCTCTAAGGATGTGAATCCCAAGGGAAAGCAATAACATATATATTGAGTCAATGGTATTTGTCTCCAAAAGAGTTAAAAATTTGGATGATGATGTTAAGTGTCAGTTTTCAAGGTGTTTTCGATCAAGCAATGCATTTTTTAACCCAAGAATAAGTGCAATCCTATGGATGTGTAAGACAATATTTGTTGTATTCCCACTTGGACAAGTCCAACTATGCTTATCTTTAGTGAATGGTTAGATGCTTGATCCCACTGGCTCCCCTCCATGACACTCACTTATACAGGGTAGCCAAGCATCAACACCCATGAAACTCCCATGGCATGTTTTCTATTTCTACTAGAAGACCGTAAAGGTGTGGGGTGGCTTCAGAATGACCGTTCTTGCACCAACAAATAGATTAAAGGATTTTGGAAAATTCTAGCACATGGGTTTTAATAAGGACTTTCCGTTTGTAGGAGTTGACCCAACGTGGCAAGAGTCCCCTTTCAAATCCATCTTGTCAGAGTCAACCGCATGATATTGGCGTTTCATCCAATATCCACATTTATATCCCAGCTAGAAATACTCTTGGCTTTAGAGTGTTACCAGTTGAGTCGTTCCCTTGGGTGAGTACTTTTTCCCCAAGGCAGGCCCTCTAGGATAAACAAAAGTGAATGAAGAACAATATTCATAACTCGATCAATCCTTGTTGGCAACAAGGAGAGAGAATATACGCAACAAAGCCCCCACTCACACTCGCACAAGATTTTGTTCAATTTTAAGCCCAAATCGAAGTGTGGAGGTGATTGCTTTGTCTCACCCCAAAGTCATGAAAAAGGCCTTTTGATTCTCAAGATCACTATAAAGCACGAGAGAAGCGTATACGTCCTTTTTCAATGGCTTTAATTTAAGTAAGCTTTCAAAAAAACACAATTGCACTTGTTCTTTTTAAATCCCCAAAGAAAAATGTGAGTTCGTTTTAGAGCACCAAATCACAAGTGAAAGACATTTGTTCAATAGTTAACCCAAGAAAAAAAATCTAGTAAGTTGTGATCCTAAAAATCATTTTAAGCCTTTTGTATTGTTCTTTCTAGAGCCCAAATTGAAATCTATTGAGTCCTAAAAGCTTGAAGTGATAAAATCCTTTAAACTTGGAATTATAAATGCTTCCAAGAGTGTCTAAAGACACTTGGTACAATAGAGAAATGATGTCATAAGAATCTTTCCTTTCGTTTCCTCCTCCCCTTTTGATTTCCTAACCTAAAAAAGTGATCAAAATATTAGATGAGATCAAAAAATAAAAGGATATAGGGGCTAGATGAATCATTAACCAAAACACCCTAAAACTTAGGCCAAGTTATCATGTGTTTTGAATTTAGATATAAATTTGAAAATTTTAACTCATTAATAGTTAATAAACACCTACACCATTGGATAGCTTATGAAATTCTACCCCATTTCAAAAAAAAAAAGTATCAAAAAAGACCTTCGTATGACCAAGATATGGTCATTTTAAAATTGACTCTAAAAGTGATAAACAATGATCATATGCACTAAAAAAAAGTGCATGAGCGCTAAAATAAATTCAAGAGTGCTAAAATAACCTTCAAGAGCGCTAAAATAACCTTCAAGAGCACTAAAACAGTCTATATAAGTGCTAAAAGAACCTGCAAGAGCGCTAAAACAGTGCACATAAGCGCTAAAAGAACCTGCAAGAGAGCTAAAACATTGCACATAAGCGCTAAAAGAACCTACAAGAGCGCTAAAATGGGGATTTACTAACATAACTGTAAAAAAAAAAAGTGAAAATTTAAAAAAATGTGGTAGATTTGTAATTCAAGCCCTCCTTCTAGCACCAAATGTGTGAACCAAGATCCTAATACCTGCAAAACATAACAAACAAACATATTAGAAGATTGAAATGCAAGTTAAGACCAATATTCCCCATAAAATCCATTTAACTATGCTCAAAATAGGAATAAAACAAGAACACAATGAAATAAGATGAAAAATAAACTAAATCCTATTAAGAACATGCAAACTCTTGATCTTATGGGGGAGTTGGTGCCAATTTTATGTGGAAATTGGCCCTTTCCCAACTCCTATGCAAGCTTTGTTGATTGATGATGAAGAGTGATCCACTTTGATGAAGATTGATGAATGCTCCAAGATAAAATCTGCATAACCTAGCTATAAAACTCAATGAGATGGATGAAAATTGCTATGAATTTGAGTATAGTAAGTTTACTCAAGTTGTGGATGGTAAAATGAGAATATGAGCTCTTTATTTATAGATTGATAAGTTGAAGAGATGTCCAAATTTGATCAATGTGGGACTAACATTCATCCAATATTATGATGCCACTTGTCAAGCCATGAATGGATGAAGGATGTGCAAGATTTGGGGTTTGTGCCAATAAATGCCAATATTTGAAATTCAAATTTGTTGAAATGACTTGTAAGAGGGAAGGGAAAATGCAATAAATGCCACTTGGCTCAAGGAAAAGGACATGTAAGAGGAAGTTATTGCCTTGTTGGATGTACATGTTGACTTGGAATTTTTGAATTCAAATTGAGAGAATATTCCAAAAGATGCCTTGTGAGGAAAATAGAGATTTAATAAATGAATTAAATTTATTTTCATGTGCAACTTGCATTATCTAGAGGATGTGACATGAAATTAGATTAAATTAATCAAGGGTTAATTAATTTAACAAGAGATTTGATGATATGACTTATTTGACTTAGATTTATGGATTTATTTAAATCAAATAAGAGGGGAATATGATAAGAGGCTAATTAAATAAGGATTTTGATTTATTTAATTAAAAGGAGCTAATGTTAGATTAAATTAAATAAGTTTTTAATTTATTTAATTTAATATATAGACTTAAGAGATTTAATCAAATAAAATTGATTATTTAATTAAATCGGATAATTAGATCAAGATGATTAATTTAATTATCGAGAAGAGGTGACTTAATTAGATAAAGTGATTTATTTAATTAAGAGAGGAATATTGATGAATTTAATTAGATAAGGAGATTTGATTAAATGGTTAGACTGAGGGATGATTCAGGATGAAACGATGTTAGTGGATCAGGATTGAGTGTGTGATCAATATGTATATTTTTGATGTCTATAATAGTGAATGCTGATTTACATTTGAGATTCTAGCTCAATCTTACTTATTCTAATTGATCTAATTTGAATTGTTATGTTCATAAACTAGAAGTTTTGGGTAATTGAATTCTTCAACATCTTGAAAATGGGTAAACCATTTTCCCAGCCGAGTCGCCAATTGTTATGCCTTGAATAACCACCCCATTTCATTTTTGGTTGAAATGGGTTCCCCCTTGTTTTTGTTTGTCCTTGGTGTTTTGGTTTGGGCCTTAGGAGTTGTTCTTTTTCCTCCTAAGACCTTGTTTCTTTTGCTTTGGTGGGTTTAGAACATGGAACCAAACTGAACTTAGAACCTTTACAAAGTTCCTGGTCCAGTTTTCATTTCGGTTCCGGCTCTGCCCCTTGTTGTCTTTGTTTCTTTGTTGTTTTTCCTGTGTTCGGCCTTGGGGTTGGTTTCATCCCTTAGGTTTGCTTTATTTTCCTTTTTCCTTCATTTGCTTTCCTTTTTTTATAAGTGAAACCGGGATGGAAACCAAACTCGAAACTTTGTAAAGTTATGGGTCTAGTTTTGGTTTTGACTCTGCTCCCAGTGTGTTCCACCCAGGTTTGGTTTTCGTTTTGATCCCGTTTGCATTGGTGTTTGTCATCTTTGTGTCATTTTGTGTTCCTTTTGTCGGGAGTGGAAGCAAAATGAGAACCAAACTGGGAAATTTGTAAAATTTCCAGGTTTGGTTTTTGTTCTGAATCTACCTCACTTCCCTTTGTTGTCTTGTTCCTTCATCGGGGAACCGTGACTAGATCTGGAATGGGATGTGAAACTTGTCTAAAGTTTCATGTTCTACTCTGGCTCTGCTTGCGCGTCTACCCTACCTTGAATTCACACTATTGGTTGAATACACACTTGCATCTTTGGCTCCGCCCTTGACCAACCACATTAAATGGCATTTATTGCCACTCTCCTGCACACACAAAATGGTTTTTAAAACCTTAATTAAGTTTATTATTACTCATAAGTATTATTTGAAGCCTTTTTACAACTCTGAGTTATAGAGAACTCAAGCAGAGCATAATTTGATCATGGGCACATGTGTCTGAGTGAATCCTAGTCTATTTTCAACCTTTCCTAATGCGTTTCGAGGTAGGTGTTTGTTCTTTTTCCATTCCATTTGCATTTTTCTCTTTTTTTCTTTTCTTATGTTTCTTGCGTGTTCATAAGACTTTTTCTTATGGATCTTCACTTGTTTTTCTTGTTGTTTCCTATTGGTTTGTTGTTTTTATTTCATTTTTTGTTCAGTTTGTTGTATTTTCAGTTTGTTTTCTTTGTTCTATTGTCATTTTTGTGTTCAATGGTTTTTTCTATACTATCATGCACTAGTTTTTAACTAGGGTTTCATTTGGAGGGATCTTTTGAGCTTTAAGGTCTTTAAAATTATTTTTACAATCCTTCTAATATTCTTAGCATGTTGGGTTAATTGTTTTAATGATAGGGTTTTGATGCCCTAATTCCTATAATAAGTCGACATGTCGTACAAACTAGGGTTTGTGCGTTTGACCATTACAATATCACACTTTTAAAATTCAAATTTGGTCTTATTCTATTAGGGCTAAGTTTAAGCCCCTTATTTAATGTTTCCCTATAGTCTCATTTGACCCAAGTCTTAAGTTCATTTGATCACATGTTTAAATTGCTTGGTATTAATGATAGATTGGCACAAGTAGGTTTGGGAATGAAATTGTTCCAAAGGGTTTGCATAAGAATTTAAATTCCAAAATGATCCCGCTCCTACTGAATGTTGAATTTGATTTGCACCTTTCTTCATTGGTGGAAGAAGAACTAGAGTGGGAAAAAAACTTAGAACCATTGGTTGGTTTTGGGTTCGAATTCCATTCCTATCCCAATTCCGGTCTTATTATGATTGTGCTTCTAGTAAGTATTAACTGTGTTTATGTTCTCATTCTTTGGCAGAAGTGGAACCAAAGTGGGATTCAAACTTGGAACTATCGATTGGTTCTTGGTTTGGTTTCCGTTCTGATCCTGGTTTTGGTTTAGTTCTGGTCCTGATCCTACCAGTGTAAAAAAAAGGCTTCTTGTTCTTGATGCTTTCCTAATTCTGATTTTGGTGGATATGAAATTTGGCTAAGTATAAGAAGAGATGGAGAATGGTATGAAAGGTAATGTATGGTGTAATTGTTTCCATGTTGTCGATGATCTAATCTAGGGTTGTATTGCAGGAATAGAAGATGTCAGGAGCCTCAGAGGAAGCTTCTCAAAGGAGCCAACCTATAGAAAGTTTGAGACAAGGAACCAAGCCCAAGAAGATAAAAGTGGAACATTTTCCCTATACTCTTAGATACAAACATAAGAGCCCAACTCTTACTGCTAGTAAGGTGGACTCGGATTGGGTAGACATCATAGATACAAATTTGGGCCCATTCAACTATGAGGAGTTTCTTGAGGAGACTTTTGTAGAGGAGGTAATATGGAGAACAAAAAGGATTTTGCAATCAAGATTGGCACATGTTGAAATTTTTCCCTTATTAGTTCAATGTCCTAAGCTGATACTAATGGTAGTAGGATCATATAATCAGGCAACCAGACAATGTGTGGAATTACAAGGAAATTCCATTATTAACCTTACTCCTCAAATGATAAAGTTTATGTTTAATTCCCCCACATCACAAAATTCCAAACAACTAAATGAGTCAGAGGCACTACTCTTGTATAGCAACAACAAAGAGGCCAATAGGACCCATATGAATAATAAATGGATGATGGTGGAGAAGTCCCTGATTAAGCTCCCTGATCAGCCTAAGAGATAATATTTCACCAAGTCTTTCTTCATGAATTACTATCTAATTTATGCAGCAACCAGGAGGGGTATTTTCCCTGGTCTAAATGCAGTTGGAGTATTAGGAGAGGCCCCTAGATAGAAGAAGGTCTGGGACCATTATGACTAGTTAAATTTGCAGACTTCTGAGCTGCATTATAGAAGAGTTAATGATGCATTTTTATATGTTATCATTAATCAGTTGATAGGGGATGTAGGATACAGAATGAGCAGGGATGCCATGGCATTTATTGCAGAGTGGGGGCATTGGTACATCCAATACCCCAAATTCACCTACTTCAAATTGGTGTGGTTTGATGGTCATCCCCATTTGCTTCCAAGATGCTGTAATAATAGAATTGTGTTGATGGAGTTTATTTATCAAGCAATAGGAGTTAATCTCAAATTTTCTAGCAAACATAAGACTAGTTGCCACAAATTTGTTTTGAAATTGGGAGAATATAGCTATGCACACAATGTGGCAACCAAGGTGATTTGTGATTAGATAATTGATTTGAGGTTAGTCTTGTACACTTCTAGGAAACATTTTGATCCTAAGCACAAAATGCAAATTTTGCTTCCTACAGTTTTTGACAAAAAAATTAATTTATTGGAAGATTTTTTGATGGATTTACAAGATGAATTTGATTTGAGGAGGAAGAATTATGAAAGGTTTCTCATTCCATTAATGATTGAATTTTGGGTGGAGGAATATATTCCTAACACCTTATCAAATGATGGTGTAACCTTGGATCCTCAATATGATCCTAAGAATATAGGCACTAAAAATCTAGACCCAAAGAATTGGGATGAAGAGGAGACAATTGATATCAAGCAGATTGCAAGAACTATCTTGGATAGAAGTATTCAGTCGGTGGTTATGAGAATCAAGGAGACAAAGGCTCAAACTTCCAAGAAGAGGAAGGTTGTAGGAACCACCCAAGGATATAAAAGAGAAAAAAGAAAAACCGCTCCTAAAGAACAATTGGAGTTCTTCCCTCCCAACACAAGAGAAGAGCTTCATCCAAAACTACCTTCCCAAGACATCCCTAAAAGCAAAATGGGAAGGGGCCACCATTTATGTTGCAGGTGAAGTTTCATCTTAACTAGGTACATCAACAACTGTTGGAGGTGAGACATTAGCACAAACTTCCATCATACAGCAACTAAGTGAGGAGATACCTACTGGAAGCCTTCAAAAGGAGGCTGAATTATTGAAGGGAAAGGAGCTTGAGGTGGAGATTCATGACATTGACATAGATTTAGAAGCCACCCAATATGATAAAGAGACGCATGTGGTTACATCTCATGAGGAAACTGAAGTAGAAATTGAGCATGTTCTCACCCCTGAGGACTAATGGAAGTTTTTTGAAGAAGCTAAGAAAGCGCTGATGCCAAAGCACAAGCTGAGGCTGTAGCTAAACAACAACGAGTTGAAGCTCAATCCAAGGCTGAGGAGTTAGTGAGGAAGCAAAAAGAAAAAGAAGATTTGTTGTTGCAACAAAAAGAACAAGGATTGAAGATAAAGATGGAAAGTGATAAAATAGCCTTGGTACAAAAGATCCATGAACTTGAAGAGGATAAATCTTGCGAAAAGAGGGAAAGAGAGGCCCTTGAGGAAAAATTTAAATTGATTGAAGAAGCACATAGGAAGAAGAAGGAGGAAGAACACCCATTAAAAGAAAAGGAGGTAGAAGAACTTGTTGAGCATTAGAGAAAGTCCAAGGAATTATGGGACAGGGTTGAAGAACTTGAAAAACAAAGGGATGAGATGTTAAAAAAAAGGGATGAGCTATTAGAACAAAGGAGGTTAGAGGAAGAACAATTACAAAAGGAGTTAGTAGTGAAAAGGTTGCGGGAATAAAAGGATAAAGCTGAGGCTAAGAGGTTGGAAAAGGAAAAAGCGGAGAAAGAGAAACAACATGAGGTTGACTCTCAACCTAAAATAGCAGTTTGGAAACCACTTTCTCCTACAACCTCTTCTTCAACATAGGTAATAACCCCCCATGCTGCTCCCACATGGTTAAAGCTTGATTTAGAAAAGAAGCAAATAGTACAACCACAACCATTAAATTGGGATGAGATGATGAAAGAGATTGATAAAGAAAGACACAAGAAAAGGGAAATAGTGCTTCTTTCTACAAATCTTATAGATGCAGGGGTGATTATTGCTAAGTGTATAGTTCCTATGATGGAGAAGGATAGACAAGACATAAAGATAACTAATTACTAGCTGGGGACTGCCAATTTAGGTAGACCTACAATAAATCAACAAATGAACGTAATTGACATTCTAGCATCATCCACTAAATCTAGGATGATCAAGGAAAAGCAAAAGAAGGATGAAATCAAGGCCCAATTGGATCAATTGTATAAGTTTTTAAAGGATGTCTCCACTCCTATCAACCAACAAGTTGTTACCCCTGAGACTCCTATCTTATTAAGCAAGAAGGAAGCAAATGATTTGGTTCATATGAGAAAAAAGGTCGAGATGCTCGATAGATGGGTTGATCGACTCAACCAAGAAGTTGATGAGTTACTTGTTGAAAGTTTCAAAGTCCATGAAGGAGCACTGGAGATGGTAGGGGACATAGATTCACATATTGAAGCCTTGAGGATAGAAGAAGAGGAAAACAAATAGTATATCAAAAAGTTAAAAGAATTTAGTAAGTTGCCAAAGAAAACTCTCTTGGAACAATCCATCCTCGATGAAGATAATGAAGACTTCCTTGAGAAGACAAGGGACATAATCAAATTCAGGTCTTCATTTATTTATCAACATAGGGATGATATCCAATAAGTTGGCAAGGATTTGGATGAATAGGTTGATGAATTAGAGGCAGTTATTGCCATTTTGGCCAATATTGATATACCTGTGAAGGAAGGTTTACCCCTTGATAAATTAAAGGAGAAATGGAACAATAGATTTTAGAAGGTAATGCAGAAAGAAGAGGATGATGAGGACTTGTTGCTGGATAGGCTTATAGATATTAAAGATGAAGCAAGGGCTGCCCAAAGGTAATTAATCAAACTAAGAGATATGCATGAGATTTCCTCTGTAGAGGTAAAAAGAATTAATTTTTAGGATAGTTGGGTAGATGGCCTTGATGCAGCCATACTTCAACAAGTGTTTACTACTTATGATGAGTACCTTCAAGAGAAGATTGTGAGGGGGTGAGGTGGTAGAATAATGTTCCTTACAATTGGGCACCTAAAGACTTGGTCAATAGAGCAACCATCTTTCCTATTCTTTAGCAGTTGAAAGACAATTTCAATTTTGAATTCCTTGCAACTCGTTCCTCTTCACAATCACTTTCTTATTCTTCAGCAGATCAAAAGACTTCTTCAACATTGGATTCCTTCCAGTTTGCATCCCTCTTCTTTAGGAAGATTTTGGATAATGATATGACCCTTTTCAAGAGCAGAAAATCATGGAGGATTTCTTATCCTTGCTTGGTCGCCCTTGATATTTTGGATCTCATGTTTTGTATCCTTAAGTGGCATTCGATTGTCTCAGTCTTGGGGGCTATAAGAGAAAATTTGAATGATATAATAAAGGTTGGCTATTTGAAGAGAGATTAGCCACCTAGAGAGAAATACAGTGGTGATAGTGAATAGTTTAAGTTTTTTTTTAGTTCTAAGCAAGATACTTTGATAGTCTTTCTTACATTTTTTATGCAATCATTTGATTTTTAGAAGTTAGTTGTTAAATGATGATCTCAATGAAATATGGTAATTCATGTGTTAGTGGATTTTTCTACGCACAAATAGTTCTTATTTGATGCAATATCAATAGGAGAATCCAAATTTTAAACTATTTCATTTGATTGTCTATAAGTGTGATCTATTTGTGTCTATTGATTTTTCATTCCAATCAATGAGTTGATGTGTTTTGGATTTTTAAATAAATTTAATGAATGGTTATGGTGAATTGTATTTTGCACAATGGATGTATGGAGTAGTCTAGTTTATGCTATAGATTACATCATGTTATGGTTTTGGTTAGTTGAGAAAACACTCATTGTTTTAATACATGTCTAGATTTAAATAGGTTTACATTTATAATTTACTATTCTAAAGCTCTGATCTATCTTTTTCAATTTATTTAAAACCCCAAATTTTAGATTTCTTTATAAGATTTGGTTTGCATCCTTCTTACCAGTAGGCCCCTTGCATATTATAGCCATATTGACCACTTTGTAAAATAGTAGCATTGTGAACCAACATCAAGGACCTTGGGAGGTGATCAATTTAACCATTAATTATCTTTTTCAGGAGAGGTGAGGTGTTTATATCTTACCTGCATGTTGTGTGTCAATTTGGCATATCAACAGGACTAGGAAATGAAATTTTGGATCCTCATAATAGGACTCATTCGCCCTAGGGTGAATCTGTCCCAAGAGGACACTTAGCAACAACTTTTGGTGATTGGTACACATCAACTTACCTTCTCAAATCTACTAGAAGTCTTTTATTTCTGATTGAGTTCATTTATTATTTTTTAGTTTTTCTCCCAAAAGTGCATTTCATTCATATTTTACACTTTTTTGTCATAAAGGAAAATAGCCAAGATCTCCAATAGGGTTGAAGCACCTAAGGGTTGAAAGTCAATCCTAGCTTTGGGGATATCTTTTTCCTAATGAAATAAGAAAGATAGGTCCATCATATATTCAATCACCCCATTTTTACCTACCTATTTTTTAGTGTTTTAGTAATCCTATGTCATTTGTATGTCTCCATGTTCCTTGGAATGTATTCTAGGGGACATGAGAGAAAATAAATAAATTTTGGCATGTTCTATTATACTTTAAAGAGAGGATTTATTTTCAGTAGTGGTTACATGTCAAGTACGGATAGCGAATCTTTCTCGGGAATTGAAAATTGAATATGAAAGGTTTAAGAGTAGGAATCCAACATTAGAGAAGAAAAGGTGTCTGTTGTTGTTCCATTGGGAAGTTGAAAGGTCACCTAAGCATCAAAAAATGAAGGAGTTGGATAGGCTATGGGTTAGGCACCCATGTTGGAGTCTTGAATGTCCAATTAATATTTTATTAGGTGTTCTTAGCACAACCACAGTAGGAGGGTCCTCAAAGAGAACAATCTAGACCGTGCAACAAGAGTAACACAATGAAGGAAACACAAAATATGGAGGAAAATGAAGATGAAAATATTCTCATTAACATTTAACTCAATTACATTCAACCGACAACATTTGGGCTTATAGATTCAACTCATGGGCCTGATATAACATGTTCAATATTACAACATTCCAATATGCTCCTATATGCGAGTTGAACTCTTACAATTCAAATCAATCTTAATCCACTTAATCAACTACTAAATCTTCTACCACCTATTCTAATGATTGATTACAAGCTTTATACTATATCCGTGATTTTGGAAACATCCACGTCGGCCAAATATCATCACATTCTCCAAGGGAAGAAAATGTAACATGTGCATGAATAGGTCAGACTCAAATTTGAATTACTCATCAACAAGTGCATAAGATGAAGTGTGGACCTATATTGAAGGTTGAGGACACTCCACGAAACAATTAAAGTCACACCATTAAGATCCACAAGTCACGGGGATGGTCCACAATGATCAAACTGGCCGAAAAGTTTGAAATTATTCTAGTGCCGATTCAAGAATCTGTCAAGAATTTCAGAAGTGATAACTAGCTAGAAAAAGATCCAATCACGCTCAAATCTTGGAATAAGGGAAATGGACATGTAGATGATGCAATCCAAGATCCACAAGGAAAGATGATGAATCCACCAACATGAACTTAGAAAGAACAAAACAAGAAAAAAACTGAAAGAAAATATTTTTTTGGTTGTTGCAAGATTGCCAAGAATCAAGGATGCTCCTACATCACTTGTGGCTATCCAAGAAGATGGGAAACAATTTTTGCATGTTGTTTTGTGCCTCTTGTTTTGGTTTACCATTCATGGTTTTGCTTCCCATAATTTCTATAAATTGGAGCCATGGGATGGTAGTTTCAGATTGAGTTCTTGCATGTAATAGGGTTCTTCCGAGTTGATTAGAGACTAGTAAATTTGGTCTGAAAGGGTCTCTACATGTAAATATGGTGTCTCATTTTGGTTGCTGATTTTTGTATTGTGGTGTTTGTTGCAATCACATGTTAATTTTTGATTTGGTAATCTAATTTTCAGATCTGAATTCACTTGCATAAGTTCATATTGTAGCTTTAATTCACCTTGTTTTTCAACATTTTGTATCAGAGCTAACGGTTCCATTGAGAAGGGGATGGATTTCTCTTAAGTGTTGGAAGGTTTTTTGGCTACAATGGGAGCTTTTGTTTTGTGATATATTGTAGATTTCTGAAGAGGATTATTTACCATGGCTTCTACCTCTCTCTAGGGTATTGAGAAATTCAATGACACAGGATACGAGATGTGGAAACTAATGATGGAGGATCTTCTTGAAGAGAGAGATCAGTGGTTGCTAGTTTCATAAAAGATTAAACTAGTTGTAATGTCTGATGAAGATTGAAAAAATTTAGACAAGAAGGCATGAGGAACCATACGGTTGTGTCTCATAGATACTGTCCTCTTGAATGTCTCAACATAAGACACCAAATTCATGTTGTGAAAGAGGATAGGTGATATTTATCAAAACTAAATGTTTTTCTAACAAGTTATATCTCAAAAGATTATTATATTCATTAAGAATAAAATATGGTGATTCTATTAGAGACCATTTAAATTCTTTTAATATGATTATAAGTCAGATTGCACCAATAGATGTTAAGTTAGAAGATAAATATAAATGTATCTTATTTCTTTGTTCTTTTCCTAAATCTTGGGAAATTCTAATTGTTGTCATAGTAGTGGTAATGTAGAGCCATATATGGATATCATGATTTCCATACTTCTATTAGAGGAGATGAGGAGAAAGTCTATGAAAATGCATGTATGTTGTGGCACCATATATTGGGTCAAAATAGTGAAAAATTTCTTATGACCATTCTTAATAAGAAATTGGTTGATGATATTTCTGATTATTCTATTGGTAAAAAATAATTTCTATCAAAATTGTGTGTTTGGTAAACAAAATAGATCTTCATTTCCTAATGGAACTAATAAGGTAAAGATATTACTAGAGATCATTCAGTCAAATGTATGTGGACCAGTGGATGTTGAATCTTTAGGTAAATCTCGGTATTGTCTCTTTCTTTGATGATGTCTCAAGATACACATGGATTTATTTTACGCATTAAATCTAAATTTTTGACAAAGTTTAAGGAATTTAAGGCCTTATTTGAGAAGTAATCAAAATATAAGATAAAAGTGTTGAGATCTAACAATGGGGTGAATATTGTTCTAGTGAATTTAATGATTTTTGTAATCATGTAGGTATTTTTCGGTAGAAGACTACATATTATACTCCCCAACAAAATGGGGTAGCAGAAAGAATGAACCAAAATTTGATGGAAAGAGCTAGAAGCACATTGAGTTTTGCTAAGCTTGATAGATGGTTCTGGGAAAAAGCAATTGGTATTGCTTGTTGTTTGATTAATAGATCTCCTTGTTCATATCTTTTTGATAAAACTCCTTATGAAGTGTGGATTTGTAGAAATAATTCTATTTCACACTTAAGGGTCTTTGGTTGCAAGGATTTTGTTCATTTTCCTTAAGAGAAGTGATCTAAACTAGATCCAAAAGATCATAAATGCATCTTCATTGGTTACGATGATAATGTTAAAGGTTATAAGATTTGAAATCCTCTAACCTATAAAATGATCTTTCCTAGAGATGTGATTTTTAGGGAGTTTAGTGCTTACTCAGGAGAAGAACAACAAAGGGAGAAAGATAAGAAAAATATAGTGCACTTTGAGAAAAATATTGAAAAGAAAGAAGATGCACATGTGGAAGAACAATTAGGTGGATCTAAGGTTGGAGAAGAAGAAGTGGGTTCAAATAGTTCAAAGGATGTGTAGGATGAGCACATAGAAGAAGATGAACAAGTAGAGCCTGTTACTCCTACCTTGAGGAGGTCCACAAGGCAATTAAATCCAGTTGATAGGTATAGCCCATCCAATTTCCATTGTGTATTTTCTTTGTTAAGTATTGATGATGAACCTAGATCCTACAGGGAGACTCTCTCTTTAGAGGAAAGTAAGTCTTGGTTGTAGGCCATGCAAGAAGAGATGATGGATTTAGATAGTTGTGACACCTGAGATATTGTTAGTTTCTCCAAAGGAAGGAAGCCATTGGATGAAAATGGTTATTTAAAAATAAATCTAGAGAAAATGGTCGATTAGAGTGGTACAAGGCTAAATTAGTGGCTAAGGGCTACTCCTAGAGAGAGGGAGTTGATTTTTGGTGAAATTTTCTCTCCTGTTACTAAACTAACCTCTTTTATATTCCTATTATACATTACTATTGCTTGTGATTTTGAGATAGAGAAAATGGATATTAAAACTAATTTCTTGCATGGGGATCTTGAGGAGTAAATTTATATGTGATAGCCTAATGGTTTTATTGTGAAAGGAAAAGAACAATTGGTTTGCAAATTGAAGAGATCTTAGTACGGTTTGAAACATTCACCCAAGATGTGGTACCAAAAGTTTGATGCTTTTGCATTGAAGTTTGGTTTTCTTAGGATTGAGGAGGATCATTGTGTGTACATTAAGGTTATTGATGATTAGATTCTAATTATTTCTTTGTATGTTGATGATGTTTTGTTTTTTGGTAACAACAAGGTGATGATTAGTGAGCTCAAGGCACAAATTTCTAGCACATTTGATATGAAGGACTTGGGGGATGAAAAATATATTCTTACAATGGAAATTAAAAATTGATCAAGTTCACAAAAAGCTTTGGTTAAGTCAGACTATAAGTATGTTAATACCATTTTGCAGAGGTTTAATATGCATGATTGTAAACCACTTAGTACTCTATTTTTGTTTGGTGCTAAGTTGAGCTTAGATATGTGTCCTAATTTTGATGATGATGTTGAGGATATTTCTATGGTTCCTTATTCTATTTTCATTGGTAGTTTGATGTATACAATGGTTTGCACTAGACTAGATATAGCCTGAGCAGTGGGAGTTCTAAGAAGGTTTATGTCTAACCCTAGTAGAGAGCATTGAGTTTTTATTAAGATGGTGTTTATATATTTGTGATGTAATTCTAATTACTATTTTTTTTATCATGGTACTAATGATCTGGACAAGTTGTTAGACACACATGGATTTGTTGATGAAGATTGGACAAGTGACTTCAATATTCAAAGGTCTACAAGTGGTTGTGTGTTTACTTTGTTTGGAGGAGCAATACGTTGAATGATTAAGAGACAACCCATCATTGCTTTGTCCACCACTTAATTATATTATATTTATGTTACACATGCCTCTAAGGATGCGATATGGTTACAAAGTCTTGGTAATGGAGTTGGTTTTGATTGCAAGACAGTGAAGATTAGATGTGATAGTCAGAGTTTTATTTGTCTAGCTATAAATACTATATTTCATGCTCATACTAAGCATGCTAATTTTTAGTATCACTTTGTGTGAGAGATGGTTGAGAATAGTAAGGTCTTGATAGAAAATTTTGACACTTTGGATAATGTTACAAATTCTATTAGGAAGCTAGTGACCACAGTTAAGTTCTCTTGGTGTAGGAAGGCCATGGGCCTTGATCACTATACTCAAGTTTATGTTTTGTATCTCTTGGATGTAATTACAATGTCTAATGTCATGTGGAATAAAGTTAGGATAAGGTTACATTAACCTTATAATCCTATGTCATTTGTATGTCTCCATGTTCCTTGAAATGTGTTCTAGGGGACATGAGAGAAAAAAAATTTAAAAATGGCATGTTGTAATTATATTTTAAAGAGGATTTATTTTCAGTAGTGGTTACACATAAAATATAGATAATTAATCTTTCCTAGACATCCAAAATGGAATATGAAATGTTTTGGAGTGGGAATCCAATATTGGAGGAGGAAAGGTGTATGTCGGTGTTCCATTGGGAAGTGGAAAGGTCACTCGAGCATCCAGAAAGGGAGGAGTTGGATAGGTTGGGTTACCTGTACTCATGTTGGAGCCTTGAATATCCAATTAATATTTTATTATGTATTTTGGATGTTTAATATGATAGGTGTGGTTTTTTTCATGTGGTTTTGTGCCTCTTGTTTTGGTTTACCATTCATGGTTTTACCTCCCACAATTTTTATAAATTGGAGCCATGGGGTGGTAGTTTCATATTGAGTTCTTGTAGGTAACAAGGTGTTGTTGGGTTGATTAGAGATTATTAGTGAAGTATATTATTGTGCAATCTCATTTGAATATTAATAATATACTTGTCCTCTTTTCTCAGGTGAAGTTTCTTCTTGAATAAGTTTCTCCACGTAAATTTGGTGTCTCATTTTGGTTGCTGATTTTTATATTGTGATGTTTTCTACAATCACATGTTTATTTTTTATTTGGTAATCTTATTTTCAGATCTAAATTAACTTGCGTAAGTTCATATTGTATATTTCTTTCACCTTATTTTTCAACACCCACTTGGCCAGTGAGTCCACCTATAGTGAGCACTTCTATAATCTACTATAGCCAGTTACATTATATTATGAGCTAACCCTCACTATGATTTCTATTAGGAAAAGGTGTACAACACTCCTTTTCCTAACATTCTCCCACTTTTTGTATGCATTTCATAAGGGTAACAAGTAACCTCAATACATAAATCAAATGAACAATCCATATAGCCACATATACCATCATGGAATAAAAAATGCCCCATGTGCTCCATCAAGATACCTACAAAAAGAATCAAAGTGACTACCATCCCAAGCATGAATTCTCTCATCGACCATCATTCCAGTGCAAAAAGATAAGAATCCATCCAATAGATAAGCCACACAATCTGTCACAACGAAGCTTAAGTCCTGCTCAATCAATATCCCAAACACATACACTCAGTCCAAAGGTAACAATATGCACCAGTAGTCATCAAGATACACAAACCCATAGCTGAAATTACACCCACAACAAGTTCCAATACATCCAACTATCCATAACTCCAAGGTACACAAAATATAATAAACTAATGCCATAAACATATACACCCATAAATTGCAATCATAAACTCCATGTGCAAAACCTATCAAAGAATGAAATACACATCCAAGATCTCCCATTGCATGGGTAATGAAAATCTGAAAAAGATCAAGGCATACCAAGTCTACCAATAATATCATATAGAAAGTGTAAAAAACATCATGTAGTACCAAGGAATCATCCACAATGATATGCAAAACCTGTAAACCAATAACTTGTAATAACAACTCTCATCACAAGTCTCCATAGCTCTGCCAAGTTCTCCACACCCAACAAAGGAAAAAGATAAAGGAACCTCCATGTCATCACCCAAGAACATTAGTGAAAAAAAAATGACCACAAGCTAGTGATCACTATAGCTTCAACCAAACCTCAAACCAATGTAATGTGAAACCAAACATCTAGGAAGATAACCAAGACCAAAGAGAGAAACTCTACACATCATATACCTATAGAAAAATATCCTACATACACCTCTAAATGCCAACTGTGTCAAGTATGATCTCCTCCACAACACCCCAAAATTAAAGCCATGACAATAGCCAACCATTCAATCACCAAGATCAAACATAACATATGTATCATATAATCAACATGGATGTAAGCCTCTCACAACCAAAGAAGATCAAACTAAATCAAATCCCAATGAAGGAAATATTCCCAATACATGTCCTAAAATCAAAATTAATGATTGTAATCACAATGCATAAGGAGATAAACCTACCAACACTCCTCAATTGAACCCTCCAAAACCATATATCCATAGCTCAAGATCCATATGCATGAGAAGATAAAGCATAAAACATAAAGCACCTAAAAGTAACAATTATCAATACCTCTCAAGTGAAACTGCCAAGAAGACCAAGAGTGGGGAATGGGAATTCTCCTCCAAGATATTGATTCATCATGAATCATTGAAGAACTCTCTCCTCATAGGTCCATGTTGAACTCACGTCCAACCAAGGTCTAGGATCCTCAGACTTCCTGCTGAAATCTCATCAAGAGTAACCATCTCAACACATGTCTCTAATCACACAAGAGAACTCAAGCCTCACATATGTCTCCAAGTATCCATGAGTACGTATAACCAACACATCCATGCCAAACTCCAAATGCAACATAGCACCATCATGAAGTAATCAAGCAAATGATCAATTTACTCAATACCAAGAGAACAATCCAAGATTAAAGTCATATATCCAATCATGAATTAGGAACATAACCATGACATCATGATCTCACACCTCCTCAAAGTGTATCATATGATCCAAAGAACATAACATGCACCTGTATCGTGCCAAAACTCCAATCCGGAATTAGGAGTAAATCATGACATAATAGCATAACCATCATATCAAAAATAAGGATCACATATAAAAAAAAACAAAGCATGAAACCTCAACCATAGACTAAAGAAGTTATGTATGGCAATAAAAGATGTCAACATATCCAAACCACATGCATATAACCATCCTCTATCAATGAAACCTCATTGCATAGAAGTGGAATCCAAGAATCCATCCATGACACCAACAGACATTGCAAAAGATCATCCACCATCAAATGGTGAATCCACATCACTTCCAACAACTCCCACTGAAAAGTGATACCGATTCACACATGGCATCATGACAACCATCCTCTCCATGAAGATCATCTAGTTCTACACACACACAATTGCAATATCAGTAACATACAAGTGAAACCAAGATCTACAAGCCAAGAAGATACCTACAACCACCAAACCATCATAAACATATCCAACACCACCAATCCATTTTTGGCAAGAGACATTGAAATTTTTTTTTTGGTGTTGTCCTTGATGGCAACCCTAGTTGGTTCCACACGTCATCATTTTCTCATACCTGCAGATAGATTGAAGACAGTCAAGGAAGAACATAGTATCCAACATTTTTGTGTTCATCGATTCACATGCATATTTTCTATTGTTATTTTGAGTTTTGGATCTTATGGGAGGTTGATCAATGTATACCTTGTGTTATCTAAAAATCTCAGTGCCTTGTATCAAGTTGTGTGCAAGTCTGGAGATCCTGTTGGATATTTTTTTGTTCATCAATGTTTGGTGGCCAACCCAATTGATATAATGTGTCACAGATATTCGAGGATTGTTTACTCAAATGTTTTTGTGTTTGAGCATTTTGATTTGGGTCCAAGCTAAGTTGTGGCCGACCATTGTGGATGTGCATTGAATATTATTCATGATTTGAGCCGTTAGTTGTAAATATTTTTTAAGTTTTATTAAAGCCGACATGTTGCGATTAAATTCTTAGTTGCAGATATATATAAATGATCAATTATATCATTTTGGTGTGTGAATAAGGTGTGTCGATATGTGTTGCAAATATCAGAACGACGATTATGCACAGTTTCACTTGTGCATTAAATATTTTCTGATGCGAGTTAGAGCAGAGTAGAGAAAAATTGCAGAATCAGTTAGAAGGACAAAAGATCGACTACTGAGCCTAACTGGAATTGTAATCAAGAATTTGTAGATGCTACTCTCCCAGTTCATTCCTTTTGATCTAATCCAAATCTTTGTAAGGTAGTGTGCCTTTCTATTTTGAGCAGTGAGCTCTAGGCAGTGCACCTGAATGCAAGTGCATTCCCACATTGTAAACTTCCTTTTGACTATACTCAAATCATATTGTGGATTGGACATCCACCGTGGTTTTTCCCCTAACATGGTTTCTACATAAAAATACTTGTGTTATGGTGTTGTGGTTGCTTGATTTATTTTCATGCATTTTTCTTTTGGTTGAATGTTTTAAGTGGGTTCAAGATCATAATAATAAATTTAATTTTTCTAGAACACTGATTCACCCCCCCTCTCATTGTTGCTTGTTTCCAACAATTGGTTCAGAGCTAGTTCCTTGAAAGAAGTCTAACATCTTGGGGAGAACTTGGAAAGTGTTTTCAATGGATACAGGTAGTCTTCAACAACAAATTTTGGCTGCCTTGGATGATCTTGACAAGTCAAAATCTGAGAACTAGGAATTGTAGGAAAGTCTTGAGAATGCAGAGAAATTCATTCAGTCATTGAAAGACAAAATAAATGAATCAAGGGAGAAAAGAAAGGAATTATGTGATCAACTTAAGCAAAAGAATAGAAGCATGAATGATGAAAAACTGAGTCATTCCTTGAAGGAGAAAACAAAAGAATGTGAAAATTTATTGAAAGAAAATGCTTCCCTAAAGCGTGAGATGGAATATATCATGATGAGAATTACCAAGGAGATTGAAGATAAAAGGAAGAATGAATAAAAGCTTGCTCAATCCTTGAAAGAAAAATCTAAAGAATGCAGCCAATTGGAAATTGAATTGGAACAATCTAAAAACAATGAGGAAGTGCTTAAAAAGCAGATTGATGGTCTCAAAAATGAACTTAATACTGCAAATGAGTACAAGAAGAAATTCAAAGCTAGCTCAGCCAAGCTTGATGAACTGATTAAAGGTTAGAGGACCGATGGTGACAAGCGAGGTCTTGGCTATGAAGAAGGAGAAAGTTTCAGATCCAGACAAGGGAGGTTTGAGCAAGGAAATTAGACGAATGGAGCTAGAAGGAATTTGGTAAGACAACCAAATGCTCAAAGATTCAATGGTTACTATTTTACTTGCAATAAATTTGGTCATATGGCTTCTCGGTGTATAAGCAGGATGAATCCAAGTGGACCAACATTCTCAGGTCAGTTCTTTAATTGTAATAAGTTTGGTCATAATTCAAATGAATGCAAAAATGTGATGAACAAATTTCATAAAGATTTTAGATGCTATGCATGCAATAGAATTGGGAATTATGCTAACCAATGCAAATCAAGGAAAAATCAGTGGAACAGTAGGTCTAGATAGATAAATGTTGTGTGTTACAACTGCAACAAATTTTGCCACACTGCTAGATTTTGTTGGAGCAGAAGAGGTCTGGTAAAACAAAACATGTAGCAGGATGTTAAGGGAAAAGGTAAAGTCACTACAAATGTGATCAAGAGACAAATGCAGAAGAAATGGGTGAAGAAGAATCCCTCTATTGAAGGAAATGTGCCAGCACCAGAATCTTCTTTTGGTAATTCCTCTAGGAATTAGTTTTAGGCCTTTTCCCTAGTGGGAGCTATCAAGAAAATATCTTAACCCCCTGCCCCTAATTGACACTGAAATGTGGATAAGTCTTGTAAGTGCATAGATGCTTTTTAGATGTTGTCTCTGATCTGGTAAATGAGGAGGTGAATGTAGATACTAAGGATATTTAGATTCCTCCTAATGTGGATAATATAGAAGTACCTATGGGGACTGAAGCTCCTAAGGTTGTATTAGCTAAAGGAAAGGAGATGCCAAATAAAGAATTTGAAGCTCCTAAAGACAATCAAGAAATAGTTACTGAAGAACCAGAAGTTGAAGAAGAAAAGGTTCAAGTTAAGGAAATTCCAATGGAAGCAAGAGACACTGCTGAGGCAGTGAAGAAATTTTTGGTGGAACAACAAGAAGAATTTGATCCTGAATTGGTTGAAGGCCCGACCAATCTATCCACCTTGTCCCCAATTTATAAAATGAAAGTTGCATCTTTTTCCTAGGCAAAAGCCAGAGAAGAATTACTGAAGTCCCACATTGAGGATAATGAACTTTTGGGTCTTGCATTTGGAGTTCTAGAGAAAATTATTCCAACTCATGTTAAGGATCTGTCTGGTTCCTCTTCTAGTGAAATGAAGAAGCTCATAAATTCTATAAGTACTCATTTTAAGTCTCTTGAAAAATCAGCCATGGTTAAAGTGAAAAAGGAGTTTGATGGAAAAAGATTTAGTAGGTTGAAAGAAATGATAAAAATGATAAAAATATGTTAGCCACCTATATGAAGAATATTCAAGGTTCTCTATTTGAAGGTGGAAAGGCCTATAAGTCATGTTTAGTTTTTTTCCAAATTTACTAAAGACAATGAGAAGAAGGTGAAGGATCTTGAAAAACAATTGGCTACCATTTCTGATGCTTTTGATCCATTACCTTTTGATGTTGGTAAGTAGGAAGGTCAAATAATATCTCTACTTGAAAAAATAAGGAGCTTGAAGCATTAAAATGACAAGATTATAGGAAGAGAATGTGAGCTTAGAGGACTAATTGGTCCAAAGATTGAAATAATGGTGAGTGCATTAAAGGAAGCCAGAGATGCTATGGCAGTTAGTGACCCAATGAATCTTGAGTCTGCAAAGACACAATCTTATTTAGTTTGTGGTCACATAACAATTCTGGAGAGTCTCAAAAGGGTTTGGGACACAAATTTAAGTGTTTTGAAGAGAGATTTTGTAGATGTTTTCAAATTTGTGTAAGTCACAAGATTCTTGCTTGTACAATTTGAAATTTTGATTTTTTTAATGGTTTCCCTAGTTTTTCCATTGATGTCAAAGGGGGAGAGAAGTACAGTGAAAAATACATATTCATCTTAGGGGCAGTTGCATTTCTGAGTTGAGATTGAAGAATCTTTTTGAAGTTTTGAAGTGGCAATATAATTCATGTTGGTACTGATCCGACACTTCACTAAGTGTTTCCATCAATGCTAACGGAGGAGATTGTTGGAAAGAGACACTGTAATTTTTTTTGGTGTTTTCATTTATGGAAAACATATTCGGTGATTGGATCTGCACATTATCATTTGCTTATACCGGCAGACAGATTGAAGATAGTCAAGGAAGAACAGAACATTTCGCAGTTTTGTGTTCATCGATTCACATGCAAATTTTTTGTTGTTATTTTGAGTTATGGATCTCATGGGAGGTTGATCAATGTATGTCTTGTGTTATCCAAAAATCTCAATGCCTTGTATCAAGTTGTGTGCAAGTCTAGAGACCCAATTGGATATCTTTATGTTCATCAGTGTTTGGTGGCAGTTGACCCAGTTGATATAACGTGTCACGAATATTCGAGGAGTGTTTACTCAAATGTTTTTGTGTTTGAGCATTTTGATTTGGGTATGAGCTAAGTTGTGGCCAACCATTGTGGATATGCATTGAATATTATTCATGATTTGAGTTGTTAGTTGTAAATATTTTTAAGTTTTATTGAAGCCAACATGTTGCGATTAAATTCTTAGTCACGGATATATATAAATGATCAATTATATCATTTTGGTGTGTGAATAAGGTGTGTCGATGTGTGTTGTGAATATTAGAAGGGTGATTGAGCAATTATGCACAGTTTCACTTGTGCATTAAATATTTGTGATGCAAGTTAGAGTAGAGTAGAGTAGAAGTGTAGAATCAGTCAAAAGGACAGAAGATCAACTATTGAGCCTAATCAGAACTGTAATCAAGCATTTGTAGATGCCACTCTCTTAGTTCATTCCTTTGGATCTAATCCAAATCTTTGTAAGTCAGTGTGCCTTTCTATTTTGATCAGTGAGCTCTAAGCAGTGCACCTGAATGCAAGTGCATTCCCACATTGTAATCTTCCTTTTGAGTATACTCAAATCGAATTGTGGATTGGCCATCCATCGTGATTTTTCCCCTAACAGGGTTTCCACATAAAATAACTTGTGTTATGGTGGTGTAGTTGTTTTCTTTCTATTCATGCATATTTATTTTGGTTGTTTGCTTTCTGTTCATGCCTATCTTTCCAGAAATATCAATTCCCACTCGGGAAGTAGCAACTACCAGTGTGTCAGCTCCTCCTCAATCTATGTACTACACATATCGGAATGCCCCATAGAACATTGCTTCTACATTCAGATCTTCAAATAATGATTTGAGTGACGTCAAGGAGATGTTGTGGGTTATGGCCAATGAAATAACTATAATCAAGTGAAACCAGTCCGTGCCCCCAAAGCCAACTTATCAAAATTATCAAGGTAGAAGGTCTTCTTACCTACAAAACTAGTTCTAAGGAGGACCTCGCACAAATCCCCATACACAAACAACTAATAAAATAGTACCTATTCCTTCCCCATTACAGAACACCAACCCAAGCTCGAGCAGAGAACTAACGGTGGGGTAGAAAAATTTAGTTGATGACATCAACCCCTAGTGCTTCCCCTGTGGTGATACACATATTCCCTGAAATTGCCTGCGCGGAAATCTACAACAAAAGGTGGCGGGACAGTGCAACCAAGGCATGAATTTAGACCACGGAGGTTATGTATATGCCTCTCCACAAATGGAAAATGTGGTTCGTACTACACAAATGCAAGGGATGTCCTTGGAGCAAGAAACAAATATTGCTCCCAATCACACGCTCTTCTCATGGATGGAAGAAGAAGAGTCGGTGTTCACCAACGATGCAACCGCATCAAAAACACTACAAGTGCAATCCAATTATAACACTTGCTCCAAGCAAAGATTTATAGGTGAAGCAGTCGCCCCATAGCTAGTTAGTCTGTAGCCCAAAAGTGATTCCGACCAGACATTTGGTACCCCCACAGTGGTACAACAATGTCTTTCATGAAGGGAAATTGTTATAACCAAAGGTAAGGAGAAGAAGCTTCCAAATTGGCCACCCTTCAATGTGGTGGAACAATTAAAAATATCATCCTCTAATGTGTCCCTTTGGAATATATTAGCTATTCCAGAGTAGAAGACATTGTTGCAGAAGGCCCTCCAAGAGGATGCAAGCACAAAGCCAACATAGCAATCATTAAAGGGAAAGGCCATTGATCCATCACCCCCTGCCAAAGTTCTCACATATAGCATAGAGTCATCCTCTACTGAGGTTAAAGATAATCCAAATCCAAAGTCCTTTTTCCTAACTCTTATTGTGGGGAAGAAATTATTGCACAATGCTATGATTGAATCTGGTGCTAACACTATAGTTATGCCCAAGCAAATAGCTAAAGCCTTAAGGCTTAGCTATGAACCCATAAAGAGGGGGTTAATGCAGCTTGATGGAAACAAGGTTGAGACTATAGGTCTCTTCAAGGACCTTCCATTGACTCTATTCTCCTACCCTAGCATCATAGTATCGCAAGATACTATGATTATAGACGTCCCCCCATGTTCGGTCTCTATCTATCCCAGGAATTCACTTCAAAGGTAGGCAGATACCTTTCTCTAGACTGGTCACACATGATCCTCAAGACAAAACATGGAGCTAAGATGAAAATAGTATCTAAAGCTCTACATCCAGAACATGTGGCTGATGAAGCCATTATCAACTTTGAGGCCGCTCATACCTCTATCACCAAGCAAGAAATGTATTGCACTGAGCTGCTAGAAGATGAAAAGGTGCCTGGAGATCAGACTGATCAAGAAGATGTTCTCTTGAGTGAATACATAGGCGTTGATCCTTTCAAAAACTATCATGCTATAGGGTTGGGCACTTATGTAATATACGATGAAGATCAAGTGCCTCTAAAGGTCATGAAGGAACTTGAAAATGATCAAGCTTCAAAGCTATGGATGTTACACTTTGATGGAGCAAGATGCAAGGTGGGCGCAAGAGCCAGGATATGTTTGATATCCCCACACAATGAAAAGACACTGAGGTATTTTTGATTCCATTTCGCTTGTTTGAACAATGAAGCTGATTATGAAGGTCTAGTGCAAGGTCTAAGCCTTGCAGAATGGATGGGCATCAAGAAATTAATGGTGTTCAGAGATTCTGAACTAGTAGTCAACCAAGTCCGAGGGGCCTCCACTACTAAGAATGTTTGCATGAGATCCTATAGACATTGAGTCTGGTACCTGATTGAGGGTTTTGAAGCCTTCAACATCCAGATGGTGCCTAGAGAGAAAAATGTAGATGCAAATTGCATGGCAACAATTGGATCCTAGTTTGACCTTTGAACTCATTCACAAAAAATAGTTTGTGTGAGTGATAGTCTGATCAGAAATTCCAAATAGTGATCAGAGTTAGCAAGTGTTCAAAAGTGATGAACACATTGCCTCATTTATCCAATAGTTTGGAGAGTTTTCCAACCAACTCCAACCGAAGATCGCCGAGGCTTACGAAGGATAAATCATTCATCTTAAGTCTAACAAGCTCTCCAAAGGACTGGTCACTCTTGAAAACCTACTCAACTATGACAACACAAGGAATGATAATAGTAAGTTTTTAGCAGACAAAAGTGACTATGTGGACCTTCAGGTCATAGATGGGAGAAAGCTCAAAGTCGGGAAGGATGTCCCACATTGTGATAAAGAAAATATCATCAAATTTTGTGAGAAGTATGGAGTGGTGGCCTAGTCATATGATGACCTCAAAGGATATGATCCTAAAATCATCCAACATACAATAGAGTTGGTGGAAGGCACAAAACCAGTCTGCCAAAAATAGAGGCCAGTGAATCCTAAGATTGAAGCGCTAATGGCGCAAGATCTAACAAAGCTAATCCATTCACAAATTGTCTTCTCAATCAAGCATAGCACATAGGTATCCAACCTGGTCCTAGTCCAAAAGAAGAACAAAGACATCTACCTATGTGTTGACTTTCGGGACCTGAACAAAGCATCCCTAAAAGACCACTACACATTGCCTTCTATGGAGTCAATCTTGAAAACAGTGGTAGGATCAGAAATGTTTTCTCTGCTAGATGGCTTCTTTGGTTATGATTAGATCCATGTCAAAGAGGAGGAACAACACAAAACAACGTTCACTACCAAGTGGGGAACATTCACATATGCTAAAATTCCTTTCGGCCTATCAAATGCAGGAGCCACCTTCCAATGGGTGATGGATATCATTTTTAGCGAATTGATTAACAAGATTATCCTAATCTATTTGGATGATCTAACTATTTTCTCTAAGTCTAAGAATGATCATTTTGATCACCTGGAGATGGTTTTCAAAAAATTCTAGGAGTTCGGGGTATCCCTGAACCCAAAAAAATGTGTCTTCATAGTACCGCAAGGAAAGTTATTAGGACATGTAGTGTCCAAAGAAGGAATTGCAATTGATCCTAAGTAGGTGAAAGCAATCAAAGAGCTTCCCCTTCCAGTCAGTAAGAAAGGAAT
Organism: Sequoia sempervirens; assembly: GCA_007258455.2. Taxonomy (NCBI): domain Eukaryota; kingdom Viridiplantae; phylum Streptophyta; class Pinopsida; order Cupressales; family Cupressaceae; genus Sequoia; species Sequoia sempervirens. The sequence continues at coordinate 96,483,124 of VDFB02179234.1, forward strand.
CCAATCTTTCTTGTGGAAGGTTAACTTTGTGAGCAAATTTATTTATCATTTTGTAGGAATAATTAGGTCGATCACCATGATGCTGAAAAAGGATCAAACATTCAAATGGACAAACGAAGCTAGATAAGCATTTGAAAAGGTTAAGGATGCTATTTCCTCAGCTCCTATACTAGTCAATCTAGGCCTCTTGAAGGACTTCATAATGTATGTATTCAATATAAAGTCAAGCATTTCTACTATCTTAACTTAGAAATATGATGAAGGGAAGGGAGAACATCCGATAGCATTTCAATCCCGAACCCTAAAGGAGTATGAGACGAACTACAACTTCATCGAGAGGAAAGAATTCACAATAGTAATGGGATTCAAGAAGTTCCGACACCTAATATCTTGCAATAAGGTGATTTTTTATGTCACACATTCCAGTGTGCATGAATACATCATGGAAGGAGAAATCACCGAAAAAAGGGCCAATTAGATCACCAAGATCTTTGAATACACCATTGAGGTCAAGCCTACAAAGACTGTGTTGGCAAGAGACACTACAAATTTTTTTTGGTGTTGTCATTGATGGCAACCCTAGTCGGTGATTGGATCTACATGTCATCATTTCATTTGCTCGTACCAGTAAAAAAATGCAAGACAGTCAAGAAGAACAGAGCATTAGATAGTTTTATGTTCTTTAGTTCACATGAAGATTTTCTATTACTATTTTGTGTTGTGGATCTCAAGGGAGGTTTATTGATGTATGTTTTGTGCTCTCTATAAATCCCATTGCCTTGTATTGATCTACGTGTAAATCTTGAGATCTGGTTGATTAATTTTTTGTTCATCAGTGCTCAAAGGCTGACCCAATTGATATAGTGTGTCGCAGATATTCAAGGAGCAATTATTCAAGTGTTTTTGTGTTCGATCATTTTAGTTTAGGTCCTAGTTAATATGTGGCCAACCGTTGTGGATGTGCATTTAATATTATTCATGATTTGGGCTGACAATTGTAAATATTTTTGAAGTTTTATTGTAGCTGACATGTCATGATTGAATTCTTAGTCACGGATATATATAAGTGATCGATTATATCATTTAAAGAGAGGAATAAGGTGTGTCAATGTGTGTTGTGAATATCAGAAGGGCTACAAAGTGATTATGCACAGTTTCACTTTTGCATTAAACATTTTGTGATTCGAGTTAGAGTAGAGTAGAGTAGAAGTGTCGAATCAGTTAGAAGGACAAAAAATTGATTGTTGAGCCTAACCAAAACTGTAACCAAGCATTTGTAGATGCTACTTTCTTAGTTTAATCTTTTGAATCTAATCCAAACTCTTGTAATGCAGTGTGCCTTTATATTTTTAGCAATTAGCTCCAGGCAGTGTGCCTAAATGCAAGTGCATTCCCATATTGTAATCTTCCTTTTGAGTATACTCAGATCATATTGTGGATTGGCCATCCATCGTGGTTTTTCCCCTAATAGGGTTTCCACGTAAAAATCCTTGTGTTATAGTGTGGTGGTTGTTTGCTTTATGTTCATGCATATTTATTTTGATTGAATGTTATGAGTATTTTGAAGATCAGATTAATTAAGTTAATTTTTGCATAACATTGATTCACCCCCCCTCTCAGTGTTGCTTATATCCAACAGACCGTCCGAGGAAGAGGACTGTACAAATATTTGGCACACGATGAAGAAATGGTGTTTGAAGAAGAGCAACTGGAGCTAGTTCTAATGAATGAGTCTAAGTCCAAAGGTTGTTGGCTGGAGGACAGAGTAAGGTTCATGCACACAAGGAAATACCCATCGGGCCTTCCTTCTTAGAAGAGAAGATTCTACCGACTGTAGAATAGTGGTTATGCGCTCATCGAAGGGGTCATTTTCAAATGGAAATTTAACAACGTTCTGCTGTGGTGTGTCACCACAAAGAAAGCAAAAAAACTTCTTGACACTTTCCACAGCAATCTCACAGGCGGACACTTCTCTGCAAAGACCACCACCATCAAAATCATGTGTGCTGGGTACTTTTGACTAACACTATTCAATGACCCTACTCTCTATTAAATACCTACAAGGAATGCCAATTCTTCTTAGGAAGAAGAATTTTTTTGTGATTCCTCTCAATCTGATAGTGGTTGATGAGCCATTTATGTATTGAGGCCTTGATTTTATCAGAATGATTAATCCTGCCTCCAACATTAGACACAAGTGGATCCTATCAGCCACAAACTACTTTATCAGGTGGACCAAAGCTAGGCCCCTCAAAAATGCAACGAAGGAAAAGATAGTGGATTTCCTTGAGGAACTGGTGACTAGATTCGGCCCACCCAAAACCATCATCTCCGACAATGCCAAGGTTTTCTTAGGCTCTAAGGTATTTCAATTCACACTCACGCATGACATATTCTTGAAAACATCATCGAATTACTACCTATAGGGGAATGGTCTAGCAAAGTCTACTAACAAGAATTTAGTCTAACTCCTTAAGAGAATCGGGTTGGATCACCAAAGAGAATGGCATAAAAAATATTCGATCAGTGTTGTGAGAAGACCACATAACTCCCAAGAAAGTCCTCAAGACTTTGTCGTATGAACTAGTATATGGGAAAGAAGTGCTATTGCCTATCTCTATGGAGATTCTGGCACTGCAATTTCTCAAATCTCTTGAGGTGGAACAAAATGGCACCATGGAGATTCGGCTAGCCAAGTTGCTGGTAGTGCAAGAAAAAAGGGGAAAGGCCTTAGCAACCATGACCAACTGCCAATAGGTGGTTAAGTGATGGTTTGATAAGAAAGTGTTGGACCAAGGTCTAAAGTGAGGGGACCCAGTGCCAAAATTCAACAAAAGGGTTGAAAAGCCAGACTAACACAAAAAATTTGATAGCCTCTAGGAAGGCCCTTTCAAAATAATTCAATGCAAGCAACACAATGCATATGAATTAGAAAACATGTTGCAAGAAGCATTGGGAATTCTGATTAATGGAATTCACCTTAAATTGTTTAATTAAGCTTTACAATTATCCTGCCAGTGTAAATATGTTAGTAGTGTAATTATTTTCCTTTTTTTTGGTTTTGTTGACCAATCTTTTCATTAATTCTATGGTTCAAAGAAGCAGAAACAAATGAAACCCATTATTGCAAAGGGAAGAGAGAACCAACTTGCAACTCATGAAGCAAAAACAAATGAAACCCATTATTGCAAAGCATAGAGAGAAATAACTTGCAACTCATGAAGCAGAGAAAAAGTCACCCATATGCAAAATTGAAATGAACACATATATGTAGGAAAAGAAAAAAAAAAGAACCCACATTGTAGAATCAAAAAGAAAAAGGAGACAATGATTATATAAAGCTAAATTTTCATTATATATAGACTTTGATATTTACATTTTCAAAATGGCTCTAAGGCCATAGTGTTAGAGTATATATCTATATTCTATATCTCCATATATATCTATGGTAAAGCCTTTTTCCAAGAATATGTACAAAAAATGGACTAACAAGTATTAGTTATTAAAGCATAAAAGAAATTTTTAGTCTCAGCCTTAGGTAGTAGGAATAGTAGCAACATCCGCAGGAGCAATGGCGAGTGGTGAAGGGAACACCAGGTTCTTGAAGTTGGTGTACCAGTCGATGTCGTAGAAAAGCACCACATTGTACAAGTGAAACAAGAAGTGGTAGGTGTGGGTTACCCTTTAACGATGCTCTTCTTGTAACTGGATGTATAACTCACTCAAGAATGGTAGCCATGGTATTACTGCATGTTCTTCAATATACTTCTATATGTCACTTGCAGTTGGTAAGCCCAGACCAAATGCAACATTTTCCACCACCTCTCTGAGGCCATTCAGGTACTTCTTTGGAAAAATTTCAATCACCAGGTGAAGAACCAACGGCTTGGGAACCTGGATGTCAAACATGGATGTGACAAAGTGTGAGAATTCATTAGTATTAACTTTTTACTTGTCTTCGTATTCAATACAGTCCATCCCTTGAACCCATTATATCGCTATAATGGCTAATGAATGTTTATTCTTGGTCATTCTTTTGAGACGCCTAGTTGAGATTTCCCCTAGGAACATTGTTTGGTATTTATTGCAAACTAGCCTGATTGGATTGTTCATGGTCCAGACTCTATGCAACTGTCTAATACTAGCTCTACACAAACTGCCTAAGTCTAGCCTTATGCAAATTCTAAGCCAACTACCTATTGCCAATTTTTCTCAATTGCTAAGTGTGATTCTCATATTGCCTAAGCACCTATTTATAGAAATAGCTAGGATATGTGTGGTAATTTTCATACCATAAGCACGATGCTAATCAAGTATCAACTTGAAAAATCGCATCAGGGCTTGCTCAAATTTCCCAGCCAGTTGTGCTTGCTAGGTATAGTTTGTTGCATGCAAGATTAATAAGGTCTAATTAATTAGCATAAGCTAGTGCAGTCCATGATGGTAGTTTACATAATCAGCTATTGATGTGTCATTCTATAGGTGCCCCCCAAAATCCAAGGCAGAGCTCATATCTTTTTCAATCACTTATTGCATCTTTAGCTTAATCATTCCTTTTTGGATATTAATTGTGAAAGCATGCAAATGCCTAAGCTACCTTCAAATTGTTGGCTCAAGTTCCTAGGAAAATTGCACCATACAATAAGATTACCAATGGTCATTATGAATTCTTGTCATTTCAAAATGGAAAGTAATTTATTTCACACAAGCAAGAAGTTGGTGGTACATGCTGAATTAAATTCTAAAAGGAAATTGTTGTCTACCACTTCGGGAAAAATAGCTAAGTATTACATATGAGTGGTTGTCATTGTAAAAGCTTTTGAGCATGCTACCCAAAGCAAAGGAATTTTGAGTTCAGATAGAACCAAAGGTAAATTGCAGAAAATTTGAACATAGCATAAATCTGAAGCAAAAAAGGAAGATGGCTGAAAGTTCTCAGACAAAAATGCGAGGAGACATACAAAGTTTGCTAAGTAGCATGCACAAAGCACCAACTACCTATTTCTTTGAGGACATCTCATAAGCTTCACCTGGTATACCAGAGAATCCAGAGTGGGTAAATACACGAATAACAGAAAAAATAAAAGACCTACAAGGATCAGAGCCGAATTAAGGAGGAATGGGATAATATTCATGATCTCATCCTCAAAAATAACCCTAAGAATCTTAGGGAGGTGGCCTATGTTGGAAAAACAAGGAGAAACAACTGAGAGGGGGGGTGAATCAGTTGTCATAGAAACCTAAAACTTTTCTTACTTATCTTAACTTTAATCTTAGATCTGATGAATAAGTAATTAACCACAAGCAATTAACACATTAGAGAGACAAATAACACCAAGATTTTTTATGTGGAAACCTTGTTAGGGGAAAAATCACGGTGGATGTTATTCCACAAGTTATACTTTGTTAGAAGTATAAAGATAAATACTAAGGGGAATGCACATGCATTCAGGCACATTGCCTAGAGCTCACTATTCAAATACAAAAGAGCACTCACTATCCAACAATATAGAATAGGATTAAAATCCAAAGAATACAAACTGAGAAAATAGCTTCTACACAAGCCTGATTACAGTTCCAATTAAGCTCAAGAAACCTTCTTTACACTCTACTCAACCTTCTTCACTCTCTGCTCAATAATTGAATGATAGAAACACTATTCACACATTTTCACTTTCTCTAGCATACATTCATACTCATGCACACATTAACTTGACTCAACCAATTGCTCTTATATATCCGCTACATGGGATTTCATCACAACTTAGTCAGCCAGAAAAATAAAATATATTTTCAATGTTGGCCCAAAATTATAAATAATTTTCTAATGCAAATCCACCAAGGTCAGCCACAACATAGTGGAGACCCAAATTAATATCTCCAACACAAAAATTCTTTAATTAATTTATCCACGAAGATCCACAACACACTACCACTAACATGTTGGCTAAGACCATGAAAAACTAAACATGCACAAAAAGATCTTCAACCACGAGCTCTCGAGTAATGTGGGCATACCAAAAAGATAGAGAATGATATAGAGACATCCAAGAATACCAAGAAACAATATAGAAGCATCCACAACAACTGAGATTACTAGAATCACACAATCTTCATTCAAGAACACTGATAGAGACCACAAAAATGCTGTCAGACCACAACACACTCAAAACTTCACACAGACCTTTGAAAATTCTGGTAGATGATCTAGAAAAATTCAACAATAAACCATTTAATCCACACTAGCTAATATTAAACATACAGAACAAAACACCTTCATGACCTACACAGTTCCATTGGGAACCTAGAACACTTCCTTTTACAATTTTATCAATATCCTTGACATATACAACCTCTAATGCACCAAATGTTAATAGTGTTGACATCAATAACAACCACATATCAGCAACCATGTCCACAATATCCAACAATCTCCCCCTTTGGCATTAATGGAAACACATGATGTGAAAAATACCATCAACCCAACACACTGACTTCTTTTGCACTTCTCCTCTTGAAAATATTTTTCACATTGTACTTCTCCCCCTTTGACATCAATGGAAAAGGTAACAATGACCTTTCCATATACATGCTTTGAACCACTTATCTACACATTTGAATATTCCCCTTGAGTAGCAGCCACAAAAAAATAAATCTAGATTAGAATATAGTAATGAAGTTCACAGATTGATGCAAGAAAATGCATCTTTTAGTTTTTATCAGGAGGGGTAATTACCCCTAGCATTCCTCTGAGATACTCAAAAGTATCCTTCGACGAAGGCTTAGTAAAGATATTTACAATATGTTCTTTGGTAGGCACATACTCTAGTCTAACTTATTTCTCATTCACTTTCTCCCTTAGAAATGAAACTTGATCGATATATGTTTAGTCTTGGAATGAAAAACCGGATTCTTTGAAATATTTATTGCACTTGAGTTGTCATAGTATATGGAAATAGGCTCTTCATATACCACCCTAATATCTTTAAGAATTTGTTTCATCCATATCACATGAGTACAATTATTGGCAGCAACAATGTATTCTGCCTTAGCAGTGGATAGAGAAATTGAGTTTTTCTTTTTACTTAACCAGGCTACCAACTTCTTCCCTAGGAAGAAATCACCACCACTACAAATTTTCCTGTCATCTACATCACCAAACCAATCTGCATCAGTATATGCACATAAAGTGAGATCATCATCCTTTGGATAGCAAAGTCCAAAGTCAATTGTTCCTTTCAGATACCTAAAAACTCTCTTCACAAAAGTTAGATGTGATTCCTTTGGATCAGCCTAAAATCTAGCAACCATACATACAACATTCATAATATATGGTCTAGTCTGAGTTAAGTAAAGTAATCCACTGATCATTGACCTATATCTGGTTTGATTTTCCTTAGTAGAGTCATCATTCTGTGTCAACTTACATCCAGTCACCATGGGGGTACCAACAGGTTTGGAGTCATCCATTCCAAAATTCTTCAGCAGTTCTTTCACATATTTGAACTAAGATATGAAGATCCCCTTGTCCAACTATGTAATTTCCAATCCCAGAAAGAACTTCATCTCTCCAATCACACTCATCTCAAATTCATTCTTCATCTCATCAGCAAACTTCATACATAGATTATCATCTCCTCCAAAAATCATGTCATCAACAAAAACTTCTATAATTAATTCCTTTTCATTATCTAATTTGAAGTATAAGTTGTTGTCAGCAGTACCTTTAGTGAATCCAAGCTTCAATAAGTATTTTCCCAATCAAGCATACTAGGCTCTAGGGGCTTGCTTAAGTCCATACCAATCTTTCTTCAATCTGCAAATAATATCTTCTTTTTCTGTTAGCTAGAATCCATCCGACTTTTCAATCTACACTTCTTCTAGTTCTCCATTCAGAAATGCAGAATTTACATCCATTTGATAGAATTTATAGATATTGTGTGCAACATAAGCAAGAAATAGTCTAATAGCTTCAATCCTAGTGACAGGGGCAAAGGTTTCTTCAAAATCAATACCTTCCATTAGAGAATACCCTTTACTAGTCTTGCTTTATTTCAGACCACTTCGCCTTCTTCATTCAGCTTGTTCCTAAACACCTATTTAGTACCAATCACATTTTTTTCTTTAGGCCTTGAAACTAGTATCCATGTGTCATTCTTTTCAATATGTGTCATCTCTTCCTTCATAGCTTCCAACCAGTGTTCATCTTGACAGGCTTCAGTGAAATTTTTAGGTTCAATCTTGGAAATCAAACAATATTCTTCTACAACTTTTCTTCTAGTTTGCACTCCTTTACTCTTATCTCCTATGATTTTATTTTTAGAATGATTCAACTTTACATACCTTGGAGTTTTGGGACATTCTTGAACTTCTGAATCTTTTGATCTTTTTTCTACACTTGCACTTGTCTGTGTTTCATGACTAACTTGATTTACTAGAACAAATTGTGGTTGATTCACTGGAACATATGGAATAATCTAAAGTATATTTTGTGTCTAAGAATTCTTCCCTTGACTTGTAATGTCTTCGTCTTAATCATAACTACAATGTCTGGATGATTTGACAGAGTTCTCATCAACTCTAACATTTGCACTCTCAACCATCTTTTTCAATATTTTGTTACCGATAGGCCTTGCTTTTAGTGGAATAACCTAGGAAGATTCCTTCATCACTTCTTGCATCAAATTTTCCTATATCATCATCTCTTATGATATAACACTTGCTTCTAAAGATCTTAAAATACTTAACAGTAGGCTTGTGACCAAACCATAACTCATAAGGAGTCTTACCACAACTTCCATTAACATTTTCCTGGTTCAAAGTATACACAACAGTGCTTACCGCTTCACTCCAGTACATCTGTGACACATTTCCTTCGATCATCATTGTTCTGGTAGTATCCAAAATTGTTCTATTCTTTCTCTATGCAACTCCATTCTGTTGAGGGGTTCGGGGAGTAGATAACTATCTTTTAATTCCATGCTCTTCACAATAAGATCTGAACTCTTTGGAAATAAACTCACCAGCTCTGTCAAATCTCAGGCACTTGATTTTCAGACCTTTTTCATTTTCCTCCTTAGCTTTGAAAATTTTGAACTTCTCCAATGCTTCACATTTTTCTCTTAAAAAGGAAACCCAAATCATTCCAAAGTAATCATCAATAACCAACATGAAATACCTTTCTCCATGAATACTTTTGACTCTGGAGGGACCACAAAGGTCTGTATGTAGCAACTCCAACAAATTGTTTGACTGATATTGTTTGCTCCGGAAAGAGACTTTGGTTTTTTTACCCATCGGACATTCCTTGCAGATTATATTAGCAAGCTTCACTAACTTAGGCAGATCTCTTACTGCTTGAGTAGAACTTATCTTCATAATGTTGTCAAAGTTTACATGACACAACCTTCTATGCCACAACCAACTTTCATCTACTTGAGCAATTAAACAACTTCCATTAGTAGTATTCAGATGAAAAATGTTACCTTTTGTTTGTTTTCCTATTGCAATCATATCCTGAGAACTTCCACGTATCTTGCATCTTCCATCTTTGAACTGAAGATCATATCCCTTGTGAACCATCTGTCCAACACTCAAAAAATTGTGCTTCAAGCCTTCAACATAGAGGACATCATCAGTGTTATCCTTACCACCAAGGAAAATAGATCCTCTACCACAAATCACACTAGCATTATTATCTCCAAATCTTACAACCCCACCATCATACTTCTCTATACTCACAAATTTTCTTTTATCACCGGTCATGTGATGTGAACATCCACTATCAATGACCCACTCATCTTTTTCTTCAACTTGGGTTGTAAGAGCTTTTTCATCTTTAGTAGATTTGGTATCCACAAGATTATCTTCAATGGTAGCAATGAAAGCCCATTCATCTTCTTTATCTTTATCAAACTCATCATCAGTCACTGCTTCTTCAGCAAAGTAGCATCTCTTTTGGAATATATACTTTTTAGGCTTAGATCTAGGAACTCTTTCAATATATCTTGATGCAAAATGACCTATTTTACTACATGAAAAAAATTTAATAGGCAATACATCTTCATAATTACCTTTTCCTCTGCCTTCTTGCTTGGCAATTAGTGCTTCCAATTCTTCTACCTCTCTTTCTCTATCTTCAAGTTGTTTCAGTTCTTCATCATACTTGGATACCTTTATGGAACTCTCTCCCGGATTATATCTTTGTCTATTACTTCCAGATATAGTGGCCTTGAATGCAGATTTAGTCTTTGGTGTAGATTCACCAAATTCACTTATTTCAAAAGCAACAAGCTTCCCAATCAATGTGTCTCTTGTTATCTTGTTTACTAATATAAACTCTTCAATAGCATGAACCTTCATTTTGTAGGAGGGAGGTAAGAATCTGAGTATTTTAGCCACAATTTCATCCTCATCCACAGAACCACAAACACCATTAGTACCCATCACTATTTCATTTACTCTCTGCATAAAAGAATTGATATTTCATGTTGGTTATTGATGATTACTCTAGAATGATTTGGGATTCCTTTTTAAGAGGAAAATGTGGAGCATTGGAGAAGTTCAAAAGTTTCAAGGCTATGTGAGGAAATGAGAAAGGTCTACTCCTCTGAAGCTATTTTTGCAGTTACAGGAAACACTAAGAGGGGGGGTGAATCAGTGTTCTGCAAAAACTAACTTTATTATCTTGACTTTTAATCCACTTAGCACATTTAATGAAAATCAACATGCAGAAACAAAAAGTGAGAAACCACGCAATCATAACACAAGATTTTTTACGTGGAAACCCTTTTAGGGGAAAAACCATAGTGGATGGCCAATCCACAATAAGTTTTGAGTATACTCAAAAAAAGTATTACAAAATGGCAATGCACTTAGCATTCAGGCTCACTGCCTAGATTTCTCCCCTTCATCATTATTATCCACCTTTTTCTAGTATGTATTACATTAGCAAAATACACCAAATTTCTTATAACATCCTCTTCAAGTTCAAACTCATGTGAGGTGACCCTCTTTTTCAACAAGGTTCCTCTGATCATGTTGATATGACCCTCTAGGGCACACACTCTCTCTTTTCCAGATTTGAGGGGATAGTTAACCCTCATAAACCTCTGCAGTTACTCTAGCATATCAGACCCAATGGCTAACTCTTCAAATGTAGTCAGATTAGGAAAAAATAAACCTTTCCTTTGATTTCTCATCAATCATACTCCATCCAAAGCATCTGCCACATAAACTCTAGAAAAAATACCCTTGTAGATGCAAACTTAGGAAAAATATGTGGTGTTTGGTTGCATCCATATACTCTGATAATTGTGTGTTGAGGCATAAGAAACCAATTATCATAATTATGGGTATAGCCCTAGTTTGGTCTATACCGTGTAGGCCTCATCGCTTTCATCAATGATTTAGGAATTCTTGGTGTTGGGTAACCAAGGGAAGATATCATTCTAATAGCAAAATCATCTCAAAACACCATGAAATCACACTCTACACATCTTCTATCCCAGATGTAACACCAATTTTTAACAGGGAGTCTCACTCCACTTTCTTGTGTACACAACTTCATTTCATTTTGACACAGGATTAAGTGACACAATAAATAATATTTCCTAAAAGTAATGGGGGCCTTGGATTCCCTAACTTGCAACAAGCCTTCATGTATTTGTTCCTCAATTATAGATACAAAATAAAACTCCATATTTGATTCAGGATATTGAATTATCATGGCCATTCTCATCAATCTTATTGACATATGTTCCTCTAGATCTATCCCCAAGAATTGACACAATGCATAATAATTTCTTTTGAAATAAACTTGAAATTCTGAGACTTGGAAAGGTTCCATTTTAGAGGAAGAGATGGGGATTTTTCTATTATCGTCACCCCTATTCATGTGTAGGGGGAGATCATCACTTCAATATGTTCTTCTCAACCTCTTATACTCCTGCTCTAGTTTAACTAAATTCACCTATGTTACTACTTTTTTATTCAATATGAAACACTTTATAATGGCATCTCTTGTGACATCAACTAAGCATTCACCATTTGGAATCCTAACAGTTTTGGTTGGGGCATGGTAACTATGGACAAGGGCTTTAATTATCTCAATGTCCATGAAAACATTAGAGATAATCAATTTAGCCAAATCTAAGGTCCACAGGTTTGATGTCAGAACTTTGTCATTCCTATTCCGATAGAAGTACCATTAAAGATTCCAACCTGACTGAGGTATAATGGGGTCCTTACAACCTTGATCTAAGTCCTTTAAAAAAAATTTAGGTCCTTTGTCTACTGAACCAGGCAACAAGGAAAGCAATGGGGATTGCATGGAGGGCTTACTTGTTTTGGTTTCATCCCTTTTAACTCCTACTTCAGCTTTCTTTGGTTCCATTTTACGAAATTCACAGAGAATGATGAGCAAAGCTTACCTAGGGATAAAATTCGCTTTGAAGAATTCCCTTTACTCCCGCAATTTGAGCTCGTTTGTGTTGGTGTAATTAATTATTAATTACACTTAGCATAAGTTTACTTAGGATTTATTTAATTCCTAAGATATAGGATCTTATCTTTATCTTATCAAGCTATCTTGTTGCTCAAGATAAGATTAGGTTTAGGCATCTTTGCTTTTATAAAGCAAATTATCTCTTGTAATTATTGGTTTTTTCAAATATATCAAATTGCATGTTTTTATGCAAAGCTTCTGCTTTTTCATTTTCCTCTTCTGTGGAAGGTCTATTCAGGTTTGCAATCAGATCTTGGTTTTCTAACATGGTATTAGAGCCTCGATTCGTAGCCCCTTCTCAGCATTTTCAGAGGAATACAGTGTAGAGCTCGTTCAAGGTCCCTCAAGAGTTTCAATCCGTGAGCATATTTCTGGAGCGTCTTGGATCAGATCGGGGTTTTCCGTTGGATTCAGAGCGCTGGAAAAAGTTAGAAATGGCTTTTATTTCATTGATTTTCATCACCGTTTGCCAGATCTACGAGGGTTTCCAGCTCGGTCATTTTTCTGATAGATTTGGGGGTCGCCTGATTTTTGGAGCACTTTGGGCCCAAACGGACCTCGCCGTTGGATTCGCAGCACCCAAAACCCCTATTTTGATATAAAATTTGTCTGATTTGGACACTGTCGACCAGAGAAGCAAAATTCTTTTTCCCAAGGGCTGTATGGCCCCCAGGCATGCATCTTGAGGTTCAAATTTTGAGAAAAAAATCAAAAAAAATATTAAAAAATCAAAATTTTGGTGAAAATTCATGCACTGCCAGTTATAATTCAACTGCGCCACCCGTGCTCAGCCGGGTGGCCACCCGCCGCCACCCTACCATAGGTGATTTCCACCACCGCTTCGCCCACTGCTTCAGCCCCCATGGGTCATCACCTTCAGTCCGTGGTCCTGTTGTGGACCAGTCGATTATTTTTCTGCCCTCGAGAGCTTTACAAGACAGCCGCTGGTCCCATTGGCGACCGAGCGCCTAGCGCTAGCGCCCGCCGGCCACTCAGCCCCCTGCGGTGGTCACATTGGTGATTGGGGGCTCCGCTGTTGGCCCTTGCTCTTCAGCCCCTGGTCCGCCTAGGCGACCAGGGGCCTTATTTTTTTTAGCCCCTGAGGGCTTCTAGGGGCCAAATTGCACCTTTTTGGACAACTTTCACGGAAATGGGCATATCTTGGGCATACAAAGGTATTTTTTTTGCAAACGAGATATCACCGGAAAGCTGTTTCGATGCTCTACGCAATAGTGTAGGTGTAATTTTCTGGTTTTTCTTTTTGATGCTTTTTTCGGCTTTGGAAGTCAGATGTTGCCTTTTTTACTCTGAGATGCATATCTTTTCACTCGCTTATCCGTTTTTCACGATTTTCACGGCGTCAGAAAGCTGGTTTCAGCCTCTATGCAGATCTGAGGTCATTTCTAGAAAATTTTTAACTTATTTTATGCATGCATTCATTTTTGTTTCGTGCTCTAGGTTTACATTTTCACTTATGTTTCTATAATTTTGCATTATCTCCTTATGCAATCATTGGGTATTGTAATAATGAACTAATATAAAGTTCCATTAAGGGGGGTTCTTGCATCCATCTTTCATTTTGGTGATAGCTCGCATGAGTTTGTCTGGTTTCCTGTTGTCTCCTTCTAGCTTCCTTCTTGCTTCGCTGGACACATCGTTGGTTTGTTTTGGTTCACACTTCACTTTGAGATTTTATAGTTCTTAATCCACATTGGTTCAGATCTTTCTCATTTGAGGGCCCTGGTTTTATGGTTAATGTTCCAGAATCTTGATGGTACTCATCCTATGGGCAGTTTTAGTTTCAGTTTAGCATTGGCTTCATAAGACACAACTTCCAGATTTGTCATCATTATGGGTCCATTCATCCTTTCATCTACTGTTGTTCACATATTCTAGAGTTGATCCAGTATGTGAGTTTCTAGTGTTCCTTGGCATAAGGTCTACTGTTGCATTTATGATTCTAATTGGTATTTTGCAAACAGAACTATCTTTCCTTGCTTGCCAGATTTGGGGTTCTAGTGTTGCTTCATCAGAGTTCTTCTAGTGTTTCTTTGCAGCAGTTCATCTCACTGAGGGGGGTTTCTCTCTCTTTACATTTGTACATGAGTACCTGATTAGGCCTTGTTACCGAGACTCATATTTGCATAATAATTCTTCTTCTCCCTAAGTTGCACTTATGGGGGGGTGTTGGTGTAATTAATTATTAATTACACTTAGCATAAGTTTACTTAGGATTTATTTAATTCCTAAGATATAGGATCTTATCTTTATCTTATCAAGCTATCTTGTTGCTCAAGATAAGATTAGGTTTAGGCATCTTTTCTTTTATAAAGAAAATTATCTCTTGTAATTATTGGTCTTTTTGAATATATCAAATTGCATGTTTTTATGCAAAGCTTCTACTTTTTTGTTTTCCTCTTCTATGGAAGGTCTATTCAGGTTTGCAATCAGATCTTGGTTTTCTAATAGTTTGCAACTCAGTTTTAGCTATTATGAGTGAAAAATCTCAACTTGTTTCATGTATTTCAATACGAAGATACATTTACTCTTGGCTCATAAATTCACACAATTCAAATCTTTGTACTGAGCTCAAATTGTGTTTTGATGTTGATTGATGTGATTGGTGTGTTTTAAATGACCCAACGGTTTAGTTACCACACTACCTCATGTCATTTTCTTCTCCCCCACAGTAATACGGTGTGCCTTTAGTACCTCTCATCAATGCACCACTCTATCAGGGGTTGTGTCTTGACCCCCCGAGGTATAGCAGTAGAGTGTGGAAGTGACTCCTCTTATCATCCTACTGCGAGCTACTTGGTGATGAATCGTGGTAGAGAGGTATGGTATGGGTGTTATGAAGGGTGGATAATGCAATAGAGGTACCATGGTAAAGGGTAAAAATGACTCTGTGAATGAAGATAATGTGATTTATTATGAAAATAAGAGTGGGTTTTGTATTTTCTTTGATAAAATACTTAGAATTTTAATGAAAATTTTGGTTTCAACACTCCCGACTACTCCAGAGGGCCACGCCTGGCCAACCCATGGATGAGAAGAATGATTTCACCGAGGAGGATGGGAACCACACCGAAGAGGAGGCTAAGAGTGGTGCAGGAGCACCTAGGCTAACCTCCATAGTTTAAGAAATTTTGGCTTGTATCTGACATTAGCCAAGTCAGAGTTTAGTGTGTTTTTTTTGGACCTTAGAAGGTCATTGTTGTGGTTAGGTGAATTAGTCATTAGGACTAAGATTCACCAAATTTTAATCTTCATTAATAGTCTAGCTTTAATTAGCCTTAAATAGCTTAAGATGGGATTGGAGTCTTAAATGTGTTCTAAACACATCTATGTTGTTAGAAGATTCCAAGAGGCAGTTAAGGGAGTTGGATGCTCGGAATCAAGGAGTTAGAGGTCCTAGGAGTTAGGAAGAGGACATAATGATAAGTTACAAAAAGTTGTTACAAAGTTGCATGACAACATTTGTCTTGTTGCATGCAACTTGGTTATCTTGGATCCCCTAAAAGATAGGAGTGTGGGATCAACCAACATCCCTAAAAACTTGGAAAATGGCATCTATGAAAGGTGTGGCTCGAATGCAAGGTGTGAGAGTTGTTGTAATCAAGTTTTTGGTTTTTGGAATAGAAGAAGACTCAACATTTTCTATGTTTTCCGAATGTTTTGAAGTGACAATGATACATAGTGGATTTAATGTATTGATATAATATTGGATTTGTGTTCATAGAGTAGTCTTAAGAATTTTTCATTCTGTAATCAATTTTTTTTTAGTTACTCTAGTGTGTTGAATTCATAAGTTAAGGTTTTAGAGGGTTTTCTTGTTCTGTTCAGACCAGTCAGTCTTTTCATGGCTCCCCCATAAAATATAGCCACAAGGTCTTCTTGAGATTAGATGGATATGATAGGGGAGCCAATGATCTATAAATAATTAGCAGTAGGAGTCATGAAGAGTCGAGCATTTGCATTTAAAACCAAACCCTAGGCGAGTTCCAAATACCCAGTTAGAGGTTTGGCAGTGAAGAGTTGAAGAGATTAGGCAGGGGAAAGAGGTACCATACAGAACAGGTACAGTTCCAGGTAGGGTACAGTCACATCACAACATGCTAAGAGGATTTAAGGTTTGTCAATCCATTTGTTGAGATAAGGGACAAGAAATTCGTAGGTTCCTAGGAATTAGGCCTATTAGCCCTATTTTCCCTAGGTTATAGGAAACCAGTGTACAGAGGAGTCAGGGGTCTGAAACCCTGTGAAACTTATAAAGGCTCAAAAAGGGTATATGAAAGTGAAGTTTGTTTTCTAGGTTGTTTGGAAAGTTTGAGCAAGAAAAGAAAAAAGGACACTGTCAAGGGCTACAAGGAATTAGGCCTTCTCAAGGCAAATTCTTGAAATCGGTAAGAGTAAAGATTGAAGACCATCCAATATGGATCTAATTGGATGTGAAAGACATGTTTCCAGTATCTCTGACACCCCTACAAGTAGTTCAAGGTGTTGTGTGATGTTGGCACTTAGAGTCTTCCAAGTGTAGGAGAAAGTTGCTAATTCAAATTGGTGTTAGTCTTCCAAGGTGAAGCACAAAGTTGAGAAACTCTTGGAGAGGAGTTGAAACAAAGCTTAGTTAATGACCTAAGCCTAACCAGAACCTAGAAGCTATCAGGTTCCTGGATGAAGAAAAGGAAATGTCTTCCTAGCTAGTTATGCAAGCAAACCAAAGAACACTTACACCAAAGAGCGAGGCCGAGCAAAGCCACTCCGCTACTGGCCCCGAGAGGAATCGGGTGAAGCAGGCACTCGAGCAACAATACACGGGGAATTTCCCCAATGATCCAAAAGCACCTGAAGGTGATCCACCTTAAGTGCAACCTTATTGGATTGAACTTGAATCTACAAGAGGACATTAGAGAAAATAATAGCTTTAGAATACAAAGAAACAATTTTATCCATTTGTATGTTA
Organism: Sequoia sempervirens; assembly: GCA_007258455.2. Classification (NCBI taxonomy): domain Eukaryota; kingdom Viridiplantae; phylum Streptophyta; class Pinopsida; order Cupressales; family Cupressaceae; genus Sequoia; species Sequoia sempervirens. Next base: position 96,500,595 of record VDFB02179234.1, read on the forward strand.
GCAAATATGCAAAAAAATTTGTCTTTCCAAATATTGAAGAGGATTTCCACCCTAAAAATTTATCAAAGATGGGTATACTTAGTAGGAAGTAAAGGTGAGTCTCCCAATAGAATCATATGCCAAGAGAAGGGCTCTGGTTTGAAAGGCTGAAAGAAGTCATGAATCCAATTCCAAAACTATTGAGCTCTAATACAAAACCAAAAGAGATGTTTAAAAGACTCAACTTGCCCACAAAAAGGGCAACGAGGATCTTGGAACCCCAAGTGGACAAACTGAGAACCCACAAGAAATCCTTGGAAAAGAATACACCAAGAAAAGTGGGCAAGTTTTGGCTCAACACCTGCAAACCAAGTGGCAGAGAATATTTTGTGCCAAACATGAGTAGGGGATTGAAGAAGCCACCTCTTGTTCAGACTTTCAATCATAGGAAATTGTGGCAAAATCCATCTATAACCAAGCCTAGGCTTGTAATTCTTGAAAGGGGTGTTTGGGTACGACTTCCAGTCCTTCCACCAGGGATTGAACCCACAAATTCCCACCTTTTGATGCATATCTACAGGAATAACATTCACTAGACCATCATAAGTATAACAGTCCTAGTTTTGAAGCCTGTAAAGGGTAGGAAAATATTCCCATGACTTGATGCACATTGTGGGTCTATAAAACACTTGCTACAAAGTTTGAATTCCTTTCTTGTGGAATCTTAGCACCTTAAGCCAAGGTAGCTTGGTCAGTGGCTAACCATTACTAGCAAAAAGAGGTGACCACCAAACATTCTATTGATTGAGCAAAAGCCCATCATGGAAACTAGAGCTGGCCCAATGAAGCCAGGGATTAACCACCTCCCAGGCTCTCCAAATTCTCTTGGCCATGAAATTTCCCAAAATTTGAACCGGTTCCTTCATGACCAAAAAGGTTTGAAAGCCAATCCCCTTCCTGGAAAGTTTGTGAATAGGAAAATCAGACTAAATGCAATGCCTAAGGAGAATCTTCCAAGCTTCATCTCCAATAAGAGTGCAGATTATCCATTTCACACACAAGGTAGTCCCTTGTTGTTTAGTGGAGAGAAACCCAAGTCCTCCAAAGTCTTTGGGAAGGTAGCAAAACTCCCAGGCAATGCAGTGAAACCCTCTGTGGGACTCCACATAGGCCCAAAGAAAGTCCCAAAGCAACTTTTCAAGCTTGGCAAAGGCAGCTTTAGATGGGGCCCAAAAAGAGGAGTAGTAGACATGTGTGGCCACTAAAATATTGAAGCACACTTGGAATTTCCCTACCAGAGAAAGAGGCTTGGTAATCCAATAGGCCAGCTTTTTCTCAATCTCGGAGAGGACAGCTTGCCACAACTCAGCTAGAGAAGTCTGGAAGGCAAAGGGAATGCCCAAAAATTGAAATATTTCCCCTAGTCCAATCCATTTCTAACCGTACAAATGAAGCCAGTGAGGAGTGGGAAATATAGATTTTTTGTAGCACACATTTTTATGCCATTGAATGGCAGAGCTAGACGCCAAGAAAAAAATGTTAAGACATTCAAGAGCTGCCTTAATATTATTCTCTTCCTCCAGAAGAGTGAGGAAAGAGTCATCAACAAAATAGCCATTAACCAGTTGAGCCTGGGAGTTAGGCAGAGTAATGCCTTTGACACGTTGTTGAGAAACCACATTGGCCAAGAGATAGCCAAATCCTTCGGCAACAAGCACATAAAGAGAAGGAGCAACTAAACATCCTTGTTGAATGGAGTGGAAAATCCCAAAAGCAAGAGATTGGCAGTCATTAATGGTGATACAAGAAGAGGCATCTAAGAAGAGCATTTGGATATTTTGAATGAAATTAGACCCAAACCCTAAGGCTTGCAACATGGCCAAAATAAAAGGCCATTCAATGCGGTCATAAGCTTTAGCAAAGTCTATTTTGAGAAAAATAGCTTTTTGGTCTAAACGTTTGGCTCACCTTATGTCTTCCCACATAACAATGATGTTGTCTAGGATAAATCTAGATTTGATAAACCAGTTTGCTCCAAGTGCACAATCTGAGGCAAATGATGGTGAATCTTCAGAGCCAGAGCTTTGGCGATGATTTTTTAAGAATCATTGAGGAGTGTGATAGGCCACCAGTTGCAGATATCATCGGGATCTCCAGTCTTAGGTATAAATTTAATATTTTCTTTGTTTATTAAATTATCCAGGGATTTGGAATGAAAAGCCTCAAGATAGACTTTATGCAAGTCATTCCCAACACAGTCCCAAAGGGCCTAGTAGAATTCACAAGGAAAACCATCAATCCTCGGGGCCTTGTCATCAGCCATGGAATGAACAACTTTCTTTAAGTTTTCAATTGTGAGTAATTAGTCACAAAAGGATTTTTGGGTTGAAGATAGCCTATTTGGCACAACAGCAAGACAATATTGAAGGGCTTGATGCCACTCAAGTGTAAACTCCTGAGTAGTGAAAACTTGTTCATAATGTCAAACAAAGGCTTGGATAATGTCAGGTAGCTTAGAGAGCACCTGAATTCCATATTTAATTTTTTTGATGCCTAGAGATGAGTTTCTAGCACATAGGGCTAGAAAAAACTCCTTGGAGGCATGGTCACTAATTTTTAACCAATGCAATCTAGCTTTGATTTGAGCACCTCTAGCAGCATAATTGTCTGCAACTTACTTTTTGTGTCTTAATTCTGCCACCCTAACTTGTAATGATGGGGAGAAAGGGCTAACCACCAAAGCCTTGGTAGCTAAGCGTAGGTCAGCTATGGTAGCCCCATAAGACCGTAAAAAAAAAATGGCAAGTTGGCACCTTAAATGTGCAAAATCTTGACGTGCGAGTGATATCATCATTCCACCAATTAATTGAGCTTGTATTATGAGCTGGCCTGCACTCAAAATTCCAGACTCTACGAATGTGGGCCAATGAGGGCTGATGACAAAGCAAAGACGTGTTAAAAAAGAACTAAGTTTTGCAAGCCTGAGATTGTCTTATCTCCCATTCAATGCGAAAATAAATGCGGAAATGATCTAAAAAGTCACATCCACTAATGGCTTAACTGGGAGTGAAGAGCTGTCAAAAGAGAAAAAATATTGAGTTGAGATCATAACATGATCAATGCATTTAAATATCCTTTCAAATCCAACCCTATAATTACACCAAGTGTGACAGAGGGAATGAGAATGGTGGCAGCCAATATTGGGATCAAAGAGCCCCAATTTATTACGCATGTAAAACCATGCCTCCCTTTCACTAGCTGCCTATCTGAATGGAAAGGTGTCATCTTTATCATAAGCCATATCAACTATATTAAAATACTCACACAATAACCAAGTAGCAAGTGGGAATGAATAAAAAATCCAACACCAATGCACAAAGCATTCCACAACATCATTAGAAGCATAAACATTAATAATCTCAAAGGAATGATTATCAATGTTGAGAAGGATCCAGATGAGCCGATGTGTGGGGTCAAATGTGTGATCGACCACACAAGCATGCCACCGTGAGGACAAAAAGGTGATAGTTCCACCACACCTAGCTTCATGATCAATACAAAACATTTGACTGGCTGGGAAAATAGAGTGACAAGCTAACGCGAGAAAAAAACCCTAGAAATTTTAACTTCTTGGAGACAAAGCACTTCAATACCAGAATATTTCTTCAAAGTATCCCTAACATAATACTTTTTGGAGAGGTCTGTTAGACCTTGAACATTCTATGAGAGGAAATTCATGAGTGAAACTCCTCCATATCGTCGGAGTCCGACTCCTCTTCACTCAGAGAAGACAAGTGATTTTGCAAAAACTCTAGTAGAAATGACCCAATTTGAATATTCAAAGAAGAAAATATCCATTTCTCCTACACAAATTCACCTTCTTCCAATGGTGGGGAGGGAATACAAGACCATCTTTGAGCTCCTGAAACAAGAGGAGAAACATTCAGTTGCACCATCATAACAACAATAGGTTGAGGCGTAGCCTTTGGCCTAGGCCATGCTAGAATATTATTAGCCCCGACCGAAGCCTCTTTCCCCTTTGCCAAAGGGTTTGAAACATTTTTTGTTGGTTCAGGGGCTTTGGAAGCTAACCTAGAGCCACTGGACTTATTTTTATAGTTCGTAACTGTGGTCCATTTTTCATCAAGTTTGGAAACAAAATTATTCACCTGACGATGCTTTTCAGAATCTCGTGGCAGAGAAGGAGTACGAGGCATTGCCAAAGGGAAGTCCTTGATCTTTTGGTCTATGGACTGACACCTATAACACATGTTAGACAGATTAAAATAAGTGACCTTTTGGGTATGCCTGAGAGCTCTAATTTAAATATCAATGGAGTCCTTCAAATCTTGTGAAAAGTCCACTTCAACACAAACCCGTTTCTAGGGTTGGGCCTAAAAAAACCTATCTGGCTCAATACAAATGACCCTCCCCAGAGAGGATGCAATATGATTCAAAAAAGGCACACAAGGAAAAGCTTAACCTAAAAATTCAATCCAAACCGAGACCCGCAATTTGGTGTCATCCGAGACAGCGAAGTCCTAGGTCCATGCCTGGAAAACCAACAAAGAAGACTTGACATACCAGGGACCATGGTTCAGGATTTCCTAAACATGACTGACCTCTGCAAAACAGAACAAAAAAAACCCTTGGTTAAATTTTGGACCATATCAAGGTGGACCCGATGAGGGACTCGGGCCTTGTTGACCCATTCCTTAAGCACACTTTCAAGGGGGTCCTCCCAACAAAATACCCAACAAGGGTGTATTGATCAAGCCATTGGTAAGTAGAATCAAAATTAGGCAAAGGTTAAACTACATTAGCTAGGGATTCAAAAGACTTACCTCATGAAACACTTTCAGAAAAAAAAATTGGGGTTGTTTGTTCAGAGGAGGAGCCATTGAGAAAAACTATCAAACTATCAACACCAGCATGAATTGTTGGGTTAGAGCCAGTTGAAGGTATATTAAAACAAAAAAAACTACAGTAAATGTGGTCGTACACACAAGAAAAGAGAAAATTATTGTGCAAAAAGAGCAGTGTGATGCAAGAGGAGCCAAGAATGACCACAGACACAAAACTCTTGTCGAGCTCATACACCTTCCCCTTCCCTAGTTTTGAATGTCAAAAACTGTGTGCAAATTTTTACATCAACATTTTGGATCATCCTCTATGATCCATCATCAAGATCAAATTTACAGTGTTTAGATTAGTATTCCTCATTGCAAGATGCCATTTTTCCTTAGTTGTCCCATCTGCAATTACATTTTGATACAGTTTCTCATAAAAATACTCTACTGAAGAAATGTTTTCCTACATTACTTTCAAGCTAAATATTTCAGGGTAGTGTCAATGTTGAATCTTAAAGATATATTTTAGGGACTTCTTGTTGGAAACTTGTAGCCATTTAAAGACAATTTCCACATAACCCAAAAGAGAAATATATTCTACTAAGTATTCAAAATCCACATGCAAGAGAATAGACAACATACCCATGAAAATATGACATAAGATATACCCTAGGAAAACCCTCAAGAGGGAAAAAACCTAGTCTCCAAAAGCATCCATACTCTATGTATTATTCATCAATGAAAACTCATTACAATACATCTTCAAAGACTCCATGAACACTTTTGAAGCATAAGCTATCCATGCATTCCATGTGACCAAGCATGAATCCACACATCCCATGCCATCCTTCAAACCCTCACACATGCACAAGCTCAACTTGCTAACTTACAAATTGACTCACCTAAACAACTATCCTTGTAGTTTCCTTTATAGAAAAAAGCTCCCACAAAACCATTTAACTAAAACCATGAGATTACAAAACCATGTTCTCACATTTAATATTGGGTACTTTATTTAATGATTTTCCCCAATATTAAATAATTACATTTTAGAACTTTAACTTATGTCCCAATGTTACATACAACATAATGTGCCCCCAAGAATAATTACATTAAATAAATTATGCAAGGTGTACAATACACCTTTTCCTAACATTCTCCCAATTGTTGTATACATTACAAAAGGGGAACAAGTAACCTCAAAACATGAATCAAATGAACAATCCATATAGCCACATATACCATCATGAAATCGAAGTTCTCCATGTGTTCCATCAAGATAATTGCAACATGAATCAAAGTGACCATCATCCCAAGTATGAATGTTCTCATCCTCCATCATGCCAATGCACAAAGATAAGAAGCCATCCAATAGAGAAGCCACACAATCTGTCACAACGAAGTATAAGTCCTACTCAATTGATATCCCAAACACAAACAATCAATCCAAAGGTATCAATATGCACCAGTAGTTGTCAAGATACACAAACCCATAGCTGAAATAACACCCACAATGAGTGTTGATACATCCAACTATCCATACCTCCAAGGTATATAAAACATAGTAAACAAGGGAAAAATTTAGTGGTGAATCTTTGCCAATTGGCAAATAATTGAAATTGAGACCTCCAGAAATGGCGAATAGTACAAGCTAAAAAGGATGTTGAATCGCCAAGTTTTTATAAAAAATTAATTTCATCTCGATTAATTCATCTATGCATTATTTTTTAAACGATGTGTCATTGGAACCAATTCTCTAGTCATTTATACTATAATTACAAATATAATTATATTCACCAATAATATTATATTACTATGATTAATTTTAGACAATATCACCACAATAATAAATTACCATTTAATTTTAGGGACATTTTAGCCTTGAATAGAGCTTTTATTTATTGGCATCATCAATTATTGTTTTAATCAAATGGCTGCAAATTTTTAAAGGAGAGATTCACCATTGCAATTAATATTTTTACTGATTATTCACTAGGATTCGCCACTATGATTATTATTTTTACCAATTATTTGTTAAGATTCACCATAATTTTACAATTTTTTTTAATAATGTGCATCTATTCGCTAGGAAAATTATTTTTTTTCAAATAAAGGAAAGATTCGCTAGGATTTTACACCTTCACCGAGGGGGGGTTTCTTAAAGTTATCCTTGTAGTAAACTTATGCCATAAACATATACACCCATAAACTAAAATTATAAAATCCATGAGAAAAACCTATCAAAGAATGACATACACATCCAAGATCTCCCACTGCATGGGTAATTCAAATCTGAAAAAGATCAAGGCATACCAAGTCTACCAATAACATCATATAGAAAGTGTAAACATCATGTAGAACCAAGGAATCATCCACAATGATATGCAAACCTATAAATCAATAACCTGTAAGAAAAACTCTCACCACAAGTCTCCATAGCTCTCCCAAGCTCTCCACACCCAACAAAGGAAAAAGATAAAGGAACCTCCATGTCATCACCCAAGAACATAAGTGAAAACACATGACCACAAGCTAGTGATCACAATGGCTCCAACCAAACCTCAAACCAATGTAATGTGAAACCAAACATCTAGGAAGATAACGAAGACCAAAGAGAGAGAATACTCTACACATCATATACCTGTAGAAAAATCTCCTACATACACCTCTAAATGCCAACTGTGTGAAGTATGATCTCTGTAACTATGGGAAAAACCTAGGTTAGCAGATTAGTGCATAAATAAAATAACCCAAAGTAAATAATGAAGCACAAAGGAGGAAAAACATGAAAATAAAAGGAATAATCTCACAAAATATATTCAACCTCCATGATTTCCCTCCATTACACCTTCTCTATTTGCTGAAATATGGTATTTTCCCCCAGATTTGTGATGAGAAACTTATGACTATTCTAATGCCCTAAGCAAATGTTGAATGATTTGATCACAAATGCAATACTATGCAACTATGCAACTATGCAACTAGTGAGCAAGTCTAAGTGTATACAGAAAATAGCCTATGAATGCCAAGATGTCAAGAACATGAAAGCATGAGGTGAAAAAATGAGGCTAAAATTTCCTTTTTATAGAAAATTCAATTTTAGGTGAATGGCCAAGATTGAAGATTGACAACTACCCTAGAATCAATGGACAAGATTGAATGTGACAACCCATAATTAGGGTTAGGGCAATATTAGGGTAAATTTGAAATGAGTGGACAAGATTTGATTTTAGAGAATCAAATCAAGGGTTGAAAATGCATGTGACAAGGAGATAAGGATGACACAAAAAAAGAGAGAGCTGGAAAATCAAATAATATTAGAAATTACTTGATTTATGGAGGAAAGTTGCTATTTTGAATTAAAAATTAATTTAATTCAAAAAGGTGGGGTCATGTGATAGTAAATAATTAATGTGAATTATTTACTAAAAGAGGGAACATTGGAAAGTGGGACCATCTTAAATAATATTATTTATTTAAAATGGAAAAAATGCCAAAGTGGACCATAATTAAATAAATTAAAGAATTCATTTAATTATGAGAGGAAATGTAGGAATTAATGACGTATTTAAATAAATAAATAAAATTTATTCATTTAAATAATTAAGAGGAAGTAATGGACAAAGATAATTAAATAAATTAAGGAATTTGTTTAATTATGGAGAGACATTAAAGTATTAGTGTCGTATTTAAATAAATTAATAATCAAGAGAAATAAAAGAAAAGAATTAATTAAATAATTATGAATTATTTAATTAATAGTAGAAAGTGTGGACCAAAAGACATAATTAAGTATTTTAATTATGTTAGGAGGAAAGTGGCGAAAATAGGGCTTGCAAACCTAGGTCATTTTTATGTGTCTACATTTTCCCCCTCTTTATCATAATGCATATTGTCGCATTGTGACAAAGAAAATTTAGTCAAAAACATGCCCCATCGAAGGTACGGAGTACCTATGCTCCCTCGGGAAAATTTTCAAATTTTGGCCTAGTGATAGAAAATTTTGGAAAGTGTCCTGATAGATCAATTTGATGACTAGAAAAATGATGGTGCAGAGGGTTTTAGATTTCAAGGTGTTTAAGACAACCAAAAGGTGGTCAAAGTTGGTCAAATGAGCCTCCAATAATAACCTTGAGGGTAAAACCCTAATTTTGACCTTATAAATAGGTTCAGTTTGGGTAAAAAGTCATTTCATTTTCATTTTCACCTTTGCAAATTTGATATTCTAGTGACTGAGCACTACAGGTACATTTTTTGGACTTTCAACGGCCAGAGGGTGCAGAGCCAGTAGTGAGTACGCCTTACCCACTTTGTCATTTTATCATTTTTCATGCTTTTTTAAGGTTTTAGAGTAGGCAATCAAATGCGCTAGGATGCATATGCGTGCACATAAGCTACATTTGTGTTCACGTTCGATGCATATGATGTGTCACGACACAAACATGAAAAATCTATTAGGTGGATCAATTAGGTGCAACACAATTGCGAATGTTCGAGATGAATTCACCAAGTCGTGCCACAAGTGACAAGCACAAAGCTGCATTAGAAATATTGCAACGCATTCGTGGACGCAGGTGACACATTTGATTAAGATGACGCATTGGATGAAAATCATGATGCAAGTGCCAAATTGCAACACAAAAACGGGAGGAAATGACGCAATCGTCGGGTCAAGATGCAAGCACAATACAAAATGATGCACGTGTCGAAGCACAAAAAATTCAATGCAATGCATTTGACTTTGACTAGGGTTGATTTAGTTCAGGCTCAATTTTCTAAATGCTTTTGAGTAGATAGATGATAACAATAATTTTCAATAACATGCTAATGCTCGTTTCTACATGTGTAGAGATAGTTACCATCGATCTATACACAGGAGAGTAGGCCATCGACATATGGATTTAGAGACCAGCTACGGGACAAGGAGTGGAGGTGAATAATGCGACTAGGCTTGTATTATGTCACCTATATGCCCATTGTCAGGAAAATAGGGACTATTGACAACACTCTACAAGAGATGGAATTCAAAGACATGTTCTTTCCATTTGCCAACATGAGAGGCCACAATGACTCTGGAGGGTGCGTATCAGATTCTATGCCTGTCGATCTGAGGGGAGCAAGTTATTTATGATCCACACTAGGGACATCAGTCATTTATAGTGTATTACAAGGACAAGACCGGTGCAAGACTGGGCATCGAGGGCTATGAGATTCATTGGGAGTTCATGACGGAGCACTATCCTTGGTGGGATGTGATGCTATGCACACTAATTGTGGGAGTCTTGATACCAGATCATTGGGGACATGGATTCTCGATTGGCTGGGGGGATGTACTAGTATGGATGTAGCAAGACAAGATAGTTTTTGTGTGGAGGGCCTTGTCTTATGGGTATGCTTTATCATTAGCTCCATGAGGTTTCATATAGATGAGCTCAGAGTATCAATTTTGGTACCACCTTACTCATGATCTAGGCTTGGGAGCATATTCCTATCTTCTGCCTGCTTATTCAGAAGCCACAGTTAGCAGAGGGTATGCCTTATGTGTACTATTTTGTGGGTTCCCTTCAAAAAATGTGGGTTGGAAAGACAATTTACTAGCGGCATAGGATAGACACCATGGTATCATCTATCTGGAGGCCATACAGGGACTGTGCTCAGTGGGCCGATGAGGTGGATCATTTTCCATTCTTTAGACAGTTCAGGTATTTGATTGGGTGTACGGTGCAAAGTCAACTTATCATTGAGATGTACCTACCCTAGTGGGTACTATGTTAGTTCGGTGAGCAACAGGACATGTCGATGGGTACCACAGAGTATGCTAGATCATCATGGGAGCCTACTTGGGGTCCTACCATATTAGTGCCATTTTCCAAGAAATAGATAGATAGATTGGTGGTGTAGCCATGGGGTTGGAGTGAAGGTCTTGTAGATCCAGGGACGGCGAAAAATTTTGACTTGTGGTGGTAGACACATCACTTGATACCATTGAAAAATCCTAACGGGCTAGCACCCATTGATCACATATCAGTGATGCCATGCATGCGACAAGGTGGTAGGAGAGGCAAAGATGGTGGCCAAGGGAGGGGGAGAGATGGAGGCAGAGGGAGGGGGAGGGATGGAGGCAGAGGGGACAGAGGGAGAGGTGGTGGAGATGATAGAGGAGAAAGAGGTGATAGCAGAGATGGTGGGAGGAGGAGGAGAGTGGGAGATGGTCATGGGAGATAGGGTAGGAGAGTCCAATAGCATGTAGAGAGAGTTCCCCTAGAGGTGATCCCTAAGGTAGTAGAGGAGGAGGAGAGAGAGGAGGAGGTGGTGAGACCGGATGTCAAGTAGTTAGATGTTGCTCCAAATGTTGGAGTTGGATAGGAGGAGGTGGGACAGGAGGAGGAGAGACAACCAGAGATGGAGGTCAGGCAAGAGGGAGAGATGGAGGTGGAGGAGGATATTGGGAATGACATGGAGCCTGACAGTGAGGATGCCATAGATGAGGCAAAGTGACTACTGAGGTGGCAGATGGTGGAGGGAGAGGATGATATACCCAGAGGACTGCCATTTCCCCCTGATGTGACCATGGACCAAAGACTAGCCAATATGAAGAGGAGACTAGATGAGGCTACTATAGAGACTAGGTCCCTATGGGCAGAGCTAAAGGTTACATGGGTTGAGAGAGATTAGGCTAAGATCCGACAGTAGGAGATAGAGAGCTAGTGTTCTGGTTTGTAAAGTTGTGTTTTGGGCCTATTGGTGATGTAGCGAGGGAGCTAGCGAGGCTCAACAAGAACAAGGGATAGTACAAGATGTTGTACAAGAGGGAAATTCCAACTGATCAAAAGGAGCCTGGGTTGTCTAGGTCTTACAGTAGGATAGGTACAGGGTCAGGGAGTAGCAACCACACTCACAGTAGTCGTAGCTAGAGCAATGTGGGTGGTTCCACCTTGTCAAGTCACACATCAGGGCAGAGATCACATCACTCCCATAGGAATTCCTCAGGACACAAATCTAGCTACAACCATGATTCATTTGGTTCAAAGCACAACCAACCTCCAGTTACAGATCCATCAACCTCTTAGACTCAGGCTGTCATGATGATGATGGCATCGGTTCCTCTCATAGAGCATCCATCACCCAAGTCTTCTCCTCGAGGGGATGGGGAGAGAACATCTTAGGGAATTATTATTGCTATCTTATATGGGACATTATGTTATGATGTTGATATGTTGAATATCGAGCCTATGAGCTTTATTTTTGGGATATCTCGTGACTCTATCCCATGGCATACTTTTTGAGATTATCTATGATGTTGTTTTGATGCGGCCTACATGTATATTATTTGATGATTCTTATGTGTTGATTTATCTGTATGATGTATGCATTTATGATGATGATTATGATGATGCTTTTTATATGTTCTATTATGCTCTTGTTATGTGAGTTATGCCTTTATGATTCCTATGATGATGTTTGTTACATGCTATGTCATGTATGCATTTATGATAGCTACTTGTGATGATATGCCATGATGATATGATGGTCATGTATGATGCTTGTATTATGATGATGATGTTCTAAATGTATGCCGAATTTTTTGATTCTAACAAATGATATGTCTATGATTATGGATGCATTAATGTATGATGCTATTATGTATGAATAATGTGACATGTGATACCTTATATTATGCATTGATGATATGGATAATATAAATTCTAAATGCACTTTTATGATATATAAATGTGAATATGCAAATGATATACACCAATGATGGAAATGAATGTTTAATTAATGTATGCTTTAATGAATGCTTAATACAATCAAATGTGAATGGATATATGTAAATTTGTGATGATCTTAATGCAATGCCTATATGATTATGTATGCAATTTTTTTTTTTTATGTGACAGGATATCATCAGGAGACAGAAGAAGAGGAGGGACAAGATAGAAGGAGACAAATGTTAGCGCGACAAGAGAATCCTTCAACATATTGCCAAAGAACTAATAGTTGTTTCTCTAATCATCATTGGGTGAAATATTGTAATGGCCAACAAACGCCATGATATGATATAGATCAATGGTGTGCAAGGTCAAACCATCACATGAAACAAGCAGTCACAGATAAGGATGATCATGAATCATACTAAAAGCGTGATTGCCCTAGTCTTTTTGTCACAACCAACCACAAGCACTAAAGACAAGAAAGGAAAGCCATGAGATGTCGTTGCTCCTCTAAATCTTGTTGCCAGGACATCCTCGAGGAACTAGCAACATGACTGCCAAAAAGACAAGACAAGACAAGATAATGATCATGATACATCACTACTTCTCTAAATCCTATTGCCAGGACATCCTCGAGGAACTAGTTGCATGATGAAAAATCAAAAGACAAAATTCCAAGTGTTTTCCAAGTGTCTTAATGTTCAAATGCCAAGTTTTCCAAGTGTGTCTGACTGTCGAGTGTTTTGATGTCAAGATGCTAGGGTTGACGATGTCGAGATGCCAGATAATGCAAAATTCAAGAAGGACACATCCTGAATGATGTCGATGTCGAGAGGAATAGTTCTCAAATGTCGTGAGAATCCCTCAAAATGTCAGATGATTATGACGATGCCTAGGAAGGACACATCCTATGACATAAATAAATGATAGGGGTTGTTCTTCAGAAGGACACATCCAAAGGATAACCAAAAGTTGACAGTTTGACTTGGTTTGACTAATTTTGACTGTAGTTGATTGAGTTTGACTGAGTTTGATTGGTGTTGACTGAATGACAGATTTGACCACATGCCAATGTTGACATGATAGTATAATTGTCATGATGATTAGATGATTGCCAAAGTTTATGTTAAGAGATTTCTGCTTTAATATTGATAAAGAGTTTGTTTAATTTAAAGATGTTTGATGTGTGTGATAGTTTTGTGCAATGAACCCTAATGGATTGACCTAGTACGGCCTCGATGGCTCATCGATTGATGGCCTTTCCTATGTCATACACTCAGAGACCTCGTAGTTCGACATGACCAATGACTTTGTCTTGTTGACCAAAGATTGAGTCATGATTTTATTTTGACAACCTAAAAGGACCGACCTAATGTCTTGGGGGCTCGAAGATGAGCCTTGCCTACGTAGCAAATGCGTAGAGACAATGTAGTTTGACAATGACCGAGACTGACATGACTGAATTTACTGATGGTGACTCTATTTTTGGGATTTTTTAGAGTCATTTGGATGTTTTTGTGCTTTCTTCAGGACATTCTTTTGATTTTTTTTAGGTCTTTTTTAGGACTTTTTATGATTTTTAGGATTTTGTCAGGACTTTTTATGATTTTTATGATTTTTTTAGGACTTTTTTATGATTTTTATGATTTTTTTTAAGACTTTTTTGATTGTCAAGACCATGTGTGATACCCACTATAGTCACATGATAAAAAATTTCCCCTAGTCAAGTTGAAGATGAGCTAAGCAAAAAGGGTTGGAAAGGACCTGCTCAGTATGGAATGTGGACGATATGTGAGACTTGATGTCAACCATTTTCAGCCATGAAAAGAAATGGGAGGATGGTATGGTGAATGTCATGTGAGGTCGAAAGAGTGAGTGTTTATTATGAGCCAAGGTAGATAGAGTGATAGTAGATGGCGAAACAATGACTGACTACACATGGCTCCTGTTTGCCAGGTTTTCACCATGGTACTTATCCAAAGCACCTGTTTACCAGGTTTTCACTATTGGATGAATTATTTCTCTTTATTTTTGTCCTTTTTTCATTTTTTTGGTGTCACTGAGATGCATGTTTTCCAGGTTTTCATCAAGGTGATGATTTTTTTTTTGTTTTGTATTTTTCAAATATTACAATTTTTAGCTAGGCTTTCTGATGCTATGTATAGAATTTTTAGAAATGTAGACTGTTGATAGGATATGTTAATTTTTCACCATCTAGAGTAGCCAACTAATATGTACCAAAACCAAATGAGGCCATGATGATGTATGGACCCAGCTAATTGGGCTCAAACTTGTCGGGTTTCTCTCTGTCAGACTAATTCTTAGGATTTTACATTAGAACCAGGTCGCCAATGTCAAATTTTCAAACCATCACTCTCTTATTGTAGCTTTTGCAAAGATGATTTTGATATGCCTGTAAGTGGTTCAAGACATTATGTATGTGTTCATTTAACATCTCCAACTCATGTAGTCTAGACTACCTATACTCCTCATCATTGATCAGACCCTTCATGGAGACTCATAAGGATGATATTTTGACCTCGATGGGTAGGATAGCTTGAACTCCAAAGACTAAGGTGAATGGTGTGGCTACAATGGGTGTGCAGATGCTAGCATGGTAGGATGCCAGTCACGGTTGGTATCATTGGAAATCTTCTTAAAGAGTTTGATAATTGTTTTATTGGACACCTCAACTTGATTGTTTCCTTGCAGGTAGTATGGTGTGGAGAAATGGTGTTGGATATGGAAGCATTCACAAAGCTCACAGATGTCTTGATTTTTGAATGGATGACCATTGTCTATGATGATGGACTATGGATACCATATCGGCAAATGATGTAATTAAGGATAAATTTGGAGATCTTCTTACTGGTTATGTATGTGAGGGGGATGGATTCAATCCACTTAGTAAAATACTCAGTGGCGGCGATGATGAACTTATGGCCGTTGGAGGAGGTAGGATGGATTTTTCCCATGAGGTTGAGTCCCCATTGTGCGAAGGGCCAAGGAGAAGTAATCAGCCTCAATTCTTGTGCTGGTGCATGAATTAAATCACTACGAATTTGACATTGGCGACATGTTCTTACAAACTCAAGTGCGTCTTTTTCTATTGTTGGCCAGTAATACCCAAGTCTCATGATCTTTTTGGCTAGCGTCAGGCCACTCAAATGGGATCTGCATATACTCTCATGCACCTCTTGTAAGGTCATTCTTGCTCTGTCAGTGTCGAGACAATGAAGAAGGGTGTTGTCAAATCTACGGTGGTATAAGGTGTCACTGATGATGGTGTATCGGGCATCTTTTCAGATGAAGGAATTTCATTAGCTATTGGAAAGGTTGGTGGGAAGGGTCTGGGAGTGAAGGTAGTCATACACATCTTGATACAATGGGGAACTAGGACCAACAAGCTCACAAACCATCTCTAATTTTGGGATGTCATATGCAAGAACAAATAGTTGCTCCACCAAAAATTCAAACTATGGCACATTGCTAGGAATGTCTAGGAGAGAGCCAATCATCGCCATTGCGTCTGTAGCCTTATTTTGTTCCCTTAGAATTTTTTCAAAAGTGAGTCATTGGAAATATGTTTGAAAACTGTCAACCATAAGTTTGTAAGGCATTAATTTTTCATCTTTAGTCTCATATTCATCGGTTACCTAATTTATGACCAATTGAGAATCACCAAAAACAAGGAGATTTCTAATTTTCCATTTTATGGCTAGATGAAGTCCTATGATGAGCCCTTCATATTCTGCTACATTTTTTGTACATGGAAATGCAATACGAAATGACTTAGGGATTAGCTTGAAATATTTCAGATCAACTTGAAATCTAGAAACCATACATACAACATTCATAATGTCCGGTCTAGTCTGAGTCAAGTAGAGCAATCCACTGATCATTGACCTATATTTGATTTGATTTTCCTTAGGAGAGTCATCATTCTGTGTCAACTTGCATCTGGTCACCATTGGGGTACCAACAGGTTTAGAGTCATCCATTCCAAACTTCTTCAGTAGTTCTTTCACATATTTGGACTGAGATATGAAGATCCCCTTGTCCAAATATGTAACTTGCAATCCCATAAAGAACTTCATTTCTCCAATCATACTCATCTCAAATTCATTCTTCATCTCATAAACTTCATAAATAGATTATCATCTCCTCCAAAAATGATATCATCAACAAAAAATTCTATAATTAACTCCTTATCATTATCTAATTTGAAGTGTAAGTTGTTGTGAGTAATACCTTTAGTGAATCCAAGCTTCAGTAGGTATTTTTCCAATCTAGCATACCAAGCTCTAGGGGCTTGCTTAAGTCCATACAGAGCTTTCTTCAATCTACAAACCATATCTTCATTGTTTGTTAGTTGAAATTCATCTAGTTGTTCAATGTACACTTCTTCTAGTTCTCCATTTAGAAATGTAGAATTTACATCCATTTGGTAGACTTTATAGTTCTTGTGTGCAACATAAGCAAGAAATAATCTAACAGCTTCAATCCTAGTGACAGGGGCAAAGGTTTCTTCAAAATCTATATCTTACATTTGAGAATACCCTTTACATACCAGTCTTGCTTTATTCCAGACCACTTCACCTTCTTCATTCACCTTATTTCTAAATACCCATTTAGTGCCAATCACATTTTTTCATTAGGCCTCGAAACCAATATCCATGTGTCATTATTTTCAATATGTGTCAACTCTTCCTTCATAGCTTCCAACCAATGTTCATCTTGACAGGCTTTAGTGACATTTTTAGGTTCAATCTTAGATATCAGACAATATTCTTCTGAAATTTTTCTTCTAGTTTGCACTCCTTTACTCTTATCTCCTATGAATTGATTTTCAAAATGATTCAACTTTACATACCTTTGAGTTTTGGGGCATTCTTGAACTTCTAACTCTTCTTATCTTTCTTCTACACTTGCACTTGTTTGTGTCTCCTGACTGACTTGATTTACCAAAACAAATTGAGGTTGCTTCACTAGAGCATATGGAATAATTAGAAGTAGATTATGTGTGAGTATTATTTACTTGGCTTGTAATGTCTTTGTTTGAATCATAAATACAATGTCTAGAGGATTTGATAGAGTTCTCATCAACTCTAACATTTTCACTCTCAACCATCTTTCTCAATCTTTTGTTATAGCACCGATAGGCCTTGCTTTTAGTGGAGTAACCTAGGAAGATTCCTTCATCGCTTCTTGCATCAAATTTTCCTATACCATCATCTCTCCTGATATAACACTTGCTTCCAAAGATTTTGAAGTACTTAAGAGGAGGCTTGTGACCAAACCATAACTCATAAGGAGTCTTACCAGAATTATCATTAACATTTACCTGGTTCAAAGTATACACGGTAGTGGTTACTGCTTCACTCTAGTATATCTATGACACATTTCCTTCCATCATCATTGTTCTAGAAGCATCCAGAATTATTCTATTCTTTCTCTCTACAACTCCATTTTGTTGAGGGGTTCGGGCAGCAGATAACTATCTTTTCATACCATGCTCTTCACAATAAGAGTTGAACTCCTTGGAAATAAGCTCACCACCGTCATACTTCTCTAGACTCACAAATTTCCTTTTATCACCGGTCATGTGATGTGAACATCCACTATCAATAACCCACTCATCTTTTTCTGCAACTTGGGCTGCAAGAGCTTTCTCATCTTTAGTAGATTTGATAGCCATAGGATTATCTTCAATGGTAGCAATGAATGCCCATTCATCTTCTTTTCCATTATCTTTATCAGACTCATCATCAATCACTGCTTCTTCAGCAAACTAGCATATCTTTTGGAATCTATACCTTTTAGGCTTAGATCTAGGAACTCTTTTAGGACATCTTGATGCAAAATGACCTATTTTACTACATAAAAAACATTTAATAGGAAATAAATCTTCATACTTTCCTTTTCCTTTGCCTTCTTGTTTTGCAATCAGTGCTTCCAGTTCTTCTACCTCTCTTTCTTTATCTTCAATTTGTTTTAGTTCTTCATCATACTTGTATATCTTTTTGGGACTCTCTCCTAGATTATATCTTTGTTTGTTACTTTTAGATACAATGTCCTTGAATGCAGATTCAGTATTTGGTGTAGATTCATCAAATTCACTTATTTCAAAAGCAGCAAGTTTCCCGATCAACATGTCTCTTGTTATCTTGTTTATTGATCTGAACTCTTCAATAGTATGAACCTTCATTTTGTAGGAGGCAGGCAAGGATCTAAGTAATTTAGCCACAATTTCATCCTCATCCACAAAACCACTGACACCTTTAATACCCATCACTATTTCATTTACTCTCTGCATAAAAGAAGTGATATTTTCATCTTCACCCATCTTCAAATTCTCATACTTTCCTTTCAAGCTCTGTAGCTTAGCCATCTTCACCTATGCATCTCCTTCATACAAAGTTTCCAGTTTCACCCAAATCTCATGAGCTGTGTCCAAACCCAACACATTAGCCATCTTTGAATTTGTCAGAGCACTCACCAAATCTTCAATATCCCTAACATTATTTTCAACATCTTTATCTCATCAAGATTTGAGGGACCATTCTAAGGAATAGTATATGGATCTTTTGTAATCTCCCAAAAAGCTTCACCAATACACTTTAAGTAACATTGCATTCAAACTTTCCACATTGAGTAGTTAGTGCCATCAAATCTTGGACTGTCCTACTTGAATGTTGTTTCCATCTTAGATCACCTCAAGCTTTTAGACTTCTTTAGAGGAACTTTCTCTGATACCAATTGTTGGAAAAATAAGGACAGACAATTGACAAGGGGGGTGGATCAGTTGTCACAAAAATTCAAAATTTTCTAACTTATCTTAACTTCAATCTCATATATGATGAATAAGCAATTAACCACAAGCAACTAACACATTAGAGAGACAAATAACACCAAATTTTTTTATGTGAAAACCCTGATAGGGGAAAAAACATGGTGGATGTTAGTTCACAATATTATACACTATTAAAAGTATAAAGAGAAATAATAAGGGGAATGCACATGCATTCAAGCACATTACCTAAAGCTCACTACTCAAATACAAAAGAGGACTCACTATCCAACAATACAAAATAGGACTTAAATTCAAAGAAGATGAACTGAGAAAATAGCTTATGCACAAGCCTGATTATAGTTCCAATTAAGCTTAGAAAACCTTCACACTCTGCTCAATCTTCTTCACTTTTTGCTCAGTAATCAAATGATAGAAACACAATTCACACATTTACACTTTCTCTAGAATACATTCACACTTATGCACACACTAACTTTGCTCAACCAATCACTCTTATATATCCATTACATGGGATTTCATCACAACTTAGTTGGCTAGAAAAATAAAACATATTTTCAATGTCGGCCCAAATTTACAAATAAATTTCCAATCCAAATCCACCAAGGTTGGCCACAACATAGTGGAGACCCAAATTAATATCTCCAACACAAAAATACTTTAATTAATTTCACCACGAAGATCCACAACACGCTACCACCAACATGTCGGTCAAGAACATGAAAAATCGAACATGCGCAAGAAAATATTTTCAACCACAAGCTCTTCGAGTAATGTGAATGTACCAAAAAGATAGAGAATGATCTAGAGACATCCAAGAACACCAAGAAACAATAGAGAAGCATCCACAACAACTGAGATTAATAGAATCACACAATCTTGATGTAGGGACACTGACAGAGACCACATAAATATTGTCAGACCACAACATACTCAAAACTTCACGTGAACCTCTAAAACTTCCAGTAGATGATCTAGAAACATTAAACAATAAACCCTTTAATCCACACTAGATAATCTTCAACGTAAAAAATAGGATACCTTGAAGACTTGCACAGTTCCACTAGGAACCTAGAACACTTCCTTTTACAATTTTCTCAATATCCTCGACATATGCAGCCTCTAGTACACCAGATGCTAATAGTGTTGAAATCAATGACAACCACATATCAGCAGCCATATCCATAGCATCCAACAATCTCCCCCTTTTGCATTGATGGCAACACATGATGTGAAAAATACCATCAACCCAACACACATATTTCTTCTACACTTCTCTTGAAAGGATTTTTCACATTGCACTTCTTCCCCTTTGACATCAATGACAAAGGTAACAATGAAATTTCCATATACATGCTCTGAACCACATATCTACACATCTGACTACTCCACCTGACTAGCATCCACGAAAAAATCAATCCAGATTAGAATATAGCAATGAAGTTCATGGATTGATGCAATAAAATGCATCTTTTAGTTTATATCAGGAGGGAGAATTACCCTAGCATTCCTCTGAGATACTCAAAAGTATCTTTTAGCAAAGGCTTAGTAAATATATCTTCAATTTTTTCTTTCGTAGGCACATACTCTAGTCTAACTTCTTTCTCATTCAGTTTCTCCCTCAAGAAATGAAACTTGATTGATATATGTTTACTCTTAGAGTGTAGCACTGGATTCCTTGAGATATTTACTTCACTTGAGTTGTCATAATATATAGCAATAGGCTCTTCATATATCACCCTTATATCTCTCAACATCTATTTCATCCATATCACTTGAGTACAATTATTGGAAGCTGTAATGTATTTTTCCTCAGCAATAGATAAAGAAATTGAGTTTTTCTTTTTACTTAACCAAGATACCAGCTTCTTCTCTAGGAAGAAAACATCACCACTAGTACTTTTCTTATCATCTACATCATCGGTCCAATCCACATTAGTAAATGCACACAAAGTGTGATCATCATCCTTTGGATACCAAAGTCCAAAGTCAACTGTTCTTTTCAGATACCTGAAAATTATCTTCACAACAGTTACTTGTGATTCTTTTGGATCAACTTGAAATCTAGCAACCATACATACAACATTCATAATGTCTGGTCTAGTATGAGTCAAGTAGAGTAATCCATTGATCATTGACCTATATCTGGTCTGATTTTCCTTAGGAGATTCATCATTTTGTGTCAACTTGCATAGAGTCACCATGGGGGTACCAATAGGTTTAGATTCATCCATTCAAAACTTCTTCAGCATTTCTTTCACATATTTGAACTGAGATGTGAAGATCCCCTTGTCCAATTGTGTAACTTGATATCCCAGAAAGAACTTCATTTCTCCAATCATACTCATCTCAAATTCATTCTCCATATCATTACCAAAATTTATACATAGATTATCATCTCCTCCAAAAATGATATCATCAACAAAAACTTCTATAATTAATTCCTTATCATTATCTAATTTGAAGTATAAGTTGTTGTCAACAATACCTTTAGTGAATCCAAGCTTTAGTAGGTATTTGTCCAATCTAGCATACCAGGCTCTAGGGGCTTGCTTAAGTGCATACAAAGCTTTCTTCAATATGAAAACCATATCTTCTTTGAATGTTAGTTGAAATCCATTTGGCTATTCAATGTACACTTCTTCTAGTTCCCCATTCAGAAATGCAGACTTTACATCCATTTGATAGACTTTATAGTTCTTGTGTGCAACATAAGCAAGAAATAGTCTAACAGCTTCAATCCTAGTGACAGGGGCAAAGGTTTCTTCAAAATCTATACCTTCCATTTGAGAATACCCTTTACATACCAGTCTTGCTTTATTCTGGACCACTTCACCTTCTTCATTCACCTTGTTTCTAAATACCCATTTAGTTCCAATCACATTTTTTTCTTTAGGCCTCAAAACCAATATCCATGTGTCATTGTTTTCAATCTGTGTCAACTCTTCCTTCATAGCTTCCTACCAATGTTCATCTTGATAGGCTTCAGTGACATTTTTATGTTCAATCTTGGATATCAAACAATATTCTTCTATAATTTTTCTTCTAGTTTGCACTCCTTTACTCTTATCTCCTATGAATTGATTTTCAAAATGATTCATTTTTACATACCTTGAAGTTTTGGGAGATTCTTGAACTTCTGACTATTCTAATCTTTCTTCTACACTTGCACTTGCCTATGTCTCCTAAATGACTTGATTTACTAGAACAAGTTGAGGTTGCTTCACCGGAACATATGGAATAATCTGAAGTAGATTATGTGTTTGAGTATTCTTTACTTGGATTGTAATGTCTTCGTCTAAATCATAACTACAATGTCTAGATGATTTGAAATAGTTCTCATCAACTCTAACATTTTCACTTTCAACCATCTTTCTCAATCTTTTTTTATAGCACCAGTAGGCCTTGCTTTTAGTGGAGTAACCTAGGAAGATTCCTTCATCGCTTCTTGCATCAAATTTTCCTATATCATCATCTCTCTTGATATAACACTTTCTTTCAAAGATCTTGAAGTACTTAACAGTAGGCTTGTGACCAAACCATAACTCATAAGGAGTCTTACCAAAATTACCATTAACATTTACCTGGTTCAAAGTATACATAGTAGTGCTTACCGCTTCACTCCAATACATCTATGACACATTTCCTTCCATCATCATTGTTCTAGTAGCATCCAGAATTATTCTATTCTTTCTCTCTATAACTCCATTCTATTGAGGGGTTTGGGGAGCAGATAACTGTCTTTTAATACCATACTATTCACAATAGGAGTTGAACTCCTTGGAAATAAACTCACCACCATCATATTTCTCTAGACTCACAAATTTTCTTTTATCACCAGTCATATGATGTGAACATCCGCTATCAATAACCCACTCATCTTTTTCTTCAACTTGGGCTACAAGATCTTTCTCATCTTTAGTAGATTGGGTAGCCATAGGATTATCTTCAATGGTAGCAATGAAATCCCATTCATCTTATTTTCCATTATCTTTATCAAACTTAGCATCAGTCACTGCTTCTTCAGCAAAGTAGCATATCTTTTGGAATCTGTACTTTTTAGGCTTAGATCTAGGAACTCTTTCAGGACATCTTGATGCAAAATGACCTATTTTATGGCATGAAAAAAATTTAATAGGCAATACATCTTCATACTTACCTTTTCCTCTGAATTATTTTTTTTGCAATCGGTGCTTCTTGTTCTTCTACCTCTCTTTCTTTATCTTCAACTTGTTTTAGTTCTTCATCATAATTGGATATCTTTCTAGAACTCTCTCTCGGATTATATCTTTGTTTGTTACTTCCAGATATAGTGGCCTTGAATGCAGATTCAGTCTTTGGTGTAGATTCACCAAATTCACTTATTTCAAAAGCAACAAGCTTCCCAATCAACGTGTCTCTTGTTATCTTGTTTACTGATCTAAACTATTCAATAGCATGAACCTTCATTTTGTAGGAGGGAGGCAAGGATTTGAGTACTTTAGCTACAATTTCATCCTCATCCACAGAACCACTGACACCTTTAATACCCATCACTATTTCATTTACTCTTTGCATAAAAGAAGTGATATTTTCATCTTCTCTCATCTTCAAATTCACATACTTTCCTTTCAAGCTCTGTAGATTAGCCATATTCACCTGTGTATCTCCTTCATACAAAGTTTCTAGTTTCACCCAAATCTCATAAGTTGTCTCCAAACCCAACACATTAGCCATCTCTGAATCTGTCAAAGCACTCACCAAAGCTTCAACAACCCTAACATTATTTTCAACATCTTTGATCCCATCAGGAGTTGAGGGACCATTCTGAGGAATAATATATGGATCTTTTGTAATCTTCTAGAAATCTTCACCAATACACTTTAAGTGACATTGCATTCTAACTTTCCACATTGAGTAGTTATTTCCATAAAATCTTGGACTATCCTTCTTGAATGTTGTTTCCATCTCAGATCACCTCAAGCTTTTAGACTTCTTTAGAGGAACCTACTCTGATACCAATTGTTGGAAAAATAAGGATAGACAATTGAGAGGTGGGGTGAATCAGTTGTCATAAAAATTCAAACTTTTCTAACTTATCTTAACTTCAATCTCAGATTTGATGAATAAGAAATTAACACATCAAAGAGAAAAATAACACCAATATTTTTTACAAGGAAACCCTGTTAGGGGAAAAACCATAGTGGATGTTAGTCCACAAGATTATACTCTTTTAAAAGTATAAAGAGAAATAATAAGGGGAATGCACATGCATTCAGACACACTTCCTAGAGCTCACTACTCAAATACAAAATAGGACTCACTATCCAACAATACAAAATAGGATTGAAATCGAAAGAATAGGAATTGAGAAAATAGCTTCTACACAAGCCTGATTACAGTTCCAATTAATCTCAAAAAACCTTCTTCACACTCTGCTCAATCTTCTTCACTTTCTGCTTAGTAATCGAATGATAGAAACACTATTCACACATTTACACTTTTTATGGCATACATTCACACTTATGAAAACACTAACTTCTCTCAACCAATCGCTCTTATATATCTGCTACATGGGATTTCATCACAACTTAGTCAATAAGAAAAATAAAACATATTTTCAATGTCGACCCAAAATTACAAATAAATTTCCAATCTGAATCCACCAAGGTTAGGGACAACATAGTGGAGACCCAAATTAATATCTTCAACACAAAAATACTTTAATTAATTTAGCCACAAAGATCCACAACACGCTGCCACCAACATGTCGGCCAAGAACATGAAAAATTGAACATGCACAAGAAAATATTTTCAACCACGATCTCTCTAAGTAATGTGGACATACCACAAAGATAGAGAATGATCTAGAGACATCCAAGAACACCAAGAAACAATAGAGAAGCATCCACAACAGCTGAGATTAACAGAAACACACAATCTTGATTCAGGAACACTGAAAGAGACCACAGAAACACTGTCAGACCACAACATACTCAAAACTTCATGTGGACCTCTGAAACTTTCAGTAGATGATCTAGAAACATTCAACAATAAACACGTTAATCCATACCAGCTAATCTTCAGCATATAGAACAAGACACCTTCAAGACTTGCATAGTTCCACTGGGAATGATGGAACTTCATATTTTTTCTCCTTGTGTTCCATTCCTGCCCTACCTTATATCACTTGTCTTTCATGGTGTCAAAAATTTTCCTTGGGTTGGGGGTTTTAGCCTTATTTACATGTAAAACTCTTGTGTTTATTTTACTCCTTGGTTGGGATCTATTTTGGTGTTACTTTTTGAGGGGTTTTAAAATGAATTATGTCCTATCAGTTCATCTAGGCCGAGTCCCTTTGTTTTAATTTTTATTTCTTCCGCAGGGTTTTATTTTCCTAAGTCTTGGTTGGCCCCGGGTTTGATCATTTAAAAAAAACTTATGTCATTGTTTACCATTCACCTAGTGATGCCCCCTTGTCCTCTTAATAAATGTTTTGTTTTGCAGAAGAATGAAATTCATGCGACCTTTGATCAATTGTCGTTTGATCTTAGCCGCTCCCCACCATCCCGCGATGACACCACCACACTATTTTGGTTGATCGCGATAACGTGGGCAGGAGCCACGTGTCCTATCTAGAAAGGCTGAAGGGGATAAAGTTTGAGTTATCATCAATTAAATACTATCAAGATCAATGGTCGCCCACGATCGCATGATCGAAAGTTACAAGGTTTTTACTAATCGTGATATCACGGGCGAGCGCCACGTGTCTCATCTGATGAAGCCAAAAGAATAAAGGAAATATTGTGGTAAATTAATCGAGCCTTAATGCATTAAATAGCAGGTTACTAAAGCGTTCTTGAGACACATTTTTTGAATCAACAGATATGTTATAGTCCAGTTTTGCTTTGATGGTGGTCTCGGTGTGGGTTTATGTGGTTTTTTGTTGTTGCATCAAATTTTCTCAGTTGACATGATGAACGAGAATATTCTCCAAGGTGATGGCTATTGTAACAATTTTTGGAATATCACCAGGTGTGCCAATTGGCTGGTGACATGTGTACTTTCTGGCCCGATGCTTGTTTGCTCCTTCATTTTCTATAAGAAGGATTTCAAGGCCAAAAGTATGAGTTAGCAAGTTAGATAATTTTTGTCAAGTCTAGGTGAAGTTGCAGAGAAAATTTTAAAGTACGATGGTTTTAGAGAGAAATGAAATTTAGGTTTTGAATAATTCTGTAATAGGTTTTGAGTTCATGGGGATTTAATGTTGTATAACAGTACTAGCATTTGAGTTGAAATGATAAATTCAAGCTCATGTCTTTCCATTGTACATGCATAACTGAACTTTGAGTAAAATAACTAAGGGTTGTTTCATTCATCTCACTGTTGTGGTGTGTATGATTCTATTTTAGCTTTAATTCAAGGAATCAATGAAAATGCTTGAATGGGATTATAGGCGGATATGTTTTGTATAAGGAATTGATAAGTAGTATTGAGTTAGAATACATATTGATGAGATTGTAATGGAATGTCGTCAAGGATTTCATATGTTATGTGTTAAATCTGTCATATACCTTTAGATGCTTATGAATTTGACTCCTGCAATGGATATATGGCACTGATCTAAGTTGTAATTACCTGTATGATTTAGTATTTGTTTTGCTTTTCCTAGAGCTTGCTACAAATTGCAAATCAATGACTATCTTATATTGTGGATTGTGTTGTAGTTATCTCATGCTCTAGATAGTTGATATTACTGATGAACAACTAATTTAATTTAGTATTGTCCTATTGTGTTGAGCTATTAAGTGAGATTATCTATTATTGTTAATGTTGTTTATGATAATGGTGCAGAGGTTGTAAACAAATTAAGGGATCACCCTCCCGGGTCTTGCAGAACTCGAAGTGTAGGAGGCTTTTTTAAAGTCCTCGTCAGTTGGTCCAGGTCCTTCGAGTTGCCCTTGATTGGAATTTCCAATTCCATAGGTAGATTAGAAGATAAACTTGGTTACACTATAAAATGAAACCAACAAAATGGCGACTCTATTGGGGAGCTAATTTTAATATTTCTTGTCAGTGTGTCGGTTGTCTATTTTACATAGAGTTTTCATAGTGTTTTTGTGATTTGAAGGTTGAGCCTATAATTTTGTGTTAGGTTTGTCCACTTCTTATATTTTCATAGGTGTTAAGAGTTATTTTGTAAAGCACTTTTGTGCATTGTTAGTATGAGGTTTTAAAGGTTTTCATTATCCACCACGTCTTTAGGTATTTGGTATTCCCAAGAAAATTGGGTGGCAACTCTGAAGTCTCTGCACTAGTGTGCATTATATTGTGAAAGGTTTATTATAAGTGGAAAGAATTTTTGGACTAGTACGAAGAATGAAGAACACCAAGTCATTCATGAAGAATCATCTGGAATAGAAATTGGAAGGTGAACTTCCAAAAATGAAGAAGAAGGACTACATAAAGAAAAGACCAGAATCTAGTACTACTGCTCCCGCGTCACAAAACCCTATACACCAAGGTACGAGTAAGCTTTTACACCCTATCCCTGAGAATCTTGAAGAGGTGTCTAGAAATTTTGAGTCAAATAGTGGTGGATTTTTTGATTCATTATTTAATACACTAGTTCAAGAAGAGGTGACATGGAAAATTACAGGGCCTGTTAGTGTCAAATATGCTGAAAAAAGAAGAGGCAGGAGTAGAAGTCGAAGCCATCACAGAGAATGCACCAGTGATGTGCCTCCTCCTCTTGCTAAAAATGATGTAAACCCTTGATTTTTTGAACATGTACTAGAAGGGGTAAATTTAATAGATCTAGATGATACATCAAGTTCTGATGTGACTTTGCCTGACCCTGATGATGTTTTTGGAGATATTAATTCCTTGAAATGGGAAATCCAAGAGCAAGCTAAGCTCAGGAGGAAAAGAGTAAAAGAAAGGGAAGAAGAGTTGAGGAATGTTGTGATTGAAAGAGATAGGTTGATGAGACAATTGGAAACAATGAAGCTCTTGAACCAAGAAGAACCTAAACCAAGTTTTGAGGGTCCATTTGTATAGAAGATTGCTAATAAGGAAGCAAAACATGTGTCTAAAGAAAACCCAGTAGGCCACATGGATGTCCAACCCAAACCTACTGACCCAAAACCCTCAAATCATGTTAAGTCTCAACCAAGTAATACAAACCTTAAGCCTATCTTGGATAAGGGAAAGCAAAAGGTTGAGGGGATTAAAATAAATGAGAAGGTGACTCCCCATTTCACTCAACAAGATCTCCCACCACATGTGTCATTTCAAATAGAGTCTACCTTAGAAAAGGCTAAGAAGGAGAGTGAGGCTCTGAAAAAAGAGTTGGAGAGAATAGAGATTGAGGCTGCAAATGCATAAATGAAGAGGAAAATAAGTTTCCTAAAGATGTCAAATATGGATGAGGCTTCATAAGCTGCAACCTCATCAAATCACCAAGATGTTTTAAAGGATGGTCCTAAAATTAATTCAGACCCCACTATAAAAAATTCTAGCTTGAACACTCATGCAAATAGGTCTATAAATCCAAATCAATATGGTTCTAGAGTACAAGATTTAGGGTCTGGTGTTGATTCTTAGAGGAATGAAGGATTATTTCAATGATGAACTATATAGTTGGAAAGGTATAGGCCATTGTTCTTTGATGGTTTTCCTGGTTATCCAAATTCCATCCGCGCTAACTTGAGAGAAAAGATGAATAAGTTTGTTGGAAATAATGTTGTAACAGTAGAGGAACACTTGAAATCTTTTATGGATATGCTAAATGATTATGAGGTAGAACATGAAGATGTTGTAATGAAATTGTTTGTACAATCTCTGGTAGAAGATGTGAGGGATTGGTATAGAGGTCTACCTAATGCTAGTATTGGTTCATGGGATGAGTTTGAAAAATGTTTCAAGGAGCAGTATGGAAATAAAACTAATGCTAGTTTTATGTTAAATGAATTTAATAACATCAAGAAGTCATTGAATGAGCATGTGACAAAGTTTAATTTAAGATTTCAGAAAGCAATGTATAAATTTTTTTAGGTTTTGAGGCTTGATGAAAATGTTTGTTTTACATATTTCAATGCTTTTGATGCTAAAATGGCATATCTCCTCAGAGATAAGGACCGTCAGACTATGAGGGATGAATTTAGGGTGGCTATAAATATTGAGAGTAACCAAAGAGCTTCTGGGAAGTATGGTAGGAGAGAAGAACCTACACTTTTAAAAAATCTTAAGAATAAGACTAAGAAGATTCGGGCTGCAAAGCCTAAGGATGATGAAAAGTGGGAAAAGGTTTACAATACTATGGAATACATAAAGAAAACTGTTGCTAAGCAAGAGAAGGGTATAGGAAATGAAAGGCAACCTTATAATAAAAATGATAGGCCACTCAGATTGCAAAATTATCCTTATAATACAAAATTGGAAAGATGGAAAACCAATATTGCCTAACTAGAAGCCTAAAATGATCAACATACACTAGACCCCTTGTAGAAACATTTAGTGAATCTAGTTAGATAGACTGTGGTGTGAAGTGTGTGAACATCCATATGATCAAAATTATTGTGGTGTTGCTCAGTTGCTTGTTGTTGAGGAAGTGGAAGAGGATGTTCATGATCAAACATCAAAGTATGAGAAGGATGATGTAGATGTTTGTATGGCCAGATCATACACTGATGAGGCATAATGTTCTTCTGATGATGAAATACAAGAAGTTGATGTGGATAATCAGAGGCAAAGAAGTGAGATGTATCATCAACAGATCTTTTCTGATGAGGAAGGTTATTTTTATCATAATTCTTGCAATATGGAATAGGCTAAAGATTTTGTGTCCTTAAGGAGACCGTCAGAAGAAGAGATTGCAAGATTGACTAAAGAAATGGTTGCTCAAATGAGAAGTTCACTTCAATTGAGAAATAGAACTGTGGGTGGTGAACAAGGTAAACCTGCTGGCTTGTTTATTAAAGAACAAAAGGATAAAAACAAAGGTGTTAAGGTTGACAACAAAAAGGATGTTGTAAAATTCAAAGAAGTTAAGAGTGATAAGGTTTGGGAAAAAAAGAACAAAGCCCCAAAGCCTCAAGAATGTGTTACTTTGTCACTGGTGAAGACCAAGGTGATTACAAAGTTAGTTGAACCTATTATAGAGGATACGAAGCAAAAGAAGCTAGAAGGAAGTAATCAGCTAGAGAGAAAAGAAAATGATGAAGGTATGATGTCTAATTTTCCCAAATATACACCTTTGGATATGTTTCATGTTATTTCTCAGGTTAAAGTAACTTTACATTTGCAAGAAATGATGAGAATAAATGAACACAAAGAAAAAACAATAGCCTTGATCACAAATGTTGCTGGTAATAAGACTAAGCAAGGAACTAGTAAAGAAGTGAAGGATAAGGAGAAAGAAAAGGAAGGGAATTGTGTCACAAATTCCCCCTGTGTATTTAGGAATTCTATTAACACGTGCTTTGAAAATATAACCCCTTTTTTCTTAAGTGTGGATATAAATAGGAAAAAAGTAAGGAATTGTATGATAGATTCAGGGGCATCAAATAATGTTATGCTAGTCAAAATAATGGAGGCAATGGGCTTGACAGTAGATACTGCTCAAGGTAAATGTTATGCTATGGATTCAAGAGACGTGCTAGTTATTGGAACTATCAGAGAATTGCCTTATAAATTGACTCAGTACCTTGACAAGGATTTAGTCATGATTGTATTAGTCGTAGACATCCCACCTCATTTTGGAATTATTTTGTCAAGAAAATGGAGTGCATCAATGGGGGGTAACATGCAATGTGATTTGTCATTTGCTACTTTCTCCATTGATGGTAAGGATGTCAAAATTGAAAGAGAATCAAAAGTACCTCATATGATTGAGCATGGCTTGATTGAAAATATGACATTTGTTATTGACAGTGGTATAGATGAGTTCAGGGTTGAGGAATTTTCTAGCAATTGTGATAAGCCTACTGCATTGATTGATACAAAAATAAAATAATTGTCAGAATCTGATGACTTGTGTACTATGTATTTTGACGGTGGAAGTTCAAAGGAAGGCTCTGGTGCAGGTGTTTTGTTATGATCACCAAGTGGAAAGACATTCAGGTTCTCTTTCACTCTGTTATTTGAATGCACGAATAATGTGGAAGAGTATGAAGCCTTGTTATTAGGGTTGAGATTGGCTGAAAAACATGTCATCAAGAAGCTCAAGGCAATTGGGGATTCTAAGCTTGTGGTCTTCCAAGTTAGATCCAAGTATGTATCAAAGAACAAGAGGTTGAAATAGTATAGGAATGTTGTTTGGGATGAATTAGAGAGCTTTGACGCATTTGGCATAGGATGGATGGAGAGAGGTCAAAATAAGGTGGCAGATTTATTAGCCAATATTGCAGTAAAACCAGATGATATGTCTTATGCTGGAATTTCAAAGGTTGAAGTGTAAACCAGGCCATCTGTTCCTGATAACATAAAAAAATTGGAAAGTTTTTGATAATGATGATGATATATTAAGATTTTTGATTTGTGTGGGTGAATATGAAAATCAAGAAATTGACTTTGGAGCTTTTGTTGAAAATATTGATGGTAAGGATACTATATTTGGAAATGAGGTCATTCAGTTAAATAAAAAAACAATTTCCAAGGGTCTAGTTGTACTAGAAAGAGTGTTTGATAATCAAGATAAGACAAAGGCTAATCACACTGCTTCCCATCCTGATGACTTGGAAGAGATAAATCTTGGAACAAAATCATCCCCAAAGAAGGTGTATATTGGAAAGAAAATGTCACCAAAGGTGAGAAGGATGCTAATTGACTTATTAAGGAAGTTTAGGCATGTGTTTGCATGGTCCTATAATGATCTTAAGGCATACAGGGAGGATCTTTTCCAACATGAGATTCCTTTGTGTGATGATGCCAAGCCATTCAGACAAAAGCAAAGGCCTATTAATCCCACTTTAGCCCCCAAAATGCAAGAAGAATTAATGAAACTAAGGGATGCAGGAATCATCAAGTCGATTAGACATTCATCTTGGGTGTCAAACTTGGTACTAGTAAGGAAGAAAAATGGATACATCATATTATGTGTAGATTTCATAAATTTGAATGTGTCTTCATTAAAATACAATTATCCATTACCCAATATGGAAGCCATGTTGTAAAGGGTGACAGGTTGTGAATTGATGTCTATGATAGATGAATTTTTTGGTTATAGCCAACTTATGGTCAGAGAGTCTGAGTAGTTTAAGACAACTTTCATCACACCATGGGGAACATATGTTTATGTAATAATGCCATTTGGTCTAACAAATGCAGGGGCTACTTTTCAGAGAGCCATGGATGTGGCATTCTCGGATTTCATTAATTTGTTTTTGGTGATTTACCAAGATGACTTGACAACATATTCTAAAAAGGAAGAGGATCATTGTGAGCATCTAGAGAATATATTCATTAGAGCCTTAGAGTATGGTATTTCTTTGAATCCAAAGAAATGTGTGTTTAGAGTACTAGAAAGAAAATTATTGGGACATATAGTTTCCAAGGATGGAGTAAAAATTGATCCAGAGAGGGTAATTGCAATTGATAAAGTTCCACAACCACGAAATGTCAAAGGAATACAATCTTTCTTTGGAAAAATAAACTTCTTAAGTAGGTTTATGAATTTTTTTGCTAAGATAGTTTGCCCCATTTCCAAAATGCTCAAGAAAGGAGCCAAGGTTGAATGGGATAAGGAGTCCGTGCAGGCTTTCCAAGCCATTAAGAAAGCAATAAAGGAGGCTCCTATGTTACGAACCCCTGATTTTTCCAAACCTTTACAGATTTTCTCATTTGCTTCATTCCACACAATTGCAACTGTGTTGTTGCAAAAGAATGCAGAAGGTTTTGAACAACCTATAGCCTTTTTCAGAAAATCTTTACAAGTTGTAGAACTTAAGTATGATATAGATGAAAAACAAGCATATGCACTATAAAAGTAGTAAAGGATTTTAGGCCTTATTTGATGGGAGCTACTGTAATTTCCTATGTGCCTAGTGTTGTTGTTAAGGACATCTTCACACAACAAGAAGTGTTAGCAAGAAGGTGTAGGTGGACAAATAGTATCTAGGAATTCAATATTGAGGTTCAGATTACTAAACTGGTAAGAGGACAAGGATTGGCCAAGCTTATGGCCCAAAGTAATTTGGAAGAAAATCAGATAAATTTGCTAGAAGAGGAGAATAGATCACACATATGTGATATGGAGCATTTTGAGTGGTATAAAGATGTGATATATCATTTGCAAAGAATGAAATGCCCTTACAGTTTAAGTGAAAATGAGAAAGGGACATTGAAGTTACATGCTATCAAATATACTATCATAGCTGGAAAGCTCTGGTGGATAAATGGAGAAGGTGTCATGCTAAAGTGTGTTGACCAAGATCAAGCAAACGAACTTCTAAGTGAGATGCATGGTGGAGTTTGTGGAGGACATTATATGGCTAAAACAATTGCACATAATATAATGAGGGTTGTATTTTGGTGGCCTACAGTTTTTAAGGATGCACACCAACTAGTGAAGACATGTGATGCTTGTCAACATTTCTTTGGTAAGTTAAATTTTTTTGGTAACTTGCCTCTAAAACTAGTTATAGTACAAGCTCCATTCCAGCAATGGGGTATTGATTTTGTAGGAGAGATAGCATGCAAATCTAGTGGAGGCCACTCATGGATATTGGTGGCCACTGATTATTTTACCAAGTGCGTGGAAGTAATTCCAACAAAGAAAGCCACTAGTAAAGTAGTAATTGACTTCCTGATGAGTAACATATTGACTAGATTTGGGTGTCCAGAAAGGATTGTATCAAATAATGCAATGTGTTTTAGATCTAAGGAATACATAGAATTTTGTGAGAAGCATGGCATCCAAACTTCTTATTCATCACCATATCACCCACAGGGGAATTGACAGGTAGAATCAAGCAATAAAAGCTTGATGAAGATCATTAAAAGAATCTTGGATCAGAATAAAAAGGCTTGGGATTCTAAGCTAAGATTAGCAGTCTGGGCAGATAGGGTAACTATGAAGAAGGTAATAGGTTGTGCCCCATTTGACTTGGTTTATGGGATAAATGCCAGGTTGCCCCAAAACAACATAATGGAAATTACAAGTTTGTCCAGATGTATGATAATGAAATTGATGATGAGATGCAATTGAGAGTGGAAGCTCTTATAGAATTAGATGAAACCAGGAGGGAAGCACAAAAGAGAAATGCAAAGTTGCAGTTGCAAGTAAAGAATTTGCATGAAAAGAGGGCAACTACGAGGAGTTTCAAAGATGGAGATTTGGTTTTAATGTGGAATGCCAGACTGGAAGATAAAGGGAAACATGGGAAATTTGATGCAATCTGGTTGGGTCCATTTTTTATTAATGGTAAGTGGGGTGAAGATTCGTACTTCCTCCAAGATATGACAGGGGATATTCTTGAACTGCCAGTTCATGGATAGTTCTTAAAGTTATATTTCATTTGAAATATTCTTTTCCATGAATAGTAGTTTAGGTTTGTATATTTTGTATATATTTTGTACCTAGTTTGGGTTGTTTAGTCCTATATACCTTGGAATTTATCCTACTCTAAATGTGCAAAACAACTTAAAATTGCAAATGATAAAATACCAAAGACACCTCAAGATTAGCCAAAGAAGTGATAAAATAAGAAAGAAATGGATAAAACGAAATAGAAACAATTTCACCTTCCTTGTTGTTGATGTCTCCTTGATTAGCCCTTGCTTGAAATGATTTGTGTGCTCCTTAGATGATTGCTTGAGTGACTAAATGCAAGATTAGATGTGCAAAATGACTAAATGAGATGGCTAAATGATGGAAAAGGATTGAAGATGCAAATTGGCAGCATGTAGTTATGAAAATCCAAAGTGTTGTAAATTCCCTTAAGGAGGGGGTATTTATAGGAGAATTTGAATTCTCTAGAGAATTCAATGGTTGAGATGCATCCAACAAGGCAAAGATGAAGGGCTATGGTGGGTTGAGAACCCACAAGCCCTCACATCTTGACATGTGGAGGGTGAAGTGGACAAGGGGATATGAAGTGTGAGTGAGGTGTCAAGAAGGTACATGAGGTGGAAGAAGGACATGCACTTTGGGGAGTGAGGAGATTTCTTCAAAAAGGGATTCCTTGTCCCCAAGTGGGAGTGAAAGGGACATTTGAGGAATTTTGGAATTCCTCAAAAATCTACATGGGAAAAAGAAAGGTGGTTGGGGATATAAATGTGAATTAAAAATTCACATTCCTAGGATGATTTAGAGGGTAAAAGGTGGGCTCCAAAAAGGTGGGACTTAGTCACATGTGGAGATTGTGACAAGTCCAAGGTTCTAGAAGCCTTGGAAGAATGGAATGTGAATTAAAAATTCACATATAAAATAGAAGAATCTAGAACAAATAAATGTGAATTAAAAATTCATATGGGAAAGGGGGTCAATGCCAAAAGAAGGTAAATGCAAAGGTTGGCTAAAAAGAGGTGCTAAATCTAGCTAATGACCTTAGTTAAGGTTGTGCAAACATTAGATTAGGCTAATTAATGGAAGATTAGAGGCAAGTGGCAAATGTAGGAGGATTGTGACATTAATCTCTGATTAAGAGGATGCACATCATAATCATGAATTAATTAAATTAATTCATATTAGGGAAAAGTTATGGAAGATGTGACAAGGAGAGAGAAAGTGAGGAATTTTAAATTGATTTTAAATCAAAAGGGGAAAAATGACTAAATTAAATAAATTAGCATATTTATTTAATTTAGAGAGGAATAAGGTGAAAGATAAAGTATTAATTATTAAATTAAATACTTTACCGATATGAGACAAAAGGTGTAATATTAATTTAATAAATTAATATTAACACAATATACGGAAAGGCAGTAAATTTAATCATATGGAAGTGATTAAATTTAGATGTCTACATTTTGCCCCTCTTCGAAATATTGTTAGGATAACAGTGTTTCGAATAAAATGAAATGCGAATGAGGAAAGAGGTGATGGATGGTGATGCCCCTAATGTGGAGAAGGTTAATGATGCCCCAATGACCAGGCTGAATGAATGGAGGAATGGTAAGAGGGTATGCCCCCTCGAGAGGGCGATCGGGGAAGGAAAAAGGGGGTCCCCGGGCGACGTCTCGATAGGAAGAAAAGAAGGACACCATTGGATAGAGCTCGAAAAACTAAGCAATTTTAGTTTTCAAATAGAGGTGATTCGACATACGGTTTGCAAATGGCAGCCTCAGGAAGTTGGGGATTAGTTGGAGGAATAAAAGGTTAAATAAAAGGTAAAAAATATCTTTTGGGAGGAGGGGTTAAAAAGGTACTTTTAAAAATTACCTTGGTCATTTGCACTGTAGCAGTTGAGAGGAAGAGAGTAGAGGAGTGAAAGTGGACGAGAAGAAGCGATGCCGACGGATAATGATACCGCGATCGTGCACCGGGCGGATGAGGTTCGTACAATGTACAACAGTGGCGCAGGCGGACAACATGTGAGTAGCAAGAAAAAACCTCGTATTTAATTTATGCATTTTTTATGTAAAGAATTAAAATTTGAAAACATGGGTTTTGTCGAGGAGAAAAAATAGAAAAATGGGTATGAATTAGTTTTTTGAAAAAAGGTAAAATTGATTAAAAAAATGGGG
>VDFB02179234.1:96537716-96598015 GCA_007258455.2 Sequoia sempervirens
TTGCGGGGGCAAAGCCGCCCAGCTGCAGCCGGGGCGGAGCCACCCCTCTGTAGTGGGGCGGAGCCGCCCCACTGCGGCCGAGGCGAAGCTGCCCCTCTATAGTGGGGTGGATCTACCCTGCTGTAGTCAAGCACAGCCGCAGAGCGGGGGGAAAACTAACCTAGCGGGGGGAGGGAAGACAAAGGTGAGCCAAAAAAGTAAGAAAAAATAAGAGAATCGAACAGGGACTAATGGTATTGTGTTCATGTATGCAGAGTTTTGAGCGGTTACGAGTACACAAGCAACGGTCGAAGGTGATGGCGGTGATGATAGCAGCGATAAACGGGGAGGACCAAGCGGCGTTGGATCATGCAGGGTTAAAGCATTGTGTGCAGTTTCCAGTGGTTAGAGCGCATCTGGCAATGTTGACAGCATTGATAGAGAGATGGAGTTCAGAGACATCGACATTCCATCTCCCGACAGGAGAGATGATCGTGACATTGGAGGACGTGTGGCGTATTTTGAGGCTACCGATTGCCGGTAGGTTAGTGAGCGAGGTGGTGTCCACAGGGGCGGTGTTAGATGAGACTATGAGAGTTCTGTTCAATCATGTGAGGCTGCCCCTAGTGAAGGGGCAGTTGGATTTGGATGAGTGTTTGGCAGTAGGGGTGTCAGCTTTACCATTATTCCTGTGTGGATTGATT
Source organism: Sequoia sempervirens (assembly GCA_007258455.2). Classification (NCBI taxonomy): domain Eukaryota; kingdom Viridiplantae; phylum Streptophyta; class Pinopsida; order Cupressales; family Cupressaceae; genus Sequoia; species Sequoia sempervirens. Next base: position 96,538,400 of record VDFB02179234.1, read on the forward strand.
AGTGGGATACTGCTACCAGATCGGAGTAGACAGTTATGTAACCTACGCTATATGGAGGTGATAAGCCACATTGTCGAGTGGCGGGGGGGACCATTTTCATAGGGTTCCTGTGTATTGGCGCAGCTGTACAGAGACATGCATAGGATCTGCTATCAGGAGATATCGAGTGTGACACATGTGACACTACTGTAGATTTGGGCATGGGAGCATATTGCGGTGACTAGACCGCTAGTGGTGAGGGAGGGGACAGCGGATGACCGTGAGCCCGTGGCTTAGGAGTATGGGGAGGAGAGAGGGTGGGTTTTCCGCTATGAGATGCAGGGGGAGATGGAGGGGTGGAGGAAAGCATTTGATGATCTGCATTCGAGGGACATAGAGTGGCGGCCATATAGGGTGCGTCAGTTCAGGGGATGGTCAGATATAGGGAGGCATGAGGGGTACTTTTTGAGTCGATGTTTTATCATTGGTACTCTACCACACATAGTAGAGTCTCATCGACCGGACAGAGTGCTGAGACAGTTTGGAGGGATACAGGATATTTCGACGGTGCCTATCTTGTTCCGGCGGTATAGTAGGGAGCTACCATGGGGAGGCCGCATATCCCCAGTGACAGCTAGGGCATCATGGATGGTAGTAGGACATGCGGCTTATCGAGGGAGGAGAGCAGGTGCCAGTGGTAACCGAGCGATATTGAAGGTGGTTTTAGAATAGGTTATGGGAGAGAATTACACCTGGTCAGCCTATGTTGAGGGTAGCACGTGCCAGACCAGCGGAGGAGTAGAGACCACGGAGGGAGAGGAGAGGAGGGGAGCAGCAGCGACGAGAGGTGGCAGTGGTAGACGAGGGGGGATAGGAGGAATCAGAGGGGGATGAGGGAGAGCAGGTAGGAAGAGCATGGAGGAGGAGGAGGAGACATTAGAGACGAGGCTGGGGAGAGGGTCGGCAGCGGGAGAGGGGGCAGCCACAGAGAGCCCAGGGGGAGCAGAGGGTGGCAGAGGTGATGGATGTAGATGAGATGGAGGATGTAGAGGTGATAGGTGCGAGGGTTGTTGTAGAGGAGGGGAGGAGACAATTCGTAGTAGGACGACATGGTCAGCCGCGGTGGGTGCGGATTCGACCGACTGTAGAGAGTCAGAAGGCTCATCAGGAGGTGGAGAGGGGAGGGGATGAGGATGTTAGAGGAGCCCCAGTGGAGAGGAGGTCGCCACAAGGTCGATATGTGGTTGAGAGACAGGGAGAGGCAAAATGATTTTGGGTTCGCTGGGTTGTGGAGGACCGTGAGGAGGGACAGGAGTAAGGGGATAGGGAACAGCCAGTAGGTGGGGAGGATGAGGTAGAGCTGGTGGTTGGGGAGGAGGATGGGGAGGATGAGATAGAGCTAGTGGTTGGGGAGGAGGATGTGATGGATGTGGACAAAGATGTGGCGGGGGAGGATGTTGCGGCAGCAGATGCATTAGCGTTAGTTCCTTATGTACCAGAGGATCCTAGTGTTCAGGCGAGGGGGGCAGAGGCGAGAGTACAGATGGCAGAGCGGAGAGTGAGGGTTCTGGAGGCCGAGCTAGCCATAGTAGAGCGGGAGGCCCTGATAGATTATGATGCCATTACTTTCCAGCTAGTGGGAGCAGTGAGGGAGAGAGACAGGGCACAGTCAGAGGTACAGAGGATACAGGGTGAGTTGACTAGTGTGACATGGGACCGCGATAGATTACAGACAGAGGTCGTGGTGTTATAGGCCAGGGGAAGCCAGAGGAGAAGATAGAGTAGGGGGCTGAGGAGGGGACAGGAGGTACTAGTCAGCAGTCAGGAGATCTCCAGCGGGACTGGGATGAGCTTCAAGACAGGGTACACTGTCTTAAGCAGGCACTTGGAGATATGGGGTTGATGCAGGAGAGGGAGGCTGTGGCATTAGAGCAGGCACAGATTATGCGGGCTGAGAGGGACGCAGCACAAGTGCAGGTATAGGTGATGGAGGTAGAGAGGGATGCGGCACAGGCGCGCATTCAGAGTGAGAGGGCAATAGCAGAGGCAGAGATACAGGCATTACAGAGAGGGAGGGATGAGGTGGTAGTAGAGGTAGCGACTCACCGGAGAGAGAGGCATTTGGCAGAGTTGCAGGCATAGGCTCTCCAGAGGGATAGAGATGTAGTAGAGATGTGGATGCAGACCCTACAGGTAGAGAGGGATGCCACGATGACTCGTGTTCCGACAGGTCAGGGTGAGGATGGGATGCCAAGAGCAGATGTGTAGATTGTGGAGAGAGAGAGGGATGCAGTGGTGGCACGGGTAGTGGTTGTAGAGGAGATGAGGAATAGATTACAGGCAGAGCTGGCACAGCGTCAGTTAGCTCAGGAGGCCTGGGAGTAGGAGAGGAGAGTTATCACCAGGGACCGAGATAGGTATCAGAATGAGCAGAATTTTGTTCTGGTCCAGGTTGCAGAGAGAGAGGATAGTATGAGAGAGGCAGGCTTTTGGATGGCTGCATATTATGATGCAGTTCCAGATCCGGCACAGCGGAGATTTCGTTATACCAGGCAGACACCTCATATGCCAGTGCCATCATAGTCATTGGGGATACGGACACGTGGTTACAGTGATTCACTAGGTGTTTCACCAGGTAGACGGGTAGGACCTGAGTCTCCACAGAGATCAGATGTGGGGAGTTCATTTGTGAGGTGACACGCTACTGAGTTTTTGACAGATGCAGGATGTAGTGTGTAGGATTTATTGATAGAGATCAGAGATGTTCTATATCTATGGATTTTGTATTTTATCATGTGATGTATGATGGACATGTGATAGATATTATATTATTTTGATATGGAACAGTTCTTATTGACACCATGTAGTATGTTTCCTTTTATGATGGGTGATTATATGCATGCGTATATGGTATTACATGTTTATGTGGATGGATGCATTGGTTTATTTATGCTCATGTTCATGATATGAGATGTTCACCTGGATGATTGGATAAATTTAGATGGATAATTATGCTTATGTTTATTTATGTTGATGCGTTGGTTTATTATTGAGATGTTTATGTAGATGATTGGATATATGCACTTATGGAATATGAATAATTTTATTGATGCATATGGTGATGTGTTATGTGTACTTATGGGATCTATGATGATTTATATATATAGATGCCTAGTAGATGGATTTGTCATGTATGTATATGTGTATGATGGATTTTATATGAATATTTTATATTATGCGTCTAACACTTTGTGATGCAGGTGGCGATGTATGTATGGACCTAACATGTGGTGATGCAGGTGACGATGGATATATGGACCTAACACGTAATGCAGGTGACGATGGATATATGGAATAGTAATTTTATAATTCTAGAGGAAATAACACACAGCCATAAGTGCCAATAAGAACTGACATGATAATGGGAGGTGGGTATGTGGTGATTGGGAAGATGGATGTCATTTGGCATCTATCAAAAAGTATCAGTATCCTGAGGAGAGTGGAAAAGAATGGGGGAAAGTATTTGCACAACCAAAACCATAAGGTGAATGTAATGCAATGATTATAAAAATGTAATCCTAATTCAATTTTCCATCTTTGGAGCACTGGTTTTTGCTATAGCATAAGACACGATATACCAAGGTATGGAGGACCAAGGTAGATTAGTGTCTAATGCATGAGACAAACACGCCAGACAAGAAAGCTATCCCAATACCCCAAAGTCATGAAGACCTTGTTCGGGTCTGGTATTGAGATAACCGCAAGCATAAAAGGATGCCCCAACATAACACAAGACCTCAAGGATCTTGGTGGGTACTATGTAGGACAACCAAAAAGACACAATCAAAGAAAAGATCAAGATATGCCCCTATTTGGACTAATCAAGACACGCCATAATATGATGGATTATGGTGGCCTTGATAAGTGATGATAGGGAGCCCAAATGATAAACAAAAGCCAAAAGCATCAAAAGATCACAATCAATTTCAAATGTCCATTGCCATAGGACCAAGGGGATTGATGGGATTGATGAGGTCTGTTAGGAAGGATGTATCCTGATGAGACCTATGATGGATACTAAGTGAAAAGATCGATATGATAAGGATATTCAAAATTGATTAGACGCATTGGTACAAATGGGTCTTGTTTATTAAGGACCAGCTAGATAAAGGCATAGCTTGATGACACAACACAAGGGAGACAAGACACAACCTAAAGACCTAGGGGCTCGGGGGCCGATCATAGATTAGCCTTGCCTACGTGAAAGCGCAGAGCCCTTGTAGTTCATGGAAAAAGACCATGGATAAAGTGGAAAGAGGAAAATGGTGACTGATGAAGCGATGGAGGACCAAAACAAGTTGATCCAAAAATGCCCCGGGGGCAGATCGAGTGATCAGCATTACCTACGTGACAGCGCAAGGGCAACGTAGGTTGACAAAGGATGAAGGCGACGAAACCTAGGTGGAGACCGACATGACGAATGATCTTACATGACGACATGGACCGATGGATGAAAGACATAAGCTCAAAGTGGGAAAAAAAAGGCTCAGGATGAGGGATAGGTAAGGTGGGTCATCCAGTGCTCAATCAACAAATACCAAGCGACCTAGGCTGATGTAGGTGGGGGTGATAGTGCGGATGAAAGCACACAATAACTAGGACGTCAGGTAGATAATGATTAAGCCCTCTATGGATGATGTCTGCTAACAGGTTTTCACCATCCATACTTATCCAAGGTGCCACCAAGAGGTGGTTTTCACCATAGGACGGATTTATTTCTCTTGACTATTTTTGGATTTTTGATTTTTTTTTTAATTTTTTTTTTGACTTTTTTTGAATTTTTTGGATAGAGTAGATCAAGCAGACTTAAGCGTAGAACCTTTTCAGATGGAGAATATTGACAGGTTCGTCAAGGGGATCTCCTTCCAGAGTAGTCAACCTGTAGACTCCAGATCCATATTTGGCAGTTATGATATACGACCCTAGCCAGTTTACCTCAAATTTTCCTTTCTTGTCATGGTCTGCTTGAGTGCGTTGGTTTTCTTTGAGGACAAGCTCACCAACTTGGAATTGTCGAGGGCGGACCTTTTTATTGTAATGACACTTGAGGCGATTTTGGTATGCTTGTAAGTGGTCATAGGCTCTTACTCTCCGTTCATCTAGTAACTCGAGCTGTGCAAGCCATGCAACACAGGCATCTTCTTCGCTGATAAGGTTCTTCAAAGAAATTCTCAATGAGGGGAGCTCAACTTCGATTGGCAAGATGGATTCAGCACCGTATACTAAAGAGTATGGGGTGGCGCCTGTTGGGGTGCAGATGGATGTGTGGTATGCCCAAAGGGCGGGATGAATGTGAAGGTGCCAATCTCGTCCAGTGTTATTAACAACCTTTTTGAGGATGCAGATGAGGGTCTTGTTGGTCGCTTCTGCCTGACCATTACCTTGAGGATAATAAGGCATCGACCAATGATGTTGAATATGGAAGGTATCGCAGAGGTGTTTCATGGCTTGGTTTTTAAACGACTTTCTATTATCAGAAATGATGGTGGATGGGAGACCATATCTGCAGAGAATATGGTAGAGGATGAATTCAGAAATTTGAGTACCGGTTATTTGTGAGAGTGGCATTACTTCCACCCATTTGGTGAAGTACTCAGTTGCGGTGATGATGAATGTATGGTCGTCGGATGATGGTGGGTGAATCTTTCCAATCAAGTCGAAACCCCATTGAGAAAATGGCCAGGGTGCTAGGAGAGGCTAAAGATCTTGTGTTGGAGCGTGGATCAAATCTGCATACTGTTGGCATGGAAGACATTTCTTTACAAATTTGCAAGCATCGTGTTCCAATGTAGGCCAATAATATCCAGCCCGTAAGATCCTTTTGGCCAGAGCCATACCATTTGAGTGAGCCCCACAAATACCACCATGTACTTCTATTAGTACCGTTTGGGCCTCGGTCTCATTCAGACATCTCAGAAGGATTCCATCATACCCACGATGATAAAGCATATCACCAACGATGATGTATCGAGATGAACGATGGATAAAGGATTTACGTTGGTTGCGTGTAAGTTCTGGGGGTATGGTATTGTCACGGAGGTAAGTATATATGTCTTGGTACCACAAGGAGGCGGGACCTACAATGTCGCACACCATGTCAGTCTTAGGAACATCATATGCAGGGATTAAAAGTTGCTCGACAAGAAACTCACACTCTGTTCGATCCTTGGGCATGTCAATCAAAGAACCAATAGTGGCCATGGCATCTGCTGCTTTATTCTGCACCTGAGGGATTTGGTCAAACTGTATGGAGGTGAAATATTTATTGAAATCATCCACCATGCGTTTATAGGGTAACAATTTATCATCCTTTGTGAGGAATTCATCATTAACTTGCCTGATAACCAGTAAGGAATCCCCAAAGACTTTCAAATGTGTTATGTGCCACTATTTTGTAATTCTAAGGCCGGTGAGGAGAGCTTCGTATTCTGCCATATTGTTGGTACATGGAAACACTATCCTGAATGATTTTGGGATGTAGTCACCTTGAGGAGTGACTAACAGAATTCTTGCCCCCGATCCACTATGAGTGTATGAACCATCAAAATATAACGTCCAAGTTGGTGCTTCTGTCACTGTGTAGATTTCTTCATCTGGGAATTCAGCGTCTAAGGGGTAGGCATCTACCAATGGTGCTTTGGCCAGCTGATCAGCAATAACTTGTCCTTTTATGGATTTGTGCTCTACATACTCTATGTCAAATTCACTGAGGAGCATGACCCATTTGGCCATGCAGCCAGTCAAAGTGGTTCTAGATAACAGATACTTCAAGGGATCAATTTTAGCGATTAATTTGACTAGGTGACTGAGCATGTAATGGCGGAGTTTCTGTGTACTGAAGACTAGTGCGAGGCACACTTTTTCCATAGGAGAATAATTTAACTCATAGCCAACTAGTGTTCAGCTGATGTAATAGATTTCCCTTTCTTTGAGTGACTCATCATGTTGTGCCAATAATGCCCCCAGTGTGACTGAGGTAGCAGAGATATAAATTAGGAGGGGTTTTCCTAGAATAGGTGGCATCAAAATCGGTGGATGAGCTAAATATTCCTTGATTTTATCAAAACCCATTTGACACTGTGGGGTCCATCGGAAGGTGGAATCTTTCTTCAAAATATGGGTAAATGGCTGACATTTATCTACGAGTTGGGCTATGAACCGACGGATGGACTGCATCTTTCCCTGGAGGCTTCTTAACTGCTTTAGATTGCGTGGAGGTGGCATGTCTAGGATAGCCTTTACCTTGGCAGGATCAACTTCAATACCTCTGCGAGAGACTATGAAACCCAGCAATTTCCCTAACGTGACCTCAAAGACACACTTTTTTGGATTCAGCCGCAACTTATAATGCTCTAACCGTTCAAATATCTTTTTTAGGATGGCGGGATGTTCTACTCGTGTTCTGGATTTCCCTAATAGGTCATCAACATAGTCTTCCATGATGATATGGATGAGATCATGGAAGATAACCGCCATGGCTCTCTGATATGTTGCCCCTACATTTTTGAGGCCAAAAGGCATAACATTGTAACAAAAAGTTCCCCAGGGAGTTGTGAAGGCGGTTTTGTGTTGGTCTTCAGGTGCAATGCGAATCTAGTTATAACCAGAGAAGCCATCCATAAGGGATAACATTTCATGTCCTGCTGTAAGGTTGACCAACATGTCGATGTTAGGAAGAGGGAAATTGTCTTTTGGGCAGGCTTTGTTAAGATCTCTGAAATCCGTGCAGACCCGAATGTCTTCGTTTGGTTTGGCCACATGGACTATATTGGAGATCCATTCAGAGTAGTCAATTGGTCTAATAAAACCCGCATCCAGTAACTTCTCCAATTCCTTTTTGACTAACAACGCGACTTGTGGATGCATCTTGTGGAGTTTTTGCTTGACAAGTTTGGCATCTGGGCGAATGTCTAAGTGATGAACCACTAAAGCAGGGTCTAATCCTAGCATGTCTGAGTATGACCAGGCAAAGTTGATGATTCCTTCTCGGAGTAGCTTCACAAAGACCGGATAATCTTGTTCGGAGAGTGACTTGGCTACATAGGTGATCTTTGGACTTTCAGCAGTTCCCAAATTAACTTCTTGCGTCTCTTCAATCAGGATAGATGATCTGGCAGATAGCTAAGTTCCCATAAGGGGAAGATGAACATCTCCATCTTCCAGCACCTCTTCGAGGTTTTCGCCTTCAAATGCATCCTTTATTTTTACTTTTTCCAGGTCAGGAAGTGACTCAAGAAGGTTTTCACTAGATGACCATTTTTTATTTTTCTTACTTTTATTTTTGTGACTGGAGTGCTCATCCTCCCCCAATCCCATAAGGTTGACATACGTGTCCGTAGACATACTGACAGGTGTGGTATTATGTAGGTCCCAATCAATGAGTTCAGGGTGACGAAGGGATAGGCTAATGGTGCAAATGGATAGGCATTCGAACATAGATGATAAGTCAGTGTGATCGACGTCATCATATGCATGTATGATGGATTCCTCCTCGAGTATGTCTGCCAATGAGCCCTCGTCCATGGTGATACTATTAGAAGTATTAGATGATGTTGCGAGGCTTTTCTATTTTCTGTCGTACCCAATGCCTACTTTCTTTGGTAACTATGGTGTATCAATGGGTTGTAACTGCCCTTGTTCCTCTTTTCCTAGGCCTCTACCTTGGTAGTTGTGTTTTTCCATGAACTTTGTTGGCCAAGGATAATTTTCCTGAAAATACTTCTTTAGAGGAGTTTCTAGTTCGGGCTCTTCTCGGTAGACCCACTGGCTTATATCCTCTTCTGGTGCATCGATCTTGACACTCGAAGATTTGAAAGTGGTAGTAGGGATGTTTTTACCACTGAAGGTGATGGTCTTGTCTTCCTTTTTTGTAGCATGTGAAGGTTGACCGTACTCATGTGGTGACGGTGGCATTATGGCTACATTGAGAGCCGTATGCATTTCATATTCACCACACCCTTTGTTGATGATCTGGAATTTGGTGACTGAAGGATTAGTGGTGGAGGATGGCGAGGTTATCGTGGTGGATGGTGGATTGGAGGACGATGACTAGGATGCCCCCATTTCAACCCTAGGACAATAATGTAAATGGGGAAAAGATGTTTCTAAAGCGCGGCACTATTCAAACGGTTGGGGGTCAGCATAGATGGTGACCTCTTGTCCGTTGACTGGGAATTTGAGGCATTGATGGTATGTGGAGGGGATGGCTTGCATAGCATGGAGCCATGGGCGGCCAAGGAGGAGATTATACAGTAAGTCCAGATCAAGGACATGATAGGTAGTATATTGGGGCATAGGTCCCACTTGGATAGGAAGACTGATGATTCCTTCTGAATTTCTCTCTGCATTGTCATAAGCTTTGATTGTAATGATCTGGTTGCTTAGGTCCACTTGAGTATACCCTACCTGTTTTATGAATTTCAAAGTACATAAATTGAGGGCAGAGCCATTATCTACCAAGACCCTTTTTATTTTATGGCGGGCAACTATGACATCGATGTGTAAGGGGTGATTATGGTTGACATCAATGTTGGGCATATCATTTTGGCTGAAGTGGAGGTGATGAGACAAAGCCAAGTGTCCCACCAAAGCTTGGAATTGTGTGGGGTCGATGTCATTTGGTACATGGGTCTCCTGCAAGGCTCTATTGAGGATTTCTTGATGTACCAGGGAAGACTTAAGCAAATACAAAATGGAGATATGAGCGGGGGTCATCCTTAGGTGATCAAGGATGTTATATTGAGAGTTTACAGGAGTGGGTTGGATGGGTGCAGAGGCTGCAGGGACGGTGATGCGGGCTCATCGTGTAGTCACAGCACATTGAGGATCTTTGGCTTTAACGTGTATCATGGATACTCGAGGTTCCACCTACTCAATGTAATGAATAACACCTTCATAACTGAAGGGAACATTCTTGTAATTCACATTATTTGTGCTGTTGTTTTGGGGATTGCTGTTGGAGGTACTAGGGCCTTGACTATGGTTTGGGAAGGAATTTTGATAGATTTGCAGTTGAGCATTGGACGACGAAGGTTGACTAGGGTCAACCTTGATATCTCCTCGATCAATGAGATCTTGGACATAATTTTTTAAACCCCGACACTTATTCAAAGAGTGTCCCTTGATTTTATGAAAGTCACAATACTCATTTTCTTTAAACCATGCCGGCTTGGGTTTGGACTCATCGAATGGTTTGGTGACAGGGTATGTGATGGGGTAATTGATTTGTAACAATTTATTAAAAACAACACTCAGGGGTTCACCCAATTGGGCGTATTGACGTTTAGTGTTCCCCTGATTATTTTGATTAGACTGTTGGGGAGGACGGGGTGTCCCTTGAGGTACAGATATGGTGTTGGGTATAGACTGCTGTTGCTTTTGGGATGCATTAGCCACTTGGACATGTTTGGTGTCTGTCACTCTGTCATTCACCGCATTTTTGTTCTTGTTCCAGAATCGTGGTTTATCCCCAAATGACCTTTCTCTCTCATGACTGTGTATTTTAATGTGCCCTTTAGCAACAAGGGCACGCTCAAGGATGGGTCCCTTCTCTACTACCTCCGCGAAAGTGGTGACACAATGTAATCTAAAGTTATGAGCCATGTCGGGATGAGAGTTTTCCATGAAGAGGGTGACCATGTCCTTTTCTTTCAAAGGGGTTTTCATTCAGCTTGCTAGGGCACGCCGCCGTTGTAGGTAGTTGGTAAAGGTTTCTCCATCACGTTGTTTCTCTTTGAGGAGATCTAAGGTGTCCGTATCCTTCTACAAATTGAAAGAGAAGTAGGATACAAACTTTTCTAACAAATCTACAAAAGTTTTTATGGACCCCTTTTCGAGAGTCATGAACCAATCTAAGGCGTGGCTTGCTAGGCTTCGTGGGAACAAGCGCAAGAGATAGTTATCATTGTACATGACTTCTTGACACGGGGAATAAAACTTTTGCAGGTGAGCCTTAGGGTCTTTGTCTCCCTTATATTTGTCAAATTTTGGTATCTCGAAATGTTTAGGAAACGGGATCAATGAGATGGAGGGATCATATGGATAGGGGCATATGTCTTCAAATTTGAATGATTGTTTTGTAGCCCCAGCTCGAAGGTCCTTAAGTGCAGCTTTGATTTCCAACAAATCCAAGCTGGTCGGTGGCGGGTTAGGGGGATATTGATGATAGGATACTAAAGGATCTTGCTGAAAAGGAGTCAGATTGTTGAAATACGAGTTTGGATGATTGGATGATGACATGGCTTGCTGGTAAGATGGGGGATTTTTTTGATACGGGGGCTGTTGTTGTGGGGCATAATATGGATTTGTTTGGTAAAAGTGTGGGATAGGTTGTTGAGGAACTTGGATGGGACGTTGTGTGTTGGTTTGTTGGTATTAAGGGTACTGTTGTGATTGTTGGGAGGTCGCATAAAGCAATTGTTGGGGAAATTGTTGCTGATTGTGATAGTAGTAGTGTTGGGGTGGTTGTTGTTGTGACGTCAAATGTTGTATGGGCTAAGGTTGTTACTATATTGTGGTTGAGCTTTTGGACGCAAAATGGATGCAAGAAAGGGGGATATGGTTTGAGCCATAGGTCGAGATGGATTGCCTTGTGATTGGTAGGGTAGTTGTTGTGAAGAGGCCAAGGGATTATGTATAGGTTGTTGCAGATGAGATGGCATAGGTAGCATAGGCGTGTTTTGTAAAGGGGGCTGTTGGGTACCGCTCGGAATGTTCAGCTGGGGTGTTCCTTGTGGAGGTAATTAAGGCAGAATGGTAGATTGGTGAACCTATTGAGATGGTACATTGGTGGCCCCAGGAGGTGGAAGGGATGTGGCAAAGGAGGTGCCCCCAATGTTGACTGGCGGTTGGTTGGAAGGAAGGGGTGTTATTAATGGAGGAGGTTGCAGAACACTTTGTGGCATGTCGTAAGAAAAAATATTATTGGGATCAGGCACTTGAGGTCCACCTATAGCTGAGGTCGAAGCATGTGGGGGATAATTAACCTGATAAAGAATAGCATTGCCAAATTCAGGTTGATGCCAACCCTTGACTAGAGGAACATTGGAGAAGTATGAACCTTCGGGTGCATTTTGGGACTCTTGGATTACGTTAGATGGGGCACCCCTATATTTGGACAAGTCAACATTGGAGGGGGGTTTAACACCCTTCTCAATTAAGTGGGCCAAGATTTCTTCCCCATGTTTCTCAAGCAAATAGTCAGTCATTTGCACATTGGTAGGATTACTAAAATGTTCCTCAAGTGTGAATTCAGGTTGATTAACCATACTTTCTTCTCCATGTGGCGAGTTATTCTGATTCTCAGTGTTGGAGTGTGATGAAGTACCATTATGAGGATCGTGAGAGACATTGGTACCCTTGTTAGGATCTAATGAGACATTGATTATGTTTTTGGGATCTTGAGGGTTGTTCGATTGGGCGTTTTGAGCTTGTCGGTCGGCCATTTTCTTTGCCTGTGAATGGGTTTGAATAGGCATGCAAATGCGGGATAAGTAGATTAATGCCTTTGTCAAATGATTTGGTTGTGATTGGATAAGGTGTGATTTGGATGGGGTTTGGATTTGGATCAAATTTTGTTGGGATATATTAGATCGGATTGGATTTCGATTGGTTGGATTAGATTTGGATTGGATTGGATTGGATTTGAATTGGATTGGTTTTGGATTTAATTGGATTGGATTGGATTTGAATTTGATTGGATTGGATTTTATTTGGATTGGATTGGATTGGATTTGATTTGGATTGGATTTGGATTTGATTGAATTGGATTGGATTGGATTTGATTTGGATTGGATTTGGATTTGATTGGATTGAGTTTGATTTGGATTGGTTTTGGATTTGATTGGATTGGATTTGGATTGGGTTGGATTTGGATTTGATTGGATTGTGTTTGATTGGATGATGAACGATGTGGGGGAGAGACCTTAAGCTTGATCACAGGAGGTTACCCTTAATGACCCTAGAGCTTTAATTGATTAAAAGGATGATCACGGTACCGAATCCACCTTAAGATAGGAATGGATTGATTAGACCGAGGATAATAACTCACAACTCCGAATTCACCTCAAGATGGAAGCAAATTGATTGGGGTCGAAGTTAAATACTAATAATCAAATTCAAGTGCTAAGATCAATTTGGGTAACCACTTTGCAAGACAAGGTTAAGATGGTTTGGTTATGAGCGATATTTTGGTGATGTAAATGGTAAAGTTATGGAGTTTGTTAGGTGAGGGTATGGACTTTTGAATAGAAAATTAAAATGAGAGATGATTGTGGAGAGTGAATGGGGATCTATAATGGTTAAACAAAGGTTTGGAATGATAAGATGGAGGTTTAAACAGATCAAATGGAGGTTTCAGGAGGCATAGAGTGATAAAATGTAGGCTTAGGATGATGGAATAATGGTTGGGAATGATTAAATGGTGATTTAGAGGCTAAATGGATCCAAAAAGGGCAATTTCGAGTGTTCAAGAGGGAAAATCCGCCCCTCTACAGCAAAGATTAGGGCATTGGTAGCAAAATCAGGGGTATAGACATCTTTCTACAGTAAATCAGGGGCGCTGCTGCCTTTCTGCAGTAAAATCAGGGGCGCAGCTGCCTTTCTGCGGTAAAATCAGGGGTGCAGCTGCCTTTCTGTAGTAAAATTAGGGGCGCTGCCGCCTTTCTGTAGTAAAATCAGGGGCACTGCCGCCTTTCTGCGATAAGGCAGAGTTTGGTTTTGATGGCAATGGCTATGGAAAGAACGCAAAATGATAAAGTAAGGCCAAAGTATCAAAAAATTTACAGATTTTTCACAAGAAACACTTCAAGCAAACACAATCCTATGATTAATATTAAGGGTATGGCAAGGCAAAGTCTTAGTCTAGGATGCACAAGGCTTCTAGGGAGTCCTCGATATACTCTCGGTACGAGGTGCTGTCATAATAGTGGTTTACAATTCCTGAAAGGAATAGATTTTAGCTGAAATCATATATTTTTAGAAAATATAATGATTTAAGCCTTAAAAAGTTTTATTTTAAGGATTCCAATTGAAAAAGGTTTGATCAAATCACCTTAGATCAAACTCCCTTGGATAGAACCTCGCTAGTTTTAAACCATACCTATAAATGCATCTCCTTTACACCTATCAAAATGCTGATAAAAAATCACTTTTGATTTAGCTTTTGGGGGATCAAATGAATTCATTTAAAATTTCTTTCAAATGATTATGGTATTCCTCATAACAAGCTATCCAATGCATATAATTTTAATATGTTTTGGTTTTGTTATGTATTTGTTTTTTAAGTTTTATTAAACATAGGTTTTTCATCGAAAATGAATTTCTTTGTTCTTCACATATGGAAAAATAGAAGATTATCAAAAAAATTTAAAAATATGAGTGCACCAGATATTGAAGTCCTTGATCCAACAAAAAAATTAAATTAAATTTTGACATATACAAAAAAGTTACGATTATAATGGTCAGTATGAATTGTAATTTGTTTGACTTTGAAACTTGATTAAGGAAAAAATATTCAATAAAAAACTATCTAACTAAGTGGAAGCACTAGATATCAAAGTTACAAATCTAAATTTGAAAGAATTAGAATTTTATCCTTCATGGAATAAAATTATGTGTTATACTGATTATCACTTTTTAAAATGTTGTTTTCTAAAAAAAATCAATTTTCATGGGAGATGGAAAAAGTACAAATTGATTCCTAAATTTTGAAAAACATTTTTAGAATCTACGACAAAATTTGATGAGACTCTAGTTTTCACCATCTTCAAATTCCTCACTTTAGCCGCTATAGGTTCCCGAATGTGAAGATTTAGTTAAAAAATAATTTAAGTGTCCGTTTGGCCAAAAATAAAGCGTGGGGAACAGTGAACACTAGTCCGTTACAAGCGTGAGTCGGGAACCCCAGCGAGATACTGAAAGGCTCAGACCAACTCTTCACATCTATCTAGGTATCACCCTAGCTTCGACACTCTGCCAATTACGACGCAACTAGATTGGGGTACAACTTTCGTTCTCCCCCCTTTATATACCCTACCGGTACGCATGGTTGGAATTGTCCCTTGGGGTGATGAAATCCCCAAGCAGGTCCCACTAAAAAGAAGACACTAACCGTTTCCAACTATTCCCTAGGCTCACACGAAGTGCAAGGGGAAAGCGAAAACAAATTAATGCCCCCTTGGGTGACACAAGAACAAACAATCACAGCAAGCAATGAAGTTTATTCCCCCTAATTAGACTATGTTCCAAAACAAAAAAGATAATTTTCTTGCAGATGTAATCAAATAGATGGCCCTGCAAACAAATGTTAGTTGTCTTTTCCTTCATTCTTGATCAAGTACACCCTAATACGCTGCAACACGTTAGCCAAATGCACCAATATTCTTTCCAAAACAATGTTAGAGGGTTAATACTTGAAAATAGCAAAAAACTAGAGCAAAAACGAAGCCAAAATGCCTATTTTACCTTTCAAACTGTACTGTTTTGGGGCGCTGCCGCCTTTCTGCAGTGGCCAAGAGGGCACTGCCGCCTTTCTGCAGTAAGGCAGAGGGCGCTGCATAAAACTAGGGCGCTGCATAAAAGCGGGGCGCTACATAAGACTGGGGCGCTGCGTAAAAGTGGGGCGTTGCCGCCTTTCTGCAACAAACTTTGTCAAATTTTAAAGAAAAAAAGTTAGTTGTGCCCCTCCCACTGCAATAAGAGTGTTAGAAAAGCCCTCTAAATATATCCCTAAAGACAACAAACACGTTAGAAGAAAATAATCTTTCAAATACGGGGCACTGCCGCCTTTCTACAATGGCCAAAAGGGTGCTGCCGCCTTTTTGCGGTAAAGCAGAGGGCGCTGTCGCCTTTCTGCAAGTTTTTCCTGCAAAATTCTTAACCAAAAGGGGAGGTTAAATGCAAGACCCATTTGTGGGTCCCACTGGGCGTGCCAAAAATGTATACCTTGGAATTTATCCTACTCTAAATGTGCAAAACAACTTAAAATTGCAAATGATAAAATACCAAAGACACCTCAAGACTAGCCAAAAGAGTGATAAAACAAGAAGGAAATGGATAAAACGAAATAGAAATAATTTCACCTTCCTTGCTGTTGATGTCTCTTTGATTAGCCCTTGCTTGAAATGATTTGTGTGCTCCTTAGATGATTGCTTGAGTGACTAAATGCAAGATTAGATGTGCAAAATGACTAAATGAGATGGCTAAATGATGGCAAAGGATTGAAGATGCAAATTGGCAGCATGTAGTTATGAAAATCCAAAGTGTTGTAAATGGCCTTAAGGAGGGGGTATTTATAGGAGAATTTGAATTCTCTAGAGAATTCAACAGTTGAGATGCATCCAACAAGGCCAAGATGAAGGGCTATGGTGGGTTGAGAACCCACAAGCCCTCACATCTTGACATGTGGAGGGTGAAGTGGACAAGGGGATATGAAGTGTGAGTAGGTGTCAAGAAGGTACATGAGGTGGAAGAAGGACATGCACCTTGGGGAGTGAGATTTCCTCAAAAAGGGATTCCTTGTCCCCAAGTGGGAGTGAAAGGGACATTTGAGGAATTTTGGAATTCCTCAAAAATCTACATGGGAAAAGGAAAGGTGGTTGGGGATATAAATGTGAATTAAAAATTCACATTCCTAGGATGATCTAGAGGGTAAAAGGTGGGCTCCAAAAAGGTGGGACTTGGTCACATGTGGAGATTGTGACAAGTCCAAGGTTTTAGAAGCCTTGGAAAAATGGAATGTGAATTAAAATTTCACATATAAAATAGAGGAATCTAGAATAAATAAATGTGAATTAAAAATTCACATGGGAAAGGGGGTCAATGCCAAAAGAAGGTAAATGCAAAGGTTGGTTAAAAAGTGGTGTTAAATCTAGCTAATGACCTTGGTTAAGGTTGTGCAAACATTGGATTAGGCTAATTAATGGAAGATTAGAGGCAAGTGTCAAATGTAGGAGGATTGTGACATTAATCTCTGATTAAGAGGATGCACATCATAATCATGAATTAATTAAATTAATTCAGATTAGGGCAAGGTTATGGAGGATGTGACAAGGAGAGAGAAAGTGAGGAATTTTAAATTGATTTTAAATCAAAAGGGGAAAAATGACTAAATTAAATAAATTAGCATATTTATTTAATTTAAAGAGGAATAAGGTGAAAGATAAAGTATTAATTATTAAATTAAATACTTTATCGATATGAGACAAAAGGTGTAATATTAATTTAATAAATTAATATTAACACGATAGACAGAAAGGCAGTAAATTTAATCATATGGAAGTGATTAAATTTAGATGTCTAGAAGTCCAAACAGTCCCTTTTTTGGCCGTCTCTGCATCCTAGTCTGCTCTACCTAAGATTCTGAATTCTCGCTTCACTCCAATGGAATGAACGTCCCCAACTGGAGCCACTGATGGAACTTCATATTTTTTCTCCTTGTGTTCCATTCCTTCCCTACCTTATGTCACTGGTCTTTCATGGTGTCAAAAATTTTCCTTGGGTTGGGGGTTTTAGCCTTATTTACATGTAAAACCCTTGTGTTTATTTATTCCTTGGTTGGGATCTATTTTGATGTTACTTTTTAAGGGATTTTAAAATGACTTATGTCCTATCGGTTCATCTAGGCCGAGTCCCTTTGTTTTAATTTTTATTTTCTCTCTAGGGTTTTATTTTCCTAATTCTTGGTTGGCCCCAGGTTTCATCATTTAAAAACAACTTATGTCATTGTTTACCATTCACCTAGTGATGCCCCCTTGTCCTCTTAATAATTTTTTTTTTTGCAGAAGGATGAAATTCGCGTGACCATTGATCAACTGTCGTTTGATCTTAGCTGCTCCCCGCCATCCCACGATGACCCCACCACACTATTTTGGTTGATCGCGATATTGCGGGCAGGCGCCACGTGTCCTATCTAGAAAGGCTAAAGGGGATAAAGTTTGAGTGACCTTCGATCAAATACTATCAAGATCAACGTTCGCTCACCATCGCATGATCGAAAGTTACAAGGTTTTTACTAATCGCGATATCATAGGCGGGTGCCACGTGTCTCATCTAATGAAGCTGAAAGAATAAAGTAAATATTATGGTAAATTAATCCAGCCTTAATACATTAAATGATGGGTTACTAAAGTGTTCTTGAGACACACATGTTTTGAATCAATGGATATGTTATAATCTTGACAAAAAGCTACTCAACAGTTACTGATAAAGTTGGCGACTGTGTTGAAAGAACGAGATCATTGGTGCTCAAGATCTACAGTTTCTCGCCATTGTGTGATCCAAAGTTGTAGGATCTTTACTGATGGTATGGTGGGCCCCTTATTTCCACATTGGCAATTGTGTCAGCTTGTTTTGAAGGTGGTCTTTCGATGATTTGATCTAATTGAAAGATCAATGACTCGAATTTAAATTTGCATCAAATATGGTTGGAGTCATTCATGCAGTGTGCGAGTGAGCTTTAATGGTGGATGAGATGCTTACTAGCATGATTTAATCGATAATTTACATGTTGCAGTTACAACGGTTTCCAGTTTTGCTTTGATGGTGGTCTCGGCATGGATTTCTTGTGGTTTTTTGTTGTTGCATCAACTTTCCTCAGCTGACATGATGAACGAGAATATTCTCCAAGGTGATGGTTGTTGTAACAATTTTTGGAATATCACCAGGTGTGCCAATTGGCTAGTGACATGTGTACTTTCTGGCCCGATGCTTGTTTGCTCCTTCATTTTCTATAAGAAGGATTTCAAGGCCAAAAGTACGAGTTAGCAATTTAGATAATTTTTGTCGAGTCTAGGTGAAGTTGCAGAGAAAATTGTAAAGTCCGATGGTTTTAGAGAGAAATGAAATTTAGGTTTTGAATCATTCTGTAATAGGTTTTGAGTTCATGGGGATTTAATGTTGTATAACAGTACTAACATGTGAATTGAAATGATAAATTCAAGCTCATGTCTCTCCATTGTACATGCATATCTAAACTTTGAGTAAAATAACTAAGGGTTGTTGCATTCATCTTACTGTTGTGGTGTGTATGATTCTATTTTAGCTTTAATTCAAGGAATTAATTAAAATGATTGAATGGGATTATAGGCAAATATGTTTTGTATAAGGATTTGATAAGTAGTATTGAGTTAGAATACATATTGATGAGATTGTAATGCAATTTTGTCAAGGATTTCATATGTTATGCATTAAATCTATCATATACCTTTAGATGCTTATGAATTTGACTCCTGCAATGGATATATGGCACTGATCTAAGTTGTGATTACCCGTATGATTAAATATTTGTTTGTCTTTGCCTAGAGCTTGCTACAAATTGCAAATCAATGACTATCTTATATTGTGGATTGTGTTGTAGTTATCTCATGCTCCAGATAGTTGATATTACTGATGAACAACCAATTTAATTTAGTATTATCCTATCATGTTGAGCTATTAAGTGAAATTATCTATTATTGTTAATGTTGTTTATGATAATGGTGCAAAGGTTGTAAACACATTAAGGGATCACCCTCTCGGGTCTTGCAGAGCTCGAAGTGTAGGAAGATTTTTTAATGTCTCGTCAGTTGGTCTCGGTCCTTCGAGCTGCCCTTGATTGGAATTGGAAATTCCATAAGTAGATTAGAAGATAAACCTGGTTACATTGTAAAACAAAACCAACAAGGAACCTAGAACACTTCCTTTTACAATTTTCTCAATATCCTCGACATATACAACCTCTAGTACACCAAATGTTAATAGTGTTGACATCAATGACAACCACATATCAGCAACCATATCCATAGCATCCAATAAATCCAAGGTCAACCAAGAAAAATGTTGTAAGGAAGTTCTAGATCCAAGACTTGGCAAGTTGTATCCTTAATGATTGGTCCTACTCGAATAGGAAGTGTGATTATGCCCCGAGAGGAGAGTTCATCATCATATGATTTGATAACTATGCTCTTTGTAGTGTCTACACAAGCATTAGAAAATCCAAAAGCCTTAACCAATTTTAGGGAGCATATGTTCAGTCTTTCTCTTCCATCTACTAAAACTCATATGACCTTATGTTTATGGATGAATACTTCGATGTGAAGGGCATCGTTATGGGATGGTTTGGGTGATGAGTAATCTTGGTCTGAAAATTTTATGTGATGAGGAGTGGTTAGGTATCCCACCATGGCCTCAAATTGGTTGACATCAATGTCCTAAGGGATGGAAGACTCTTGTAATGTTTTGTCAAGTATGGCTTTGTGTGCCGGGGAAATGTGTAATAGCTCAAGTATATAGATTTGTGCAGGTGTTTTCCCTAGCTAGTCAATGAGATTGAATTGTCCTTTGGACTAAGGCTATTTGGTCAATGGACGAGGTTGTGACTATTGGGTGGATGAACTAGGTATCGTTATCTTCAACTGTCTTGGAGGAGGAGGACCAGCTATGGTCACTTTTCCCCCATGGGTAGTGACATTACATTTAGGTTCCTTCTTGATGGTAATTGTATTGAAATATTAATCAATAGTTAGGATATGATTGATAATGGGTCCGCCAAAATAGTCAAACCCAATTTGTGCGTAATTAGCTCGATTATTGTTGTTCTTAGGACCTAACATCGAGGCATTATTTGAACCATGGTCCTGCATTGGATTTTTTATGGATAGTATGATCCGAGTTTGATGCAATTTTTTTTCCACCTAGCTCAATGGTGTCATTCTCAATGAGGTCCTATACGAGATTTTTCAATTGTCAACAAGAGGAAGTTTTATGTCCTTTTGCATAATGGGAATCACAGAAAGCATTGTCATCCCACCATAATGGCTTGAATTTTCTTGGATCATAGGGCTTCAGATCTTGTAATGTAATGACATCGTTTTGAAGGAGCTTTTTAAGGACATCTTCGATGGGTTCACCCAAGGGGGTGTATGTGCGACTCTTCAAGAATTTTCTAGGTTGACAAGGCTTCCTCTAGCTTTGATTATTCTGATTGTTATGACTATTCTGATTTGTTTGAATTTCATTAGCAGCAGGTGTCGGTGTGGTCATTTGTGAATTTTGTGGTTGAGCTCCTTTAAGAGTATGTACAGGACCCATTGTGTTGACCGCCTTAGCATCAACAATGCCATCATTGGTAGTGTTTATTCTTGACCCAATATTTATTCTTGTTTGTGGGTGGGTTTGTGTTCATGTTCTTAGAGCCATATTTTAGTTCTCCTTTAGCAATAAGGGCCTTCTCAAGTTGGACACCTTTTTCAACTAAGTCTATGAAGGTTGTGCAGTAGTGAACTTGTAAGCCATATTTCAATGGGCCTAGGAGTGTTTGGAAAAACATGTCAACTTTTTCTTTCTCAGGTATGTCAATATGGCAATGACTTGCTAGACCTCTCCATCTTTGGAAGAATGGGATAAAATTCTCACCATCTTCTTCTTGTGTAAGTTTCATAAACTAGTGATGGAGATGTCAGTATCAATGTTGTAGGCGTAATTTTATACAAATTTATCTGCAAGTTCGTCCCATGATTTTATGCACTTTTGTGAAGTAGAAAACCACTCAAGTGTGGGACCTACAAGAATCTTAGAGAAGAGTCTCATCAAGTATGTGTGTTCATAGGCAATATCTACACAATTGGTTGTAAATTCTCGAATGTGTTCAAGGGGGTTTGTCTTTCCTTTATACTTAGTGAAGTTTGGCGCCACGTACCTAGGAGGGAATGGTGGCATGTATAGACTTGTGTCAAAAGGGTATGGGCATAGATCATATGATGTGTGTGGATTTTTATTGGACATTTGCATGGTCTTTATTTTTTATTGCAAGTTTTCCACTTGAATTGTCAAAGCATCAATTATAGGATTGTTTGTTGCATCACACATGGGAGTGATGGGTATCCCATGAGTCCCCATTTGTTGGGATGAGGTGTTTGATTTTGTTGTGAAATGTGTTGTTGTGAGATGTATGATCTATTTTGATTTGAATATTTTTGGTATTGCAATTTTTTATTAGGGATGTGTTGATGCATGTGAATGTGTGATGCATATGTGGGAATGTGTCCTCCAGCCATATTAGTCGATATTTGTGGGATGTGTTGACCTTGAATGTTTTGGTGCCCAAATGAAGTCATATGCTATGTCATCTGATTACCTTGTCCAGATTGATAGAATTTTCCATGGGGAATGTTGGTGTTTTTCCCTTGGGAAGTATTGGTGTTAAGTTGTGATGACATGTTGACATTTGGTTGTGGTCCTCAAATGAAAATACGTTGTTTACTTCCTCCAAAGGGATTGAAAGAAGACCCAATGAAAGGGTTTGATGATGATTCTCCCATGGCACTAGATGAAGCTCCAAATAGGGGGTTTGAAGATCTTGCCCCCATTGATGAGGATCCAAAGGTAGCTCCAATCGACTGTGAGGAGGTTGTTGACATTGTAGGCATTGATTGTGACATGGCTTGTGACATCGTTGGTGTCCTTCCAATGAATTTTGCATTGATTAAGTTTGAGGTATTTTGATTGGAGGTGCCACTAGAGGTAGCATGAATGGTGTTTGTATTATTTTGTGTGGTGGAGGTATTATTTTTGTTTTGTTGTGGTGTCGAGTGTGACTAATTTTTTTGTGTCATGTTGTTAAGAGAAGTGGGTCTTATGCTGTTAATGTCAAAGCCTCATGGTAACTTGGCCCCTTGGTCTAAGAGCATAGCTAAATATCTGTCAGGGTCATTCAAGACCAAGTCCTCTATGAAGGAGGCCACCTCAAGATTTTGGGTTGCGACTACTAAGTCCTCTACAAATATTTGCTCATTTTGGTCTCTTTGTATGAATGGTTCAAATGGATTTTGAGAGGAGGTTGGCATGTTTATGTCACTAAAAGGATTGATAAAAGATGTGTCTTGATTCATGTCATAAGTGTTGGTGTCTTGTCCAAAATTATCCATTTGTCTTCTTTTTCTTTGAATCCTAGTCTCAACCATAAAACGGGGTTTGCTCAAATGAGGAAGATGGAAATGACAACTAAGTGTGATGATGACGCTAATCTATGTTTTTGTTTTTTTGGAATAAGGGATGACAATGAAAAGTGATAATGATGTTTCCTAAGGGAAATGACTAATGCAAGGTGACAAGGTTGTCTAGGAGAGATGTCAAATGCTAGGGTGACAATGCAAAGTTGAAAATGTTGACTAAAGGAAATGACTAATGCAAAGTGACAAGGTTTTCTAGATGCAAAATGAGGACTAGGATGAAAGGTATGACAATTTTTTTGGTTTTTTTTGGATTCTTAGGAATGAGATATGAAAAATGAGGAATACAATGACTAATGGTCTAAAGTATGCAAATGCAAAGGTTAAAGTGATTTTGATGGACTTTGGAAAAAGGTTTGCTCAACCACTTAAAGCTTGGTCTATCTCTCAATTTGAGTCATCAAAGGACTTGTTTGAAGGACTAAATGACAAGGAAAAAATGACAAGTGAGGTTTCCTAACTAGACTTTTGAGTTGGAAAGTCTCACAAAATGACTAAAAGAAATAATGAGGACTAAGTCCAATGATAACCTACTCTTGAAGGCAATGATTTTGCAAAGTATGGTAAGTTTTCCTAACCCAAAAATCTAAAAATGAAATGAGGATCTACATACTGGTTTGTGGCTAAAAATGAAGATGGTGGACTTCTAAAGATGCAACTAAATATTTTGCAAGTTTGGACCTATGGGAAAATGCATGCTAAAGATGCAAATGATGGGAGATTTGATCAATTTTATTTCTAGTTTTTGACAAAGGCTGCTGGAAAAAGATGTTTGATGGCAGATTAAAAATGTCTGAATTTGGGTTTTGGTTTGTGATAGTGTTTTTTTTTTCTAGGAAAATGTGTCATTCCAAGTCATAGATGTGTCTCAGTTTGTCAGATGTGTCTCAGTTTAAGAAAATGCAGTGTTACAGGAAGCAAATGCGGTACAATAAATCAATTACAGTGTTCTAATAAAGAAAATTTGTTTCAGACCAGGAAAATGCGTTGTTATAGAGAGAAAATGTGGTTTATCAGAGCAAAAGCATTGCAAAATATCTCAAATGTGGTGCAACAGAGCGAATGTGTCACAACAAATGCATCAGGCAGAATGAATTCTAATTTGTTTGCAATTTTGGGAAAATGTCAAATTTATTTGAATGCAAATGATTGTTTCAATTCTGGGAAAAGTGTTTGTTTGTTTCAATGTCTTCAGAAAACACTTGGAAAACACAATATTTTGTTTTTGATGAAAACATGCACAATGAAGACAAGCGCAATCCTAGGTTAGGCAAGGACAATATTCACTAGATTCCATGTGGGTTTCCCCAGCCTCACTTATTCTTAGCGGATGAATCCAAAAGATTGGACACACGGGATCCCCCTTACAATGTACTCACTTCTTAGGTCAACAAAGCTTCAAGCCCCCATAAAACTCCCATGGTAGGCTGATCATCTCTACTAAGAACTATGAAAATGTGGATGCCTTTGCAACGACCGTTGTGTTAGCAAATAGATGGAATTTTGGCAACTACACAAAGGTTTTAAATTTGAGACCCCTATTCGAGTGGCCACACATGGGGCAAGATTAGCTTTGTTAAGAGGAAATCTAGCCTAAATAGGTTACACTCAATAGGATTTTGGGGAGTTCACTTGTCTGTATGACACATCCGCACTCGTAATCCTAAGTTTTCCATTAGGATTCACATTTATATACCAATCGGGGGTAGCTCGAACAAAGAGCTCACTTTCCAGTTTGAGTCACCTTGGGGTGAGTAATTTTACCCACCAAGTAAGGCCCAATGCCTAGAGTCAATAACAGTTTCTCTTGCACCTAGGATAGCACAAGTGCACAAGGGGAAAGGATACTTCTATTATTAAATTAGGGTGACACATAAAATAGATGGTTCTGGCTTTCTAATCACCTAGTTTGCACAAGGTGAGAGCATAATCACCTACCACCTTCAAACACAATCAAGCAAATTTATTTAACCTCCTAATTAAATCTAAATGAGACAAGAAAATGTTCTTTTTAAAGCACCAATGGAAGTGATTTCTAATCTACAACAAACACTAGTTTCTGTTAGAAAATCAAGATCACCTGCATGCAAGATGGATACCTATCACATGCAAAAGATATGAAGAACCAAAGAAGATGTTCTGTAGCCTCAAAGTGTAAAAATGCATTAAGAGAATCAATGATTACAAAAGAGATCAATCCTTATGAAGGAGATCAATAAACCCTAAAAGGGAAACCCTAAATGAAACCCTAGTGTGCACACTTAATAATTAATAATTAATTAATTATTAATGTGCCTAAGTTTAGCTTAAGTAACAAAGAGGAATAAGTGACTTAATTAATTAATCAATATGATATAATTAAGCATAATAACTTATTACTCTAACACCCCCCCTTAAGATGAACTTAGGAAGAAGCTAAAACACTAGAATAAGATGCATGAAAGCAAAGATGGGTCCCGACAACTAGGCCTGATCAGGTACCCAAGTACAAATGCAATAGATGAGGTAGAGAAGGAAAACCCAGTGGGAAAAAAACCCCTACAATGAGATGACTATTGCAAAGAAGCACTGGAAGAACACTATGGAGTAACACTGGAACTTGATTCTGGCAAGCAAGGAAAGATATTTCTGTTTACTACTAAAACCAGATGAGAGTCACTGATTGACTCAAGGAATCATGATAAAGCAACAATAGACTCGATGCCACGGAACACTAGAAAACTCACAAACTGGAACAACTCTGGAATCTGTGAAGCAACAATAGATGAGATGATGACAAAATCTGGAAGCCGTGTATCTTGATGCCGTTGTCAAAACTATGACTGAAACTCTTCCATGGGAAGGAGTACCATGAAGACTCTGGAACATTAACCATAAAAACACGGCCCTCAAACTGAGATGGATTCAATGTGGATCATTAACCATAGGCTCTCAATCTAAAGTGTGAACCGAATGTGAATCAATAATGTGTCTAGCTAGGAAAAGATATGGCCAAAAGAAACTAAGAGACCAGATAAAATCATGCGATTTGCCATCAAAACAAGATGGAGATAGAGATCAAAGTGAAAAACTACACTCTAATCATATTTATTATGCAAGAAATCCCCCTGAATGGAACTTTATCATAGTTCATTTATTACAATAACCTGACAATTGTAAAAGGAGAGCATATTGAACATGCATAAATAGAAAAATAAAATAGACCTCAGATCTATGTAGAGGATTTGAATCAGCTTTCCAATGCCGCAAGAATGACGAAAAAAGGATCACCAAGTCAAAAGATATGCCCTCTGGAGTGAAAATAGTAACATCTGAGTTTAAAGGCCTGCAAAATAAATCTGGAACAAGATCTGGTAAAAACACTAGTACCACTGGATCGGTGTCAGAATCAACTTTCCAATGGTATCTCGTTTGCAAAAAACGGACATCGTACGCAAAAAATACACCCAATTTCATAAACACTGCTCCATAAGGGAAAAAACCAGTGCGGCAATAAATTTGACGGTCATACGGCCATCACAGAAAAAATATCGGCCCAAATTTGATGGTCAAACAGCCATCGGCGCTTTTTCCCAATTAGGCTTATTACAAAAAAAAATGTTTTTTTTTTAAATAATAAAAAAAATACATTGAATTTTTTTTCTTTTAATTTTTTAAAATGATTGGTGGGGGCACGTGGGCCAACCCCCACCCTCCATGAGGCATAAACGCCGTGTAGGCTGCACAGTCCCAGACGCAGCAGACCTTGTGCATGTACATCCCCGCTGGTACTACCCTTAAAATTTCAAAAACTTTTGTTTTTTTAATTTGTATTTGATTTTTGTTTTGTTTTTTAAATTTGATTTTTCAAAAAAACAAAAGTTTTTGCATGGAGGAAAAAAATTAAATTAAAAAAACCTAATTTTTTTTTTCTCAGATTGCGTGCACAGGGGCTGTACAGCTTCTGGGATAAAAAAATTTTCCTCAGAAACTTTTGATACCGAAATAGTGCGTATTATATGTCATTTTTCATCTATCAGATGCACTGGATCTGATGGTGAGGTCCGATCTGCTTGAAAACGTACCAGAAGCTTTGCAACTCCTAGATCTTGCAAATCTTCAAACCCTCATAACTCTGGCAAAAAATGTCAGATTTAGGCAAAACAAAAGTCGATCTTGACTTTTTCGATAGCCCTGGACTTGAAAATGAGCTCAAATTTCCTCCAACATGCTTCGAAAGTGACCATGCAAGAGCACCCAAATAGAGAGACAAATTTGAGGTATGAAAAACATCAAGGAATCCCAAACAAACTCTACAAAGATTTTCTCTAGAAATCTGAGAAGGGGCTGCAAATCAAGGCTCTGATACCATGTTAGAAACCAAGATCAGATTTGCAAACCAAAATATCCTTCCATAGAAGAGAAAAATCAAAAAAGGCAGAGATATTGCAAAAAGATGTGCAACATAATTATATTCAGGAATTCGATAATTACAAGATATGATTTGCTTTATAAAAGCAAAGATGCATAACCCTAATCTTATCTTGAGCAACAAGATAGCTCGATAAGATAAATATGAAAGCCTAAAACTTAGGAATTAAATAATTACCTAAGTAAAATTATGCAAAGTGTAATTAAATATTAATTACACCAACAACCCCCCATAAGTGCAACTGAGGGAGAAGCAAAATTATTATGCAAAGATGAGTCCCGACAATAAGGCTTGATCAGGTACTCATGTACAAATGCAAGATGAGGTAGAGAAGGAAAACCCAGTGGGACAAAACCCCCCTACAATGAGATGTCATGCTGCAAAACAGCACTGGAAGAACTCTGTAGAGTAACACTGGAACCTGATATTGGCAAGCAAGGAAAGATTCTTCTATTTACTACTGAAACCGGATGAGATTCATTGATTGACTCAAGGAATCATGATAAAGCAATAGCATACCTAATGCCACGGAACACTCAAAAACTTCAAATGGGAACAACTTTGGAATCTATGAAGTAGCAAGCAATTATTGAAAGATGTATTACTGAAAATGAAGTGCAAAGATGCAAGATGCACCCTCCCAACTGCCAAAACATCCAAGTAATCTCCAAACAACCCATCGGACCAAATCTGGACTAAGTGATTAACCTGGGGTAGATACAGAAAAAGTGCATGGACAACAACATAGAGCTCCTTAATACCTTTCCAACGCCGCAAAGATAGCGAAAATCGGAGATCATGGCAAAAAGTTATGAGCTCAGAAGTCCAAAAACAACATCTAACTTCAAACAGTAATAAATGTAGAAAAACAATAAAATACTAAAAAATAAACTACACCAAATGAAAGTGCTCAGAACTAGCTTTCTGGCGATATCTTGTTTGCTTAATTTCGATACCGTATGCCCAAGTTATGACCAAAAGAAAAAAAATTGCTCTTTTAGGGCAAATTAGGGCTAGGAGGGGCAAAGAGGGCCGGCCATACAGATGATGTCATGATGACATCAGCACTTCACTGGTTTAAATTTGATGGCCATTTGGCTGTCGGAGCAAAAAATAGCCCTTTGCCGGATAAAATTTTCAGCGCGCGGAATATGCCTTGACTGGATGGAATATTCTGAGACAAAATATTCTTTTGTCAGAATATTCCAGAACCCAGTGGTCGGCCGGGGTTGCTCGTGGGGCTCCTAGTCATTCATCTGACCATGGGTTGTGCTAGGAGTTTTTCGGGGCTAGGCGCGGGCCTATGGTCTTCCATAGGACCTAGGCCTAGCTGAAGGGGCCCGACGGGGTTGCATGTGGGCGGTGGTTTGGCGGTTAATACCCGGCGGCGGTGGAGGATGGGGGGCCGCCCGGTGGCCAATCTCATTAGAACTAGAGGCACCGACAGTGGGAGAAAATATACATATTTTTCTAATTTTTTTGGAAATTGTGCCTCGGGAAGCGAGTTGGGGAGGCTGTACGGCCTCCCTGACAAATTTTTTTTGCCTCAAAAACAACTTTCACCAAAATTGACAAAACGATAGGCATTCTTAGGGTTTTTGGCCACTGCGAATGCAATGGTGACCTTTGTTTCTACCCAAAGTGTCCCAAAAAATTGGCTACCCCCAGATCTTGCAAAAAAGATGCTTGTGGAAACACCCTTGCATTAGAAACTCACTAGAAGGCCATATTTTTCAGATTACGAACATGCAACTGCAGGTCTGGAGCTCTGATACCATGTTAGAAAACCAAGATCACCTGCATGCAAGATAGATACTTGTCACATGCAAAAGATATGAAGAACTAAAGAAGATGTTCTATAACCTCAAAGTGTAAAAATGCATTAAGAGAATCAATGATTACAAAATAGATCAATCCTTATGAAGGAGATCAAGAAACCCTAAAAGGGAAACCCTAAATGAAACCCTAGTGTGCACACTTAATAATTAATAATTAATTAATTATTAATGTGCCTAAGTTTAGCTTAAGTAACAAAGAGGAATAAGTGACTTAATTAATTAATCAATATGATATAATTAATTAAGCATAATAACTTATTACTCTAATAGTTTCAAAATAATAGCCTTGGACAATCGAACCTACAAAACCACTTGTTAATAGTCTCAAAAGATGTCTTGGACCCACAAAAATTCAAAGCCACACACTACAACAACAGATTAGTAACCAAAAAAGCCCTAACTACTAACTTGAAATGAGAATTTTTTGAAAATTCTGAAAAAAGAAAATTGAAAATAAGATTTTACCAGTCAAATGTGTCACTCTGCAAAGCAAATGCATATCGGGTCTATTTACTGGAATTTAACAGTTAGTTGTGTTGATATGTAGATCAAATGCGTTGTGGTCTACAAATGCATCATTCAGGTTCTTGGATGTGTCGTTCCTGAGCAAATGTGGCTTTATGGTTGTCAGATGCATTGTAGCAAAGTGTATGCTTTGTTCTGGGTGTCTAATGTGTTGCGATGCAGCTAATGTGGCTTAGGAAACAACAAATGCGGTGTTTCATACCTCTACCTACAAAACACAAAAAAAGTCATACGAAAAAATAAAAAATGTGCAATTTTGGTGTCGGGTTCACCAATGTAACTATGGGAAAAACCTAGGTTAGTAGATTAGTGCATAAACAAAATAACTCAAAGTAAATAATGAAGCACAAAGGAGGAAAAACATGAAAATAAAAGGAATAATCTCACCAAATATCTTCAACTTCCATGATTGACCTCCATTACACCTTCTCTATTTGTTGAAATATGGTATTCTCCCTCAGATTTGTGATGAGCAACTTAAGACTATGTCAATGACCTAAGCAAATGTTGAAGGATTTGATCACAAATGCAATACTATGCAACTATGCAACTATTGAGCAAGTCTAAGTGTATGCAGAAAATAACCTATGAATGCCAAGATGTCAAGAACATGAAAGCATGAGGTGACCAAATGAGGCTAAAATTTTCTTTTTATAGAAAATGCAATTTTAGGTGAATGGCCAAAATTGAAGATTGACAACTGCCCTAGAATCAATGGACAAGATTGAATGTGACAACACATAAATAGGGTTAGGGAAATATTAGGGTAAATTTGAAATGAGTGGACAAGATTTGATTTTAGAGAATCAAATCAGAGGTTGAAATTGCATGTGGTAAGGAGATAAGAATGGCACAGAAAAAGAGAGAGCAAGAAAATCAAATAAATTAGAAATTACTTTATTTATGGAGGAAAGTTGCTATTTTGAATTAAAAATTAATTTAATTCTAAAAGGTGGGGTCATGTGACAGTAAATTAATGTGAATTATTTACTAAAAGAGAGAACATTAGAAAGTGGGACCATCTTAAATAATATTATTTATTTAAAATAGGAAAAATGCCAAGGTGGACCATAATTAAATAAATTAAAGAATTTATTTAATTATGAGAGGAAATGTGGGAATTAATGATGTACTTAAATAAATAAATAAAATTTATTCATTTAAATAATCAGGAGGAAGTAAAGGACAAAGATAATTAAATAAATTAAGGAATTTATTTAATTATGGAAAGACATTAAAGTACTAGTGACGTAAAATTTATTTATTTAAATAATCAAGAGGAATAAAAGACATGAATTAATTAAATAATTATGAATTATTTAATTAATAGTAGAAAGTGGACCAAAAGACATAATTAAGTATTTTAATTATGCTAGGAAGAAAGTGGAGAAAATAGAGCTTGCAGACCTAGGTCATTTTTATGTGTCTACAATCTCCTCCACAACACCCCAAAAGAAAAGTCATGACAAAACCCGACCGTTCAATCACCAAGATCAAACATAACATACGTATCATGTAATCAAACTAGATGCAAGCCTCTCATAACCAAAGAAGATCAAAATCAATCCATTCCCAATGAAGGAAATAATCCCAATACATCTCCTAAACTCAACATCAATAAATGTAATCACAATGCATAAGGAGATAAACATGCCAACACTCCTCAAATGAACCCTCCAAAACCATATATCCATAGCTCAATATCCAAATGCATGAGAAGATAAATCATAAAACATAAAGCACCTGAAAGTAAAAATGAGCAATTCCTCTCAAGTGAAACCATCGAGAAGACCAAGAGTGGGGAATGGGAATGCTCCTCCAAGATATCCAAGTCTTCATGACTCATCCAAGAACACTCTCCTCATAGGTCCATGTTGAACTTACATCCAACCAAGGTGTAGGCTTCTCATACTTCCTACTGAAATCTCATCAAGAGTAACCATCTCAAGCAAATGTCTCTAATTACAAGAGAACTCCAACCATCACCCACATCTCTAAGTATCCATGAGCACCTGTAACCAATCAATCCATGTCAAAATCCAAATTCAACATAGCACCATCATAAAGTAACCAAGCAAATGATCAATATACTCAATACAAAGAGAATCACTCACGATCAATGTCAAAGCTCCAACTACAGAATCAAGAACCTATCATGACAACATGATCTAACCATCTCCTCCTAGAAGATCACATGCACCATAACATACATACATCTTGGTCTTAAGAGAATCCATATCATGCAAAAACTTTAAGCTAGCATCAAGAGTAAACCATGACATATTATCCAACATACTATAAACCAAGAAATCATATCTCCAATGACATCAAGATAACTATACCCAATGATGCATCCATGTCACTACCAACAACTCCCACTGAACCGTGATGCAAGCTACACATGGCATCATGGCAACTATCCTCTCCATGAAGATCATCTAGGTCTACACACACACAACTACAATGTCAATAAAATACAAGTAAACCAAAATCTCCAAGCCAAGAAGATACATACAACTGCCAACAGACCATCACAAACCAATCCAACACCACCAAGTCATCACTGTCAAAATCTCCCACTAAAATTGTATAACCAATTAAAGTAAAAAAGCTATCACGATATCATGATCAAACCACATGCTACAAGTCCCATCAACCAACTCATCAAGTACTCAAATCATTTATCCTCTCAATCCTGAAACAACATACCAATGCACAAATGACCACAAACAAGGCCAACTAATGAAATCTGTAACAAAAATGAATCAAACCTGGTGGATATAGACAGTCCACATCTAGGTCATCCCACTATAATCAATAGGATGCGCACACCTACCAACCTCATAACTCATAGATCCAATCACTGAAACATGCAAACTCATTATCACATTAGTAATCACAAACCAATATATCAAAGAAGATAACCATGTAGACATCAAGACTCAAGCACCAAATCAACCACTAATCTAATTTTCCAACCATGTCCACAAATGAGTAATCATAGTCAAGGAACCAAATAAGCATCAAGAAGATAATACCAATATCCTAATATCAAACCTTATCACTACCAAACACCACATACATGATTATGTCATGCCAATGCATCAAATGTACCTGCATATCCATGACATGGTAACCCTAGCCATCGCAATACCTACACTCAACTATCACCCATACAAGACTCCAAGTCTCAAACCATGTCCAACCATGTCCTCAAAACCGAAGACAACCTATGTACCTATCAACATCAAAGTCCAAACTCTAAAAAAAAATCACCTGTAAACCTGTACTTGGAAGCACCAATCTGATAATTAGATGTAGAATCATAAATAACATATAAAAGCATGTACTCCCTCAAGGTTTTGCCTCTTGATTCATCCAGATGCTCACACAATCACACCCCGAATCTCAGGCACCTACAAGCAATCAAACAAGTACCAAGCTCAATCTATTCTTCAAACTGATAAACAATTTGAACCATTGTGTAGTACATTGCAAATTCTCTCCAACACCTCTTTGAAATTGTAAATCCGATTTCATATGCAAAAGTTATGACTAAAATCGTACAAACAAGAACTTCTAACTTCTAGGCTCAAAAAATGTCAAAAAAATAAAAATCAGGGAACCAACCCTATACCACTGCATAGTGCTCAGAACTGGCTTTCCAACAACTACAAGAAGTCAAAAATCCAACACTGGTGACATTTATACCTCTGAGAACAAAAATTGTCTAGTTTCACTGTAAGTGGTGAAATTTAATTTCAAAAAATTTAGGTGGTAAAAAATTAGTTTGAATTTTAAAAGGCTTGAAAATTTTAAACACCCTTGGCTTAATGGACCCGGCCACATATTTCAACCCGTTTAAATTTATACTTTTCTCTTAAAGCTTTGAAAAGGGATAGTTTTAATAAATAAAGCAAGTAGTTAGAAAGTTTTAAATTATGTGGCGGATTTAACAATGATTTCAAGTACGGGTGAGTGGAGATTGACAAGGCTTTACATGATGATGCAATGTAGAGGGTACGGGGTCTGCGGACCCTATACCGCTCCCTTTTCTTTAATTTTTTTTTTTCAATGCTTTTCTAACCTTTTGCTTTTTGTATTTTGCAAGGAACTTTTTAATGATTTTCAAAGGGTCGAATATAATAAAATTTTCTATGGAGATTTGAAAATCCCTTTTATTATTTTATTTGCAACAGGAAAAATTGGGCAACCTAAATGGTCGTACGACTAAATTTTTTTTTCCTTTGTTTTTCAAGTTTTCGAAAATAGGTCAAGTTATACATCAAAATTTGTCTCTTGGCCAACCTAAATCCAACCATGAGGTCCATTTTGTCTCAAGAGGTTATCCATGAAATTTCTCCTACAAAACCCTCATTTTCAAACCTGCAACATGTGTTCTATATCTTGTAATGACTCAAACCCTACATGCATGTCCATGGCTTCAACTTTGCGAAAAACTCTCAAACTAGGGTTATAAAAAATAATCTTCAACCATAAAATCTCTTATACCACTTGTTAGAAACTTGCAGCCATTTAAATATGATTTCTACATAACCCAAAAGAGAAATCTATGCTACTAAGTATTCAAAATCCACATTCAAGAGAATAGACAAAATACCCATGAAAATATGACATAAGATATACCTTGGGAAAACCCTCAAGAGGGAAAAAAAACCCATCCTCCAAAAGCATCCATACTCCATGTATTATTCAGCAATGAAAACCCATTACAATACATCTTCAGAGACTCCATGAACACTTCTAAAGCACAAGTTATCCATGCATTCCATGTGACCAAGCATGAATCCACACATCCCATGCCATGCTTCAAACCCTCGCACATGCACAAGCTAAACCTGCTAACCTGCAAACTCACCCACCTAAACAACTACCCTTGTGGTTGCTTTTATAGAAACAAGCACCCACAAAACCACCAAGTGGTATTACACAAAACAATGTGACTAAAACCATGATATTACAAAACCATGTTCCCACATTTAATATTGGGTACATTATTTAATTATTTTCCCCAATATTAAATAAAATTACATTTTTACAACTTTAAATTATGTCCCAATGTTACATACAATATAAAGTGGCCCCAAGAATAATTACATTAAATACATTATACAAGATGTACAACACAACTTTTCCTAACACTTGTCTAATTTCAAATGCTACAAACTACTTGTACATAGTCTAGGATTATTTTAATTGCACATAATACCATTTATTTGTGACTTTATAAGTTATTTGAGCAATAAAATTTTATCAAATATTTTAATTTTGATGTTTTGATATTTTACTCCTAGAATAGTGTTGTATGTGATGATGCAAATCAAGCAATGGGAGTAAAGAGAAAATTATAGCTGATTGCTAGGCCAATGTACAAAAATCCACTTGTTCATGGAGCACTTCTTGCTTCTACCATCCTTGGTAACCCAAATCTTAAATCTCTCTGGCACAAGGAGGTTAAGGTAACAAATAATTTAATCTATATAAAGGTCTCAGAATTGTTTTGTGAATAAAGAGGTTGTAGATGTGTTATTGTTTTTCTCTTATGTATGATGCTAGAAAAACTCTTTGTGATGATGTTCTAGGATCAAGGATGTGCAAAACAAAATGATCTATATTTTTTTTTTTAGGTTATGGCTGACCACATTATTGGGATGACAGAAGCTTTTTGAGGAAACCTTGAAAAGCTACGGTCTCCTCTTAGTTGGAAGCATGTCACTGAGCAGGTGTTTTAGCTAGTTGCACCATATGTTAGAAATACTTCTACCAAGTTGCAAGTATGATAGGGATAGACTATTATCATTTAGGAATTTATAGTAAGTACGTATGTAATCATGGGTAGTGGGATGGATGCTTATTTTGTAGCTTGAAGGGATGTTTTAATGAACTCAACATGTGTTGTTTCAATTCTACATATTGGAATGCTTTACTATAGTGGTATGACTCCAAAAACAAGTTGATCGCTTTGGCAAGTGAATTTCACATCTACATGACACGAAATGGAAGCATAAGGTAGTTTTTCATGAATACTGCTTGTTTCTTAGTGTTAAATCATTCATTTTATTTTACTTGCTTGTGCCTAACAAGCTGACTTTGGGATTGTCTCTGATGTATGATCTACCGCATTTCAAAATAGTATGGTATGTGTTCCTACAAGAAATTTTGAATATTTAGCAAATGCATTCCATGAAGTCACAAAATCTGCTTAGTCTCAGAAAAAGAGATGAAATCCAAAGGAATTAAGTTCAATTTTTACCGCAAACAACTACCACAATTTTCATTGTCTCATTAGAGTATTGTTGTGCAATTTTTGCACACAAACCCTGCTAAAAGCAGGGACCCTCTTTTGCTTTCGCTTTTGTTTTTTTCCCCCTTTGATTTTGAGGATTTACATTGCCATGGCATGAGCTTAAACATTTATCTTTCTTTCCCAAGTTATCCCCCTAAGTTGCATATTGAAAATCTTCAGTTTTGGGCCAAGTTCAAGTTTTTACCCAGGTTTGAGATTTTCTGCCCCATTCGGATTTTCCCGGATTTCACTCAAAGTCCGGCTTGGTCTACTTTACACTGTGGTTTGGAGATTTCTGGCCTTCACGAAATTCTGCATGGGTTGGATTTTTCTAAAATTTTGTCTTGTCGTTGGTTTTCCGAGTATGGTTGATTTTTTGAGGTTTATGCCATTATGATTTATCATTTGCGTTCTCTTAAGTTGGGATATTTGATCCTAGGGTACTTGGCTTGTTGTGGCATATTGAATTTGTGAATTATTGATCTGCTTGTGATTCCCTCGGCATTATCATCATTGTTGCTTGCTTGGGCATTTGAAATTGTTGTTTGTCTTTGTTGGAGTCGAATGGCATTTTATTCATGGTATGTGATATTGCTTTATTTATGGTTTCCCAAGTAAGTTATGAGTTTTTTTGTTCATTTTCATGTAGTGATATCTTTCTTGTGGGTCGTTATCTATATCCCAAGCTTGCTTTGTGCGTTAATGGTCAAAATTTAGGGTTTCATGCCCAGGGCATTGCCACTTCGTCTAAACTTTCTTTCGAATGAGCCTACAATTCAAAGAAGATCTGTAGGAGGTTTAGGTTAAGTTGGTTTCATGCCTAGGGTCCTCAAATTTGTGATCATCGATCAATTTGAGTGAGATCGTGTTAGATTGCCGATATTCGGGTTTTCCTTTAGCTTCGAGATTTTCCTGTGCTGGTGGATTTCTCTGAATTTCCTTGACCCCTCCATTTTCTCGGAATGTGTTGAAAATCTGGAATCCTTCCTTCTTCATGGATTTGTGTAGATCCCATAATTTCCCGGTTTCTCCTTCTTCCCTTTGTTTTCCCGAAGTTCATGCAGTATCGTTATTTTCGTGAAATTTCAGTCTGGCTGGATTTTCCCAGATTTTCTAGGAGGCGCTGTGGAACTTGGAGATTGGGCGAAATGGATGAGTTTAATAATGAATAGTTAACATTCCCTACTTTTAACTGATAAATTACACAATTTTTATGCATCCTTTATTCATTTTTAATGATCAATTGTTGATTTTGTGCCTTCTTCAGAAGAATCCGCTGGCCTGGATTTTGAGGAGGGCTTGAAATCCCAAATTATAAAAACTATGTTTTAATGATATTTCTAGGTCAATTTCAATCTGTGTTTGAATTTATTTGGATGATGAATATACTATTGATGATGGGCTAATTTTTCATGTTATAATGGATATTATTAATGGTGGTTTTTGTTGAGTGCAGGCTGAATTTAACTGGATCGTCAAGGAAGTTCTGGAGACAAAATCAATTCGATTAAAGGATAAATTCAAGTACTGGTTACTCCACCTCTTGACCGACTTGGATGGAATCTTCTTGAAGATGCAAGATCAAATAGATAAGGATGGAAGGAAGCAATTAATATAGGGCTGCATTGAAACGTGTGCTTCCCTCTTCACATGCATTGGTTTGAATTATATTGGAGATCCTAGGCTGGCCTAGAACAAGTTCATGCATTTAATGAAATTTTATCTCATTTTGAATTCTCCTTGGGCCGACTTGTTTTATGGCCATTTGTTATTGTAAACATTAGTTGGGCCGACTTGTTCTATGGCTATTTTATGATTGTAAACCCTTGCTAGGCCGACATGCTTTGGGGGTTCTCTATAAATTTGGAATTTCACCTCATTTGATAGACATAGATAGATACACAAATAGAGATAGTTTTTCTACAAGAGCTAATTAGGTAGTAGAGCAAAGGTAGAAGTTAGTTCATTTTGAGCAAGTGGTATAACAGAACATTGGAATTGTTGTTGAAATTCGTTGATTCAGTACAATTGAAGACATTGTGATTTTTTGTTAACGTCTTATGTGTTGACTTATCTTGCATGGTTCTTATGGTTCTATCTTTAAAATTGCTCAAAGTTAATAGATGTATGTTAGATCTGATTCGATGGTGTTTATGATTTGATGCTTGAAGTGTTTGCAGCAATCCCTAGTCCATACTTTTTGCAACTAGTTGATTGTTAGTTGCTTTGCAAAGTTAGCCTGGGCCTTTATACTCATTGTGCTTAGTTCAATTGTGGAGATTTATTCATTTCAATTACAATTGGGTTGTCTTGGATGAATGTTCATGATCTAAAAATATTTAACACCTTAGAAGATTGCACTCTTTCTATGAGATTGCAAGTTCATCTGGGTTATGCAATAACTAGTTTATGAGGGATTGGTCCATTTTGAGTATTTCATCATTTGCATTGTTAATCTTAGAGTAGTTAAATTTAGGAATCTCTCTAAAACCCTAATATTTTGTTATTTATTTATCATTGGAGTTAAATTTAGGATTGAAGTATCATCATATTGCTAGATCTGATTCAGTATTTTCTTTTAGTAAGGTCCCTTTGTGATTACCATCATTTTCACATTTATCACTGAGTTGTTTATGCATTGTCAAGACCTGACATTAGAGACCTTGGGTTTATCTCTTGAGGCTTGCTGATAGAGATTTACCTTTTAAGAGAGATAGGATATTATATTATGTCTAAGTTGTTGTGCAGAAAACATCATCAATAGATTGGTGCTAGAGGGAGGGGCTGAATAAGCAAGCAGTATTAATTTATGTCTACTATCTCTCTAGAAAGATTCAGAAGAAGAACTAGATCTACTATAAGAGAGGAGGAATTTCAAGAATTACCAACCCTTACTAGATTAAGAAGGATCAGCAAAAGGGGAGAATCATCATCCACTCAACCACCTCCATCATCTCCATCATTCTCATCTTCATCAAATTCATCTGAGTCTGAGTCTGAGGACATTCCAATTCAACAACCTCAACTAGTCATAAATCAACCATTACCACCCCCACCTCCACTAATGTTTTTCCTAGCTAATAACCCATCTCCATTGACTTTCGCCAACTACAATGTCATGCCCAAGAACCCTAAGCACTTTTGTTCAAAGTTCCATGTTAATGATCCTAATAGAACTATTGAGGAACACATCAGGATCTTTTAGACTAGCCTTAAGGATAGGGGAATTAATCATGAGGTTGTAGCATGTAGGCTCTTTCCTTATTCCTTAGGAGAAGATGCATTCTATTAGTATAATCACTTACCTGCCGAGTCTGTCCAGCATTGGACTGAAATAGAGACTACATTCCTGTAGAAGTTTAGGATTCCCATCAGTCCTAATGCGCTCTATCTTCAGTTCACTAATGTTAAAAGAGAATTTCATCAGGCTATAGGGTCCTTTAACAATAGGTTTCATTGTGCCTATACCAGACTACAGCCCCCCTATGTTGTTGATGACGCCACTGCTTTATAATTTTGTTATGAGGGACTTGATAGTTTGATAGCTACCTTCATGAAATGGAGAGACAATCCTCCTAATACCCTACTTGATGCATATGCAGAGGTTGTGAAGGTTAGCACTACCTTAAGACAACATTTTTTTGGGCCTTTACCATCATTAGGACCCGTTGCTCACCCTGAAAATATCCCAACTCTCAATCAGGCTCTCACCAATCATACTCCCATCATCAATCTAGTTCCTTAGTTGCTTATGGTTCCTCACCCAAGGCCTCCAGTGAGTCAAATTCCACCTATAGTCAGATATCCCCAGTAAAATGTGAATCAACCTCTTCATCCACAATCTCATGCTAGCTATCCCCCATATCTATAGAATTCTAAAGTTTTGAACCAATCATTAAATACCAGCACTACATTAGGATATCCCCAAAATAATGTGAATCAACCTCCATACAGTAATCCTAACAAGGAGAGACTAGATGAATTGTCTGAACAAGTGAAGAAGCTGAATATGGAGGTAACTTACTTGAGGAACCAGAACAGTCAGTTGCAAGTTGCTCAAAGAAATATGCAGTCTAATCAGAGCAAAGAAAGTTGAGAAAATCAACAAGGATAGCA
This sequence comes from Sequoia sempervirens, assembly GCA_007258455.2. Classification (NCBI taxonomy): domain Eukaryota; kingdom Viridiplantae; phylum Streptophyta; class Pinopsida; order Cupressales; family Cupressaceae; genus Sequoia; species Sequoia sempervirens. The sequence goes on from VDFB02179234.1 coordinate 96,578,621, forward strand.
CTTTGATAAAGGGAAATGTCCTGAAAGAGGATATAACCATGAAAGAGGATACAACAATGACAGAGGATATAACCATGAAAGGGGATATAACAATGATAGAGGACAAAATTATGATAAAAGGACAATCCTTAGGCCATAATTTTGATAGAGGGAAAGCTGGTGGACAAGGGTTCGATAGGAGACAACCACCCAGATAGAATGGGACTTGGAATATGATGCCTAATAATGGAGGAGTCCCTACCCCATTGGATCAGCTAGTCAATCAGCCAGTCAACCAAGAGAAACCTCCAAGTGGTGTATATTTAGCTGAAGTTGCTTTATCAGGATGGTGTAGGTTTCATAAAACAAGTCAGCATTCTGTGTTAGATTGTCAAGAATTTCAAACAATAGCTTCAATCTTCTAGTATAAAGTGGAGAACAATACAGGTAGTCAGGATATGGTGCCATCTATTCCTTATGATTCACCAGTGTTGGTACTAAATCATGCTCCTTTTCCAAAGAGCAAAGATAATGTGCCTGAAGAAGAATTAGACTAGCTCAAGGAAGAGATAGATCAAGTGTGCAATGGAGATGATATTTCACAATTGTTTGATGAAAATCCAATAAATGACAATGGCCCCTTGGATGAAGAAGAAGCTTATGTTGAAGAGGTGAAGACCTTCCAAAGGCCTATTAAGAAGTATGATTTGAGAGACATGCCACATAGACATCCATAGGCTGGAGGCCCCTTCACTATTTCCATCCCTCCAAACAACTTCACCACTCCTCCAGATCCTAATGCCAACAATAATCCATTGTATCCTCATGTTTCTAAGAAGTATTTTTCAAAGGAAGGACAAGCACAAATGGACATTTCAAAAGGAAGAAGTGTGGAAGCAAGCAAAGACATGGTGGTGGACTATACAAAAGAGACTCTTGCTGATCTAAGTGAAGAAAAATGGATATATATGTTTCTAGAAGAACTCAAGAAGCTAAAGGTAAGTCTCTCTACATTTGAGTTATTGAGAGTTCCAACCATTAGGAACGTAGTTCTAGTAGCTTATAATGCAAATTCCATATCACAAGATAGATCATTTAGTGAAAGTATCAATAAAGTATCTAGCTCTCAAACAATAGGAAGGAAAAATCAAACTCATAATCAAGTTCATGTGCCTCCTGGAGATAAGGAAAAAGAGGACAAAACTCAGGTTTCTCAAGTGGATACTCCCTTAACTTTGTTTCAAGGGAAAATAGAGACTCCTCCATTCCTGATCTTGGTCTGTATATTTGGTAAACACTTGCACAATTGTTTGTTAGATTCGGGTGCCTTTACCAATGTAATGCCCTTTGGTGTTTGTTGAGCTTTGGGTATTACTCTTGCTAATTCTCAAAAGAAAGTTACGCAATTGGATAGGACTGAAGTTAATGTTGTAGGAGAATTTAATATGATTTATATGCAGGTTGCTTCTAATCCTAAGATTCAGTAGGTTATTAATATATAGGTGGTTGATATACCTGATGCTTATGGCCTAATTCTGGGAAGAGACTTTACTAAGGCCTTGAATGGATATGTATCAATTGATAACTCTCATATGTGGATTCCTTGGAAGGGAGTGCCAAATCAGATCATAATTGAAAGGGAACCCAGGATAAAATATATGATTACAGAATATCAGAATACCTCCAATGAAATTCTAATATTTGAAGTAAGCATGGGAAATTATGTTCTTGCAGCCCCTTTTGAGGAATCTGATGCAAAGGAAGTCCTTATGTTCCACACAACGCCTTTTGACCTTACAACATAGTCCAATAGTACTGAAGCCTTGGTGGAACTAGTTGAAAATGAAGATGATCTTGAAGACATTCAGCTCAGTTTACTAGATAATTTCTAGGAATTCGTTTAGAAGTGCATTAAGGATCAAATTCAGTTGGGTAGGGAAATGAATTTCGAAGATTTTCTCTTGCCAAATTGGTGCAAGGTCCATAATGCCTCCCATTCTGAACTAGATTGTTGCTTATGCCAGACTGCAGTAACCAGAGAGAAGTATGCAACTCTTCCACTTCAACCGGTCTTTGAGGTAAAACCTTTTGCACAATGGGGGATGGACTTCATATGTCCCATCAATCCACCTTCTTCTGTGGGTCACAGGTATATTCTCACTGTTTCTGATTATTTTACATGATGGAATGAAGCTCTTGCATGCAAACAGTGTACTTCTAAGGTGGTAATTGATTTCATTGAATTGGGTATTATCAATCGCTTTGGATGTCCTTTATCTTTGGTTTGTGATAATGGTCCTGCATTTGCATCATTGAAATTTTTGAATTGGGATTTTGATCATGGGATTATAATAAATTTTGCATCCAATTACTATCCACAGGGTAATGGGTTGGCTGAGTCTTCCAAAAAAAACCTTTTAGCAGTCATCCATAAGTTACTAGAGAAGAATCCCAAGGATTGGCACACTCAACTTAGATTTGCTCTGTGGGCATATCATACCAGACAAAAGACTTCCATAGGGACCTTCCCTTATCACCTTGTATATGGTCTGGAACTTGTATTTCCAATTCAATTAAGGATCCCTACTTTACAATTCATTAATGAGTATTATGATAAAGAAAACAGGCATGAGGCCCGCCTGCAAGAGTTGTTACACCTTAAAGAGAAAAGAGACGAAGCCTTAGAAAAAATTTCCGAACATCAGGGTGTAGTCAAAAGGTCGTTTGATAAAAGAGCCAAGGTAAAAGCCTTTAGAATTTCTGACTTGGTTCTATACTAGGATAAAGCCCATGACCGTAAGGGGGAGCATGGTAAATTTGACAAACTTTGGCTTGGCCCTTACTAGATTTTAGAGATCTTGGGAGATAATGCTTTCTACTTGAAAACTCTCACTGGAGAGGATATCCCACTGCCTGTCAATGGGCAGTATTTGAAGCATTATTTCCAGTCTTGAGCTATTTTCAGCTCTTTTCCTGTATATAGTTAGATTAGTTTTCCTTTCTGTTTTGTTTCCATTGCTTTGCTTTGGTTAGAGTAGGTTTCCCTTTTGGTTTTTCTTTTGTTTTTTTTGGTTAGTATAGGTTTGCTTTCAATTTGGTGTCTTTTTTGCTCTGCTCTTGCTTGGGAGGTCTTCTTGTTTTCTTCTGGATGTGTTGCACCTGCATAGAAAATATTCTTTTTTTTTGGACTATTTTGAGTATTTCCTTGATGAATTTTAATCACGTGTCTTGAATGGATGGTTGAGGTCTTCATTATCATCATGCAATCTAAATGTTTTATTTAAAGAGGATGGGTCATTGGTTTGATTTGAATTCGAAGTATTCTAAAATATTATATCTTTTATACATCTTAAAAATCCTGAGGTTGTGGTAGGATCCTTGTGAGGTCTTGTCAGGTGAAAAATCTAATTTCTATTTCAGTGCCAGTGTGGTTCTCAGCCCTGAGTGTGAACTTCATTGTTCACAGGTTGAAATGAAAAAAATGAAAAGAAAAAAAGAAAAAATATTGAAAATCAAATGAATTCAACTTATCAAGGGTATCCAAATATCTCTATCGGGGCTATGGATGCCTGGCTGGCAATAGAGCTATGTTCGGGAGAGTCACAGTGATAACCTCATTGGGGCTATAGACATCTAACTAGTAGCGAGGCTCTATCCAGGTTGCTTTTGGAGTTAGAATCTTTACGTAGCCTGTCCTGACTGAACTTGTTTTCTGCGATAGCTCAAGGAGGGAAATGAACTCATGTGCACACACTTGGACTTTCAGTCTATGGAAGGTTCAGTCTACTTTTAGTTCTGATTCTTTGATCTTACATTTTGATTTGTTTATCTGATAGTGGGATTGAAACTAGAGATTCTGGGTTCATGATTCTTGTTCATCATCAAATGCTTTGGAGCATTTTCCCAACAAAGTCACCATTTTTTGTGCAATTTTTGCACACATGCCCCGCTGAAAGTAGGGACCCTCTTTTTTTTTCACTTTTTTATTTTTCCCCCTTTGATTTTGAGGATTTGCATTGCCTTGGCATGAGCTTAAATGTTTATCTTGCTTGCCTAGGTGATCCCCCTAAGTTGCATATTGAAAATCTTAAGTTTTGGGCCAAGTTCGGGTTTTTACCTAGGTTTGAGATTTTTCGCCCCATCCAGATTTTCCCAGATTTCACTCGAAGTCTAGCTCGGTCTACTTTACACTATGGTTCGGAGATTTTTGGCCTTCATAGAATTCCACCTGGGCCAGATTTTTTCAGAATTTCGTCTTGCCGTCGGTTTTCTGAGTATGGTTGATTTTTGAGGTTTATGCCATTATGATTTATCATTTGCATTCTCTTAAGTTGGGATTTTTGATCCTGGAGTACTTGGCTTGCTGTGGTATACTAAATTTGTGAATTATTGATTTGGTTGTGATTCCCTCAGTGTTATCATCGTTGTTGCTTGCTTGGGCATTCAAAATTGTTATTTGTCTTTGCTGGAGTCGACTGAAATTTTATTCATGGTATGTGATATTGCTTTATTTATGGTTTCCCAAGTAAGTTATGATTGTTCATTCATTTACATCTAAAGATAGCTTGCTCTGTACATTAATGGTCAAAATTTAGGGTTTCATGCCTAGGACATTGCCACTTCGTCTTAACTTGCTTTTGACTGAGCCTAGAATTCAAAGAAGATCTGTAGGAGGTTCAGGTTAAACTGGTTTCGTGCCCAGGATCCTCAAATTTATGATCGTTGATCAATTTGAGTGAGATCATGTTAGATTGCCGATATTCGGGTTTTCCTTTAGCTTCGGGATTTTCCTACGCTGGTGGATTTCTTTGAATCTCCTTGACCCCTCCATTTTCCCAGAATGTGTTGAAAATCTGGAATCCTACCTTCTTCATGGATTTCAGTCAATCCTAGATTTTCCCGGTTTCTCCTTCTTCCCTTTGTTTTCCTGAAGTTCATGCGGTATCGTTATTTTTGAAGAATTCCAGTCCAAACAGATTTTTTTGTATTTTCTGGGAGGCGCTGTGGAACTTGAAGATTGGGTGAAATGGATGAGTTTAATGATGAATACTTAACATTCCCTACTTTTAACTAATAAATTACACAATGTTTATGCATCCTTTATTCATTTTTAATGATCAATTGTTGATTTTATGCCTTCTTTGGGAGAATCCGCCTGGCCTCGATTTCCCTGAAATTCCCCTCTAGACTGGATTTTGCGGGGGGCTTGAAATCCCAAATTGTGAAAACTACGTTTTAACGATATTTCTGGGTCGATTTCAATCTGTGTTTGAATTTATTTGGATGATGAATATACTATTGATGATGGGTTAATTCTTCATGTTATAATGGATATTATTAATGGTGGTTTTTGCTGAGTGTAGGCTAAATTTAACTAGATCGTCAAGGAAGTTCTGGAGACGAAATCAATTCGATTAAAGGAGAAATTCAAGTACTGGTTACTCCACGTCTTGGCCGACTTGGATGAATCTTCTTGAAGATGCAAGATCAAATAGATAAGGATGGAAGGAAGCAATTAATATAGGGCTGCATTGAAACATGTGCTTCCCTCTTCACATGCATTGGTTTGAATTATATTGGAGATCCCAGGCCGACCTGGAACGAGTTCATGCATTTAATGCAATTTTATCTCATTTTGAATTCTCCTTGGGCCGACCTATTTTATGGCCATTTATTATTGTAAACATTAGTTGGGCCAACTTTTTCTATGGCTATTTTATGATTGTAAACCCTTGCTAGGCCGACATCCTTTGGGGGTTCTCTATAAATTTGGCATTTCGCCTCATTTGATAGACATAGATAGATACACAAATAGAGAAAGTTTTTCTACAAGAGTGAATTAGGTAGTAGAGTAGAGGTAGAAGTTAGTTCATTCTGAGTAAGTACTATAACAAAACATTGGAATTGTTGCTGAAATTTGGTGATTCAGTACAATTGAAGACATTTTGATTTTTTGGTGATCTCTTTTGTGTTGACTTATCTTGCATGGTTCTTATGGTTCTCTCTTTAAAATTTCTCAAAGTTAATAGATGTATGTTAGATATGATTCGATGGTGTTTATGATTTGATGCTTGAAGTGTTTGCAGCAATCCCTAGTCCATACTTTTTGCAACTAGTTGATTGTTAGTTGCTTTGCAAAGTTAGCCTGGGCCTTTATACTCATTGTGCTTAGTTCAATTGTGGAGATTTATTCATTTCAATTGCAATTGGGTTGTCTTGGATGAATGTTCATGATCTAAAAATCTTTAACACCTTAGAAGATTGCACTATTTTTGTGAGATTGCAGGTTGATCTGGGTTAAGCAGGAATTAGTTTATGAGGGATTGGTCCATTTTGAGTATTTCATCATTTATATTATTAATCTTAGAGTAGTTAAATTTAGGAATCTCTCTGAAACCCTAATCTTTTGTTATTTCTTTATCATTGGAGTTAAATTTAGGATTGAAGTATCATCATATTTCCATATCTGATTCAGTATTTGCTTGTAGTAAGGTCCCTTTGTGATTACTAGCATTTTCACATTTATCACTGAGTTGTTTATGCATTGTCAAGACCTGACATTAGAGACCTTGGGTTTATCTCTTGAGGCTTACTGATAGAGATTTACCTTTCAAGAGAGATAGGATATTATATTCTATCTGAGTTGTTGTTGTGTAGAAAACATCATCAACAAGTATTAGAAAATTGGGAATAAGTCCATTCTTTTTCTAGTGGACCAAATAGTCCAGTTTATTGAATAAGTGATTTGGCATGAGATTTCAGTACCTTGGCATAAGTTTTAACATGGTTTTTTTGTATACTCAACTTGAGGAGTGCAGTTGGATATTCATACAAAGTAGGGTACAATATTCTGAGGAATTTTATGTGCCTACAACATTTATTCTAAGAGGAATACAATCAATGTTTTACAAAATGTTTGATTGTCTTCTTAAATTTTCTTAAAATTTACACAGTGGTCATAGAGATCTAAAGTTTTGCATGCATTTGTAATCTTTTATTTATTTGTCTATCTGGTGTCAATATATGTTTTTTTCATATATTTTGTTAGAAAAGCATACCATTTTTTTAGTAAATTCATAGCAAGCAATGTAACACTCTTTAATGGTGCAACTCAAGTATTGGAGTTTTAGAAAATGGTAAGTCATGCAGATGTTTAGAAGAAGATTAGAAAGTTTGATTTCCAATGATAACAGATGCATTCCTACATTGATTAAATACTATTTACATTAGCCACTAGAAAAGTATGAAATTTTGATGGAGCTGACAAGCTCAAGTAAAAGTGACACCTCCAACAATATTCCTTGCTTGATTTTTTCTAGAGAATATTCTTTAGAATCCTATACCTTTTTGTGTGTAGGGAACTCTCTAATTTCCTTTTTTAACCGTCAAATGTTGTAGTATAGAAGCTTCATTTATTTGCTTCATAAGGATACTTCGGTAAAATGAGCCATTCTTGCTTTTCCTCCCATTTTTTTCCTCCAACCATTGTCATAAAAATGTTAAATCTTGATCCAGTATGATTTGTTTTCCCCACATCTACGATTGGAAAAAATCCACATTGTAGTGTTGTATTCTCAACTATGGTTTCCAGCCTTTATTATTAGTAGCTGAATAAAGAGGGAAATTATAAAGTCAAATTAAATTATCATTTTATCAAACACGGTCTAGTTCCCTAGTTGGACTAGTCTATAGATCTCATATGGCATACCTTTGCATGAACACCCACAACATGATTGAATGGTTGGAAGCTAGTAATAAGGTTCTAACCTTTGATAACCATATTAAGATATCCATCCATGGCCCTTCTAGGTTTCCATTATGATAAAATGTGTTTAAAATGGTAGATTGTTTGTTGTTGCATTGGAATTTCTCAATAGGAATACGATTTATTTTGATTTCTAAGCTTCAAATGTAGTGAAAATTCTATGGAAAACATCTTTAATGTATGTTTTATGGTAGATTTGGCTTGTGTAGAATCATAGAGTATTGAGAAATGAGGCACTTTTGATAGAAAGATGCTCCAATCAAATTGAAAGTAAAATTCAAGCGTTTGTCAAAGAAACTATAACTACGAATGTGAGCAACATGTCCAAACTTGAGATATTAATAGCACAACAATGGGATTTTGTATTTAGTCTTCCTGTTAATGGGTTAGATATTCCTAAAAATAGTACAAAAGATGCAAAATGTGAAGCTCCACTAGAAGGGGGAAAATTAAATTTTGATGATGCAGCAAAAGGCAGCCACAATAATCTCCCTAACTGATATGGATTCAAAGGATGTGTTCAAGCTTCAATGTATGATATGATGTAAATCAATAAAAAGCATACATGTTCTAGAGAAGCTAAGTCGATGGATTTTGTTGAACCATCATATGTCATTTTAAAACATTAATTGATTATGATGATCCCTTAAAAGAAGTCATTTTACAGAATATTCTTATGTAGGAAACTGAAGAAGAAACACAAAAGAGAGTGTGTTGAATTTGGTCAAAACATGGTTTTATATAGTCTTAGGATAGAAGTTAAAAGAATATTGGAGATGTAATACGATTTGGAGAAATAACTATCAAATGTTGTGAATATATTTTCTTTAGACATAAAGAAAGATGTTGAGAGGTATAATAAAGCATTTGAAACAGGATAGAGAGGGATTGATTTGTAAATTATATGGATATGTCTTCAAAATGTAGAAGGCTCACAAGTGAGAGCTTTATATCTTCTTAGGTTAGCTTCTCACAGTAGAAATAAAGGCAGTATTATGTTTCAAACATGGCATAAAATAGGGGTGTGGATAAGTGTGCAAGAGACAATAGAAGTGTTGTGAAATTAATCCTCTTGGCTCTGTGATTCTTGGAAGAGGGAAGTGTTGTGAATGTTTCATTCAACTAATGGAAAAATATTTTTAGGTCTCTATCGTACCTAAATTGTTGCATCCCTTGTATGACCCTACCACATTCTTTATGCAGAAGGTTCTTTAATGAGGTCATCCTAATGATGGGCACATTTCATTACCCAAAGACGGTGATTTAGTATTCTTGAAGGGAAAATTCGAACATGTCCACTAGAAATCTCCCTGTGGAGTAAGAGTTATCATGGTTAATAGGATTGAATAGGTTTAATATCATGTTAATGGTGAACACAATACTAAAATTGAGAATCCATTCCCAAATCCCAACAACTAGAATGTAAGGGAATTAACCTTGCTCCCATGTTTATCTCAAAACTTGACTAAAAAATGGCTTTAAAGATTGGGTAAAGGAGGTGTTACTTAGATTTTGGGAACCCCCTCGTAAATTGGCACTCCCATTTAAAAAATTCAGTTAAGTCTTTACCTGGGTGGTGTTTTATTAAATGATCCTAACTTGGGTGGTGTTTTCATTAGTTCGCCTAACTTCCCATTTTGACACCCAAGTTCTTTATTTCTCTATTCTTTTAAGCCTGGTGGTGTTTTGGGGTTTTGTTTTAACTTTCCACATATTCTAAGTCTTTATTTCAAAAGGCCAACGATCTATACCCAAAGTTCGTGAACACACCAAAATGACTGCCAATGACATTTTTAAAAGTCGGGCGGGAATTGAAGTAGTTTTTATAACTATGGGGATGATTTGTCCAGTTTGGCGAACTCCCCACATTACCATTGAAACACAATTTTTGAGGAATCAAAGAGGTTGTAATAGAATTATTTTATTGAGGTGCATTAATTCAAATGAACAAAAACTACTTGTGTGAAAATGAATAAAAGAGATGTCATTTAGATACAACAAATTAAACAGAATCAAAAAAAATTCCTCATAAAGAGAAAAGTGACACTAGAGATATAAAACAATGTATTTTATTATATATATATATATATGTACTAGTGGAAATACAAAATTTTGTATCGATTACAAAAAAGGGGCAAGGGGCTAGATAGAATTAAAAATTTAATTTCTTCATGCATAAAGGGAGAACATTAGCACGTCGACCACTTCTACCACCACTTAAAGGTTCTCTATTTGTGAAGGTGATAGTAGGTTCTCATGAGACTGTAGAAACTGGAGAAACATCCCCATGTTGTTTCTCACCAGCCCAACACAAAGGAGGGTCACTGCTTCTTTGATGGTCTTGTTCTAGGTAGAGGTTGCAATACAAATAACATCTCCCACCAAGCCGCTACGAGGATAGTTGTTGAGGCTAGCAATGGCTACTTTCACATGGTGAAGGAACTATGGCCTAACTAGTCGTTTTGCTGCCCTCATTCCCCAGTCACGACGCCTGGAGGTGCAGATTATAGTGTACAAAAAATGCTCCAGAAGTGTTATGTTGTGCACATGTACCTAGTTCAAAAATGCCTCTCCTAGTATGTTATGCAACACCTCTTCATCAACCTCAATGTCAACTATGAAAAATTCTTTCAACTGATAAGACAAATGCATGAAAAGAGGATTGCATTCGATTTCCTCAATGACAATGAAGTTATTCATGGAAACTCCATCACTTTGAGAACTCGCCATGTTTGACACTACAAGTTGACGAAATGAGGTAATTCCTGGGTATGTGCAAGATCATCATGGAAAAAATAGACCCTTAAGTGGCAAAAATTTTAGAAAAATCAGAGTTAGGCAACTTGACGTAAAAATTTGAATAAGTTATCTATATTATTTCAAAAATATGTAAGAATAGAATCTGTAGAAAATTGAACGTAGTTTCTAAACTACTAGGTTTATTTTTAAAAATAAAATCTATTTGGTGAAAATTTGAAATTTCAATGTAGTAGTACTTAAATTTAAGGAAAAAAAAAAGTAGGTGTTTGTCGACCACCTAACCACAATAAAATGATAATATTTTTTTATAAGATTTTAGAAATAAGTAGAGGACTCATGTCTAATGTGATGCATATTTTTTGTAATTTATTTCCTAGTAAATAATTAATTATGAATTTTTATTACAACTTTTAAAAAATATTAAAACTCGTATGTCTGACCACCTTAACTTGGTCAAAACTTAATGAAATTCAATTTTTATTTTTTTAATCCTATAGTATGTGAAGCATAGAATGTGATGCATGTTTTGGATTCAAAAAATGTGATATCATTTGAAAGTTATAGATGTTTTCCAATCATCCTATCAATCAGCACTTTAGTCGTAATTCAAATAGAAAATGAATAATAATTATTTATTACATTCAAAGTAAAGCATAATTTATATTGGTGGAAAGATGAGAATCTCCTTTAAAAACCCTTTTCATTTCTTCAATTTTTGGTAAAAAAAAAGTCATTAGCCACATACCCTACAAATACCTATCATATTGCCACTTTTTGGCCCACCATGATCTTGCACATACCCTCCTGTTAAATTTATAGAAGGTTTTCAAGACATTTGAGCTAAGAATGATCAAGACAATAGGATGGCAATACGGTTGGGATTAATTGTTGATATGATAGGAAATGAAGCTATATTCCTAATCGATCATCTTGCTAAACAACTTGCACGTGTGTTCCAATTACACCACTATGATGGTTATTTAATGCTTGATTTGCAAAGCATGTAAATCACTCAAGGATTGATGGCCACGGGGTAGGAGTTTAATAAAGAAATGCTTGGAAATCACCTAAGGTTTTATCATTAGTAATGTAATCATTCTAGCATTTATTATTTCCCAACCATCGGTTTCCAAGATGGACAGTTAAGCGGCAAGAAAGCATTACCACAACTAATTGGTAACTATCATGAGAGAAATGCAACCCATATATATGGTAAACAACCACTCAACAAGGGTCTGATTCCTAAAGAATACAGTATCTTGTAGTCAAGAGAGGAACATTTAGGATTTGATTTAGTTTATTTATTTCTGATTGCAATAACTTTCAATTTGTGAGTTGTAAGTTGAACGAAATATTGATTGTACTAACCTGTGAGTCATGTGAGTAAATAGAATACATTTTCTGTGTGAAATCCATTTGACTACATTTACTTCATTTATTGCAATTATGAAATCTCTCATTTTTGTTTACATTAGCATTTGTCATTAGTTGGGTACATTATGTGAGGTGGTCAACTGATGATCTTTAGAATTTATTTTGCATTAGCTGTATTTTATGGGTTAATGTATGTTGCCTTTATTGCTTTCTAGTTAAAAGCACATTCATTTCTTACTTAAATCATATGAAGGTGTTGTACCTCTCAATTTAGAGGATAGCCACAAATGCAATTATGGCCTTTCCAAAGCCGTTAGTGAATTAATATTAATGCTTATGAAGCAAGAGAGTCATTTATTACAAGCATATTTATCAGGGGCCAATCCATTTGCTAACAGATTTTTGGTGATTCCACTGGGGAAGAGGTTGAAGTTTCTAACAATTTTCTTTTGTGTCATGCAGCAAAATGGTACTTCCCCACAATGATGTGTTTCCCATACTTCAACCTGACTTGGACTAGATGGAAGTAGAGCAATAAGATATCATATTGCAATTAAATACACTCTCTTGGAGGTATAGGAGAAATGTGGTGGATTGTATGCGAGTTAATTTCATCTTGGAAGAGGAAGAAGAGCGGTGGGCCCTATGTCCACTTGTACCAGTGGTAGAATGACCCCCAAGATTGATCTTTGAATATTACTACAACCTACCCCATCACCCTAACCCTTGTCAAAATCAACCTCCAAATTGGCATCTGAATCAGCGTCGTAACCAACCACTAAATCACCTTCCAACTCAATTGCAACCTAGACATTAGCCTGAGGTTCCCCTTCTTTAATCCTATAGGAGTTGGAAACTCTGAAAATCATGGCTTATGTTCCATGGGGTAATCATATTAGACCTCTCACCCTATCACAATGTAATGATCTACCACATGTTTCAAGGAAGAGATTCCTGAAATTATCTAGTAGTGGCATTCAAGATCCAAAAGAGCATCTTTTGGCTATGACTACAGTAAGTAGAATTCTAGGAATTCAAGAAGAGGATGCCTTTTTCAGAATATTTATCAAAAGTATAATTGAGAAGGTAGCTAAATGGCTCAGGGAGTTGGATAGAGGTTGTATAACTGGCTGGGATGTTTTGCATAGAAAGTTTTCCTTGAAATTTCTTGAGTCTTGTCGATGTAGTTGATCTACTAAGAAAATTCTTCAAGATTGTGAAAGAAAGACATGAGCCTATGAGAGATTTCATTTATCAATTCAATCAATCTCTTCAGTAGATTCTTGTACCAAAACAACCACGAAAAATAATCCAATTCCATGTATTCACCTCTTCTCTTAATCCTGATGTCCAACTTATGCTAAAAAGAGATAAGGTCTTTGGGATCTAGCAAGCTCAAAATAAAGTGGTGAACATTGAGAATGACCTAATTGTGGTGGGAAAATGGAAATTCAATTGTATGACTCAACCTATTGTTAATCACCCACCACCCACCCCTATTTATCTAGTTTATTGGTAGTTACCAATATTTCTCATCCTACTATTGAGAAGATGAATTTGACAATATTGAATGATGTGCAACCCTTTCCTAAGAGAAGCAAAGAGGTCAAAGAAGAAGATCAGGGTTGGTATGCCCAAGAATATAGTCTAAACACAATAATTGAGTCAGAAGATGAGCTCAACTCATCCAGTGATGATGATGACTTGACATCACAGAGAAAGTATAACCCTGCTTGTCAGTTTACTCCTTCATTTGCCTCTACAAGTAATCCACTTCATTTTAGTTCAACTAGTAAAGACCAAGAGTCAAGTGATCTTTTCATTCCAGATTATGAAACCTTCATTTTTTATGATGTTGGTGATGAAATTTCCTGTGCTACTAAGAATATTATTAGAGATCCTCCAAGTGAGGTTGGGGTAAAGTGGTCAATCAATTTGAATCCTCTTTTCCTATTTGAAGAATTTGAAATTTATTACAATACTTTATTTGAAGGATCTAGCTCTGATTCATTAGAACTGTTAGTGGTTGAAGTTGTTCATTTCTCTGTTAACAGTCAAGAAAAAGAGGATGTTGTGAAGGATCAACGGGTCATAGGATCAAAGAGTAGTTGTGATGATCAAAATGTTTCTCATGAAATAGTAAGTCATGCCAATGAAGGGGGTGTGGAAAATTTGAATTTATCTCAAAGGCAGGAAACATGTTAAATAATGAAGCCTTGAGAGATAGTAAGGAGTTCCTCAAGAAATTTTGAAAATGTCTTTTCACATCAGGAGAAGATTTATGATGAGAGATGCTTATTCAGGGGTGGTGCAATTGGTCTCCTATTTATATTCACCACTTATGTCTAGGTCGTTCAAACCCTTGCCTCTCTTTAGAAGTTGCATGCACTAATGGGAATTTTTAGGTCTAGGTCCTTCTCACAACTTGTCAATAGTTTTGTGTGACTTTTTCTCTCCTTCCCTTTCCAATAGGTGTCAACCTACCTTGTATATATTCATTTTTGGTGTGTCATTTTTGGGTGTGTTTGTTTGGTTTTTTTTTTCCCTCCCTCCTTTCTCGACTTTATTTCCCAATGGATAGGAGTGGTCATAATGCTTTTGGGTTCCTGGTTGCATCCTTTGCAGTCCTTGTTCCCAGATAGAGCCTTTGTTACTTATATTTTGGGACCCCTCTTGTAAATCAGCACTCTCATGTAAAAATTTTAGTTAATTCTTTACCTGAGTGGTGTTTTATTAAATGACCATAACCTGGGTGGTGTTTTCATTAGTTCACCTAACATCCCATTTTGATGCCCAAGTTCTTTATTTCTCCATTCTCATAAGCCTGGTGGGATTTTGGGGTTTTTTTGTAACTTCCCACATGTTCTAATTCTTTCTTTCAAAATGCCAAAGGTCTGTACCCAAAGTTCATGAACTCATCGAAATGACTATCGATGCCACTTTTCAAAGTTTTTCAAAGTCGGGTGAGAATTGAAGTAGTTTTTATAACTACGGAGATGATTTTCCCAAACTGGAAAACTCCCCACATTACTGCTGAAACACAATTTCTAAGGAATCAAATATGTTGTAATACAGTTGTTTTATTGAGGTGCATTTCAAATGAACAAAAACTACTTGTATGAAAATGAATAAAAGAGATTTTATTCAAATACAACTAATTAAATAGAATCAAACAGAATTACTCATAAAGAAAAAAGTAACACCAGAGATATAAAACGATGTATTTTATTATTTATATATATATATATATATGTATTGGTGGAAATATAATTTTTTTTGTCGATTACAAAAAAGGGGCAGGGGGCTAGATAGTATTAAAAAGTTAATTCCTTCATACAAAGAGGGAGAACATCAGCATGCGAATCACTTCTACCACCACTTGAAGGCACTCTATTTGGGCAAGTGATAGCAGGTTCTCATGAGACTACATAAACTAGGCAAACATCCCCATTTTGTTCCTCACCAACCCAGCCCAGAGGATGTTCACTACTTCTTCAGTGGTCTCATTCTGGGTAGTGATTGCAATACAAATAGAATCTCCTACTAGGCTGCTTTGAGGATAGTTGTTGAGTCCAACAATGGCTACTTTCATGTGGTGAAGGAACTCTAGCGTAACTAGTCATTCTGATGCCTAGATGGGTGGATTATAGTGTACACATAACTCTCTAGGAGCGTTGCATTATGCACATGTACCTGGTTTAGAAATGCCTCTCCCAGTATGTTATATAGCACCTCTTCTTCAACCTCACTGTCAACTATGAAAACTTCTTTCAACTAATCAGACAAATTACTGAAAAGAGGATTATGTTTGATTATCTCAATGACAATGAAGTCATTCATGGACACTCCATCGCTCTGAGCACTCGCCATGTTTGACACTGCAGGTTAGCGAAGTGAGGTAGTTCCTGTTGAATTTATAGAAGGTTTTCAAGACATTTGAGCTAAGAATGATCAAGACAATAGGATAACAATACGGTTGGGATTAATTGTTGATATGATAGGAATTTAAGCTATATTCCTAAATGATCATCTTGCTAGACAACTTGCACATGTGTTCCAATTGCACCACTATGACGGTTATTTAATTCTTGATTTGCAAAGCATGTAAACCGCTCAAGGATTGATGGCCATGGGGTAGGAGTTTAATCAAGAAATGCTCAAAAATCACCTAAGGTTTTATCATTAGTAATGTAATCATTTTGAAATTTATTATTTCCCAGCCATTGGTTTCCATGATGGATAGTTAGGCAGCATGAAAGCATTACCACAATTGATTGCTAATTTTCACAAGAGAAATGCAACCCATATATTTGGGCAAATAGGCACTCAACAGGGGTTTGATTCCTAGAGAATACACTGTGTCATAGTCAAGGGAGGAACATTTTAGGATTTTCTTTAGTTCATTTATTTATGATTGTAATAACTTTCAGTATGTGAGTTTTAAGTTGAACGAAATGTTGATTGTACTGACCTGTGAGTCATGTGTGTAAATATAATACATTTTCTGTGTGAAATCTATTCAAATGCATTTACTTTATTTATTGCAATTATGGAATCTCTCATTTTTGTTTACATTAGCTTTCGTCATTAGTTGGGTATAGTCTGTGAGTTGGTCGACTGATGATCTTTACAATTTATTTCACATTAGCCAAATTTTTATGGGTTAATGTATGTTGCCTTTATTGCTTTCTAGTTAAAATCACATTCATTTCTTACTTAAATCATACAAGGGAGTTGTACCTCTCAATTCAGTGGAAAGCCACAAATGCAATTGTGGCCTTTCCAGAGCTGTTAGCGAATTAGTATTAGAGATTATAAGGCAAGAGAGTCATTTATTACAGGCATATTTATCAGGGGCTAATCCATTTGCTAACAGGAGGAAAATTGGAAATATCCTCTGTTACCAAGTTTATCACTAGACCAACAACCTTCACCAATAAACAAGCAGTCATTAAACTTGTTATTTTAGTATTGTTCCATTTAAATTTATAGTTAATAAACTAGAATAATTGTGCCATCTACATGATTGAAAATTTCTATTTGGAAATTGATTATTGTTGATTTTGAGACAGCTTTGGGCCTCTGAGTTCTGATGAAGTTTTGTTCTATCATATTAGCTTGGTTTAGAACAAGAATCAATGCATACACAAAAACCATGAACCCAAATAAATAAGCATGAATGGTGATATCAACAAGATATTTCTAATTATTGACTACTAACTTTATGTGTATTTCTGAAATGTTGGTTACAACAATAATTGCAATGTGTGCACAACTAGAAGTATTAATATTCACCTCCTAAGTTACTTTTAATTCTTACAACTAAATTTCTAATTAGATTAGTTATTATGGATTGAAACTTACTTTATTCCATTTGGGATCAAGAATCTCATTCAAAACAAGGGAACATTGTGCATACATTAGTGGAGAGCACCAATAACCGCATATCAACCACTTGAATGCTATCTGTGCATAAAAAAACTGTTCAAGGAGGTGAGATCCAACAAATATTTTTCTTATCTGAGTACCATGTAACATGAGAAGGATTACATGCCTTTGGTAATAATGAATCCCCCAAGTAGTAAAAGTACAATTAAAGTGAGTGATTCTCTGCTATTGGAGATTGTTGTTCTACAAATTCCTGCTAAAAATCTAAAAAGAGAAGATGATAGCTGATGTAGCATAAATAGTATAAGGAATTTCCTAAAAAATTTGCATTTTCAGTGACACAATTAAATGTAAATATTCTGAAAAATCCCCCCTCACAAAGATAACATCTTAAATTTATTTTAATTTGAGTGGAATCTTCTCATGAAACTGTCACTCTCCTAAAAGTTTGTGCCAAAAAAGATAGTTAATAAATAATATTAAAATATAAAATGGTTCATACTTCAAAGTACATTAGTTATCAATGATAATGCAATCTTCAAGCCTACCTACCAACTTCGAGGGAAAATACTATTCCATAGTAGGTCATGCCAACCCAAACACCTAATTCTAGAAATTATATTGGAATATTAAGCAATAAGGATGAAAGAGAGAAATCCCATGCAGGATATACCAGAGGGTCTCATTGTTTATAAAATATGAGTAGTCTGGAAACTATGAATGGAAGCTCAGCCATGACATCAAACATGTTTTTAATCAGGCTGAAAAAGACAACCCAAAGATATAAATTTGCATTTTCCTCATTATGGGTGTGCATTCCTATTCTCAAGAATATTGTAGTTGCTACAAATGTTGTCAGCACAACCTACACTTAAGATTGCTTCAATGAGGCATGTTTACAATAAGAGTGACTCATTATAGTGTACAACTTCTCACTACACATAAAGGCTTACTTGTATGGTCTTGACTATGTAGATGGGGGAATTTTGTTTGAGAAGAAGCCATTCTTTAGCAAAGCAGACTTTGAAGATCTCCATATTAGAAAAAATTTTTTACTAAATACGAGAGATTTTTGTGGCTAGTATTCTTGTCATATCATACAGATAATTTTATGGAGAGTCTTCTACCTACACGAAAACTCTTGTACATATCCACAAATTCCTTCACAGAGATATAGTGACATGGTTTACTCCTATCATCCCAATATTTCTCTTGATTTTTCATTGAAGTTACTTACAAATCACAACCTAATAAAGTGTGCATTTTGGAAAAATACACTAAAAATGAATGTTACTTAAAAAAAAAACAAGAAAACTCTAGTATGGTGTATTGGGTAATGATTGTAATGAACCTAATTAGCTAATAGGCTATTTATTGTAGGCACAACCCACTAGAATTGTATCGTACTTGAGAAAGATCATGTGACTTTGCCTGAAAATATTCTTGAAAAAATTCCCATCACTTAAAATAGCAGTTGAAAAAACATGGTTAAAGATCACTGTTAAAATTTAGGGTGATAAGATGAAGAGGTTTCTTATCCTTATCATAACAACACTGCCATTGTTTTTCTTTCATATTTATGCAATAAGTCTAAATAAATCTTTCCCATCTCCTCATAAAATCGAACTTCAGCAGCCCTCAACCTAGGATGTTTTCAGATCTACTTTCGTTTATTGTGAATAGATTGAAGCAACAACTGAAGGGAGATAGGCTTTGGTCGGTTCACCTCATTTGAAAAATATTCTATCTTGGCAGGGTTTTGTAAATCTTTCCTATAAAATTCACCCATTTTTTCTCATCTGCATCATTAGCACCATGACACAATGTGTAGAATCTTGAGGTAAATCACTTGCCATAGTTTTAGTGAATTTTACTTTTTTGGAATGTGTATGCGACCGTAAAACAATTATGTTATTTATTTGTTAAATGAAGGGAAGTCTCATGTTGGGAAAAACAATTTTCAGGTAGTTAAAACTCTTTGCCCCATGTTGAAAACAAAATTTCACCATGCCTACATCCTTGAAATATTGTGGTTTCTAAAACTTTGTGTTTTTCAAGAGGGATGATTCTTTGTGGAACTTGGGAAATACAAAATCCCAAATAACTTGAGAAATGCAAAAAAATAAAAT